>JAAALK010000080.1:20629405-21178680 GCA_019279435.1 Zizania palustris
ATCCAGGGGAGAACAAGAAAGGAAACCTGAAACTTACTATCAGTTATCAGGCTTGATCTGACAAACATACAAGTCCAGCGCATTCATGCATAGATCACTGGAACAGACGTGTTTAGCATAATAGATTAATAGGAACAGCCTTGTCTGAATGAGAATGAAACGAGAACAAACGGAAGCGTCTCTGTTAGCAATTCTTTTACCTGTTTCTGAATTTACAGTGTGGAAATTCAGAACCGGAGTAGAATGACAGTGCAGACATCGTAAAAACCGCTCTTTTTCCCAAACCTAAACCTGCATCATCCGAGAGCTAAGCCGAACCGATGCCTCGAGGCCCAAATGAACGATGATCCAGACGAGGATTATTGGGTGAAGACCATAGCCTTGAACAGAGGAGGACCCACCGGTCCCTCGAGTTGAAGAAGCCGGTGCTCATCGCGTGACATGCCAACCTCCAGCTCCAGGCATGCAGATGCAGGCAGCCGGCAGGAGGCAGGAGCCAGGGGGCAGCTGCTACAGCTAGCCTCTCACTGACACAGACACTGACCAGTGCACTGCTCGCTTTGCTTGGGCGCAGCAATCGAGGCAAAGAAACAGAGATGCGTACTGAATTACTGATATTAGTAGGATAATTTGGTATATCCAGTTATGGTTTTCGGATTATCCTACTAATATACTATGACTCTAACCATAGTATATTAGTAGGATAATTTGGATTATGAATCTATTAAAAATAGTGTTATACATAAATTCGATTCTTAAAATCAAAAGTAATAAGTATTTATGAATGAACATTATTTGCTCTGTTTTTGAGAGCTAGATAAGATGGAAAATTAAATAGATGTAATAAATTTATTAGATGCATTTTTTTCATGTTATAAGTCCCCTTTGAAATACGCTATGCAACATATAACATGGATGGACTTTAGGTTTATCCCAATTATTTAAAACTTTAAATATATTAATATAATCATAAAATTTAATAAACATAATATAAAACTATTTTTTGATAATATACATATTATTAAAAAAATATACCATCGAAGAATTAGGGCCTGTTTGGTTTCTTTAGGGACTAAACTAAAGTTTAGTCCTCTCATTTTTAGCTGACTAAATTTTAGTCCATCCCTATTTGGTTTTAGTGACTAAAGACCATCATTACAGCCTGAACAAAGACCCAAATACCCCTAATCAATTATTTGCATTTTTTGCTCAATCTTTTTTGCTCATGGCGCAGCTAGTACAGGCGGCTTTTTCCTTTTGCTCTTGGCTGCGCCTGGCACACAGCCGGCTAGCCTTTTACTCATGGCAGCGACGTCGTGTAGATCCGTCTTGGGAGGGGCATGGAGGGGCGGAGGAGGCTCTGGGAGTGAGGGGGGCGACGTCGTCTGAGGCGGCGGCGGTGGATCCGACGTGGGAGGGCAGGGAGGGGCGGCGGAGGCTCCGGAGTGAGGGCGGCGGTGGATCCGGCGTGGGAGCATGGAGGGGCGGCGGACTCGTCGGGAGTGAGGGTGCGGCGGCGTGTGAGGAGACGACGGTGGATCCGGCAGAGGGGCGGCGAGGGCAGCGGATCCGGCAGAGGGGGGCGGCAGCGACGGCGGTGGATCCGGCAGAGGGGGCGGCGGCGGCGGCGGATCCGACAGAGGGGCCGGCAGTGGTGGATCCGGCAGAGGGAGGGGTCGGGAGGAGTGGTGGCGTCTCGAGCTCAGGAGTCGGGAGGACAAGGGGTAGAGATGGTCAAAGTGCAAGTTTAGTCCGGTTTAGCAAGTATTTGGGGACTAAAGGGCTAAACATTAGGGACTAAACTTTAGTCCCTTTTAGTCCTCATGTTTGGTACTTTAGGGACTAAAAGGGACTAAAGTTTAGTCCCTAAAGTTTAGTCACCCCAAACCAAACAGGGCTTTAGTGAAGCGTAGCCGGATGGATAGCCAAAACGAACGGCACTAGGCTAACTTTTTCTGACAGGTGGGGCCCGGTTCTGAAAAGCTGGGAGAAAGAGCTAGCGGGGCCCACTGAGCTGTCAAGTGTCAAGCTGTGCCCAATAAGCGCGTGGACGTTTCGCGGGTGGGGCCCACATGCAGTGAGAGCTCCAGCTAAATGGCACTTCCCGCTTCCCAGCAAGACAATACAAGAATGGCTACATCAACACAGCAGCTTACCTGCCATTGTCGCATGGTTGACTCTCTCCGGTACACAAAAACAATCATTTTGAACGTAATTTCACATACCAAGGGGCAATTAATTAGTGTTTACTTTTTATGTTTCTTCCTATTAAATATAGTGTAGGAATAAATATAGCACGAAAAACAAGAAAGAAGTAGTACTACTTGAATGATATAGTTGTCCAAAATACACAATAAAATGCAAAACGACTTGTTTTAGCAAACTCTTGATACCAGTCTAAAACGACATGTTTTGTGTACCAGAGGGAATATAGTTTAGTCACCTAGTATATGAATCAAGATCCTCGTCTAGGGTAGTCGGCACTACCGTCAGATTTCGATCCGACTGAGCTTACAAAGTTACAACTAAAAAAACTCATAGAGACATCTTTTTTATGTAATATACACGAATGTATACATACGTAAATACGAGTTTGTAAAGGACGGTGACACAAGGAGAATATATTCCTATTAGCAATTTAACAAAATAAACCTAAATAAATTTTGCTCTATCTATCCTATAAAGATTTTAGTTTTGAAATAAAGTTAATAGATTAGTTAGAGTAAGCACAAGAATAAAATGCTCCTATTAATAGAATGTAATATTAGAAGTGATATGTAATGTGTAGACAAGAAAATAAAATAAAACAAAATCTTATTGGAATAAAATCACAAACATAAAATTGAAGTTTTTTTTAAATGGAGAGATAGAGTAAAAAAGTTCTGCCAAACCGGTAGAAATACAACAACGTGCCGGCCAAAATCGAATACAAAATTCTCAATAATAAAAGAAATGAAAAATATATTGTGAGCTACTGAGCTGTAGCTTCAAGACTAGAAAAGCTAAGGAGCCCAAGGCTATGGATCTCGCCGCCTCCATCTAGCAGCCAAGAGTCCAAGACAAGAGCGCCTCCCCGTGCATTGTCGTGGGATGCTCGCCGGAGGGATCGTGTGGCGGCGCTGAGGCTACAATGGCAGCGGCGGCGGAGTCAGACAACGGCAGCGAGGTCAGCCCCACGGCGGCCGCCGCCAGGGACTCGGCGGCGGTCGCTTCGCCGGTGAAGGCGAAGGCAAAGGCGAGGGCTTTGGAGCTGGAGACCAGCGCCTCGGCCGCGTCGGCCTCGGAGTCGTCGGAGGCCAAGATCGACGACGGCAACATCCAGGAGGCCGAGTCGTCGCTCCGCGAGGGCCTCTCCCTCAACTACGAGGTCTCGAATCGAATCTCTGCCTCTCTTTCTCTCGCTCGTTCCTAGCTTCTAGATTTGATCTGGGAGATGATTCCCCCTTCTTCCTGGGGACGAATTTGAATGCCAAGACCGAATCTTTCAGTCAATGCGATGCCTGTGTGATGTCCTTTGCAGCGTTTGGGGGGGATCGGGATGCGTCTAATGATATCTGCACGAAGTTCTTGTGTAAATCCCCCCTTTCGTCATCGTTTCGAGGATTTTTAGGTCTTCACGTGGAAGATGGAGTTGCTTCGTTGATTAGTGTGACTATGTGAGGGAGTGAGGAACTCGTTGTCTATTCTGATGCGTTTTTTTTTTGTGACGACATGGCTTTGATCTGGTCGAATTTATTAGCATTTTAATCTAAGAATGAGGAATGTCTTTCTGGAAATATATAGGGTGTAATCTTGTGTAAATGGTTCTGCATATCCAGACTTTTCAGTGTTAGATGGAGGCTAGCAATATGGTTCTTGTTAGAAGTAATATTGATCTTATCTCGAGGGCGTGCAATGAATGGACATCTGTGAAAATAATATTTTTTTGGAGATAACATTGTTGGATGATGGTGCAACTGTATGATCATGGTTCTATTAATGGGCTGTGGTGATATAAGTGAATTTCGGAGATGGAAATCCATTCTGACATTAACAAATAATAACAAGGGGCTTGATTGGATTCAGAAGAACTTTGCAGCATATGCAATATGGGAAATTGAATGTCAAAACGATTATCTTCCATTATTTAGTTCATCTGGGCACTGACTTGTTCTTGCTCTAGTCTTTGTTGGGGCTGAAAAGATGTCATTTCATTTTCTAATGTTAAGGTGTCCAAGTTTGTGCTCATTTCAGATACTAATGTTGAGCCAGCTTTCTTTATGGTGTTTGTTCTGGTTACTGGAAGAGATTCCATTGGACATGGTTTGTTTGTAGCTTGGATAAAAGTAGACTCAAAATAGCATCTTGACATATATCATGGAGAACACTCCAACGATGGTTTATCCAGACATACTGCAACACTTTTTTTACCACAATGACTAGTAACTAGAAGAATAAGCATACTTTTTTCTCAGCAGCTATTGCAACTTTCATGTTTTTTCTTATCTTTGCATACTCTGAGGTTTGTTTATATGCTTTCAATTCTAGGAAGCAAGGGCTCTCCTAGGGAGACTGGAATATCAGAGAGGCAATGTAGAAGCTGCACTGCGAGTATTTGATGGAATTGATCTTCAAGCTGCTATCCAGCGCTTTCAACCATCACTTTCAGAAAAGCCGCCCTCAAAGAGAAGTAACAAATTACGTTCAGATTCATCAAATTCAGGATCACAGCATGCCGCCAGCCTTGTTCTTGAAGCCATTTACTTGAAGTCAATGTCTCTTCATAAGTTAGGGAAAGCAATGGGTATGAACTGCTAAATTTCACTACATATCATTTTTGTCCATGCATCTCTTGACTTTTGAAGCCATTTACTTGCAGAGGCTGCTCGACAGTGTAGAAGTGTCCTTGATGCTGTTGAAAGTATTTTCCAACGTGGCATACCTGATGTCATGGTTGAACAAAAGCTTCAGGAGACTGTTAGTAAATCCGTCGAGCTTCTCCCAGAACTTTGGAAGCAAGCTGGGGCCTATCAAGAAGCACTCGTCTCTTACCGGCGTGCTCTTCTAAGTCAGTGGAATCTCGATGATGACTGCTGCACAAGGATTCAGAAGAGATTTGCTGTTTTTCTTTTGTATGGCGGCGTAGAGGCTAGCCCCCCAAGCTTGGCTTCACAAACGGAATGCTCATATGTTCCTAAGAATAACTTGGAAGAGGCAATCCTTCTGCTCATGATATTATTGAAAAAGTGGTACCTTGGGAAGACTTCCTGGGATCCATCAGTGATGGAGCATTTAACCTTTGCATTGTCACTCTGTGGCCAGACATCTGTTCTTGCCAACCATCTTGAAGAGGTTTTACCTGGAATATACCCTCGAACTGAAAGGTGGTATAGTCTAGCTCTTTGCAATTATGTGGCTTCACATAATGAAGCTGCATTAAATTTGCTAAGGAAATTGTTGAATAAGAATGAGAGTCCTGGTGATATAATGGCCCTGCTGTTAGCTGCTAAGTTATGCAGTTCAGATTGCTCTCTTGCTTCTGAAGGTGTAGAGTATGCAAGGAGAGCTGCTACAAATGCTGAATCATCAGATGGCCATTTAAAGAGTGCTGCACTTCATTTCTTGGGGAGTTGCCTGGCTAAGAAGTCCAGAATTGCTTCATCTGATCACCAAAGATCTCTGTTGCAGGCTGAGGCTTTGAAGTCACTTAATGAAGCAATTTCTCTTGATCGTCATAACCCGGATTTAATATTTGACATGGGGATTGAATATGCTGAGCAACGAAACATGCATGCTGCTTTGAAATGTGCAAAGGAGTTCATTGATGCAACTGGTGGATCTGTTTCTAAAGGTTGGAGATTGCTGTTGATGGTTCTTTCTGCACAACAAAGGTATTCAGAAGCAGAGGTGGTGACTGATGCTGCATTAGATGAGACCACAAAATGGGAACAGGGGCCACTACTTAGAATAAGGGCTAAATTGAAGGTTGCTCAGTCATTGCCAATGGAGGCAGTCGAAGCATACCGTACCCTTCTTGCTCTTGTTCAGGCACAACGAAAGGCTTATGGTACTGTCAAAAATGTCACAGAGGTTTGTCTCCTATAATATGAAAATAGCATTTAATTCCGCACAAGTAATGTGTATTCAAGTGTAAAATGAGAAAGATTTCTTTGAACCATGTTTGTTAACCTTGTTTGCTAGCAGAAGAGACAGATTATCCAGATATGAAACCCTTACCCTTTCTAGTTAGTTTACTAGCAGAAGAGTCTGAGATTCTCCAGATATGAAACCCTGTTTGCTAACATAACAACCTCACACTTCAAACCACCTCTTGTGTTTGCATGGTATTTTTCATTAACATGCAGTCCTTTTTGCCATCTCATTCTGAATTTTTTTCAGGACGATGATAAAGTGAGTGAGTTTGAAGTTTGGCAAGGTCTTGCCTCCATGTATGCTAGTCTTTCCTATTGGAGAGATGCCGATATATGTTTACAGAAGGCCAAAGCCCTGAAAGCATACTCTGCCACAACACTTTATGCAGAAGGTGAGGAAATGTCTCAGTATGCTGAAATGTTCTGTCCATTTTATTTTGGAATTTTCATGTCTGTGTAGGCTAGGCATCTTGAAACTAAGAAGTTGGAAAAACACCCTGAGATATTTTTTCGTATATCCTGGCACCATCATGATCCCCTTATTTCGATCCAGGATACATGCGTGAGGCGCGTGAGCAGACACAGGACGCACTGGCTGCATACTTCAATGCAGTCTCGACCGAGCTAGAGCATGCGCCATCAAAGGTATCCATTGGTGCCCTCCTCTCGAAACAAGGTCCCAAGTATCTTCCCGTGGCAAGGAGCTTCCTCTCGGATGCCCTAAGGCTCGAGCCTACAAACCGGATGGCTTGGTTCTACCTAGGGAAGGTCCACAAGCATGATGGCAGGCTAGCTGATGCTGCGGATTGCTTTCAGGCAGCCTCAATGCTTGAGGAATCAGACCCAATAGAAAGCTTCAGATCACTCTGATGGGTCATCTTACTGCAACAAGAGTTTTTTTTTCGCGGGTTAATTTTTCTCCTCTCCTTTCTCCTCCTACCTTTTTGGTACATAGCTGGGTAGAAACTGGATACCAGCTACATGTAACGTGTATCTGTAGGTGCCAGTGTGTCGTCACGCTGTTGTCGGATATTGAAAAATGATGTAATTGGGTGCTATATGGTATATATAACTTGCACTAGAACAGCAATGTTGATTTTACATATGCATGTATTGATGATATATATTCCATCCTTTAATACTGTATGAAGACTAATGATTAGTCAACTAAAACAAGAACAGTATTGATGATTTTACACAAGCAACATACATTTTTTGTTTTCCTGGCAACAACCTGATGAGCTGTTGTAACAAATCATCTTAACAAAGACATGCTGAAACTGTCTTGATCAGTCCACAACTAATTGATTGCACTATGGAAAATCTCAAATCACAAGCTGGGTGAGCTATGCTATGATTCTAGTTGCAACACATTCATGAGGAAATTTTATTCTGAGAAACAATCCATGCATGATAACCATGTGGAGAATTTCAGTCAGAAGAACAGGCACATAGGCCATAGCCCACCAGATTGGAATTCCTGCAACTAGCTGACAATATATGGTTTCCCTATTTCACAACTGTCATATGTATAGCTGCCCAAAACTGATGGAAACTAAGGAACCCACGCGTGCTGGGTGATCCAAATTCGCACAAGAAACAAAAAAGTTCATCATGGACAAGCAAGAAGAAGAACTGAGACTGATGCACTGTCTAGGAAGCAGCCAGCAATGCAGCTCACGGCATTGGTCTCAAGGATTTCTCAAGAGTAGTCTTGACAAGTGATGCGATGAAGTAAAAGCATCGCATCAATCCATGTGTGTGGAAATTTTTACATGCATGGATCTCAGGATTGCGCAGAACGGGTCAAGTACAGATAATGATCGATCGGACATCGCGACTTGCGAGCTAGTGCCTTTTTCTGACAAATTTGAGTTCGGACTGAAAGCTTGAAAATATGCGTGCATGCATGCTTAGGCCGAAAGATAGAGGAACGAAGAAAATTGCAGCCTCAAATCGCAGAAACAAACAATAAACACAGACTTTACACAGGAATTATATTGGGAACACACTCATCAATTCTTGAAACCACCACAATCCGATCCGCTGGCAAAGATACTAACGAACTAACGCTTAACTGTATCAAGAATGTACAGTAACCGTTTGTGTTATGAATAGAGCAATTATTTCCCAGTAGTATGCTCAGGAGAGGTGAAATTATTTCTCGTGTAAAAATCATGCATGGTACATCGTGGCGCGCAGTTGTCGAGGTGAAATTTGTCGCTCATGTTCATGTCGATGAGTAGGTAGTCGACGCTGAGATGTAAATATGTACGTGTCTCGCATGAGTAGTCAATGCCAAGTCTACCGTCGCAGCTCGTACGTAGCAGTTGGATGTACAATCCGACTTGTTGATTTTGTCCGAGTGATTGACGCTTAAAATTGAAATATTTCATTAGAAACAAATAAAATATGTTGACACTGCACGAGGAGGAAGATATTTACTAGTTATATCATTTGCAATTGTCTGAGTCTTGATTCCTCAAACCAATCATATAAATTTATTGAGATAGGTAACTAATCTGAACCCCCGAACCCCCTCCGAGAACAGATTTTCATCTTGTACGGCTTAAGCAAAAATACACAAATTTTCAACGGATATTAAAAAAAAAGTTCAAAACTTCATCCTACATTATATATATGTGTGTATGGTTTTCGATCGATCGAACTTTTTTTTTCTATCACAAGAATACACATATGTAAGCGTATATACGAGTATTAAGCAGCATTATTTTCAACAAAAGAAAGAATATGTATTTTTTCATCTACACTACTCACCGCTACATTAAAACTGTGCTTCGCCGAGTGCTACATGCACTCAGCGAAACCCTTTTTACACTCGACGAAAAATACTTTACGAACCCGTCATCAATGAACAAGAGTTCATCGAGTGTTTTTTATCGGACACTCAGCTCGACGAACCCTTCACCAAGTGCCCGGTATGGCACTCGACACAAAGAAAGGTGTAACGGTTGGGGCACGTGATGATGGCTTTGTCGAGTGCCATGCTAGTCACTCGATGAATGGGCACGTGTTTGCCGAGTGTCTTGTATGACACTCGACGAAGCCACAAACCCAGTAGCGTTCAAGGGCGTGCCACATGTACGTCTACACGCTCGGCCGGACACGTAAGGATTCCAACATGCTGGCGGTGTATTTGATATCGATGATGACGATTGAAACTACAAAAGAAGTTAGTTGCTACAACTGTCACTACAACAATCCAGGGAACTTCCGTCGGCCAAAGCCGACGGAAGTTAGCCCTTTCCCGACGGAAGAAGCTAACTTCCGTCGGCCAAACCTAGCCGACGGAAGTTACCAGCAAATCGGTAACTTTCGTCGGCCAAATCCTAGCCGACGAATATTATTTTTTTGTTTTTTTCCTGTCGACAGGCCAATAACTTCCGTCGGCTAATATTGGCCGACGGAAGTTAACTAAAAAATCCAAAAAAAAGAAAATTTGCAAAAGAGGAATTTGCTTCGGCTGCATGCTAGCTTCCTTGGTGTTTATTTGCAGCACATGGTATGGAATAAAATCAACGCCCATAACAGTTTTGAATATTATTGAGGCAGATGAACTCAGTAAGAAGCAGAACAGAACCACATGTCAAAGACATGGTACACCCACATACTGTATGAATGTAGAGCTAAACTAACACCTTCAAATTTCTGTCTAGAAAATCACGATTAATGTATGGTACATCGTGTTTAGAGTGAATAAATATCAGACAAATTACTTCTCTCATGATTTATCAACACTGAATTGTCAACTAAAAATGCATGACATTATTCAGTAAAGCAAATGCCAAATTGCCAACAACATTATCCTCCATAAAAATGGTAGCAGGAAGCAAGAGAATAACAGCAATTGGAGCCATGTACAAGAGCAAATTCATAGAATTAAGCTTCTCCCTGCAATATAGCAGAATTGGCAGAGTCAAATTTTACCCTAAAAATAAATGTTCAAAATTTGCACATCACTCAAGTAAAGCAGGAATACCACTATATTCATGAAAGCAATAATTTGAAAACATACCATGCATATGAGATATGATCTGTACAGAGAAGGGAAAAAAGAGGATTACCCCTCAGAAGACAGAAGGATTCCTAGTTAAATTAAGAAGCTACATGATGTAGGCCCATCAAAAAAATAGTGTAGATCTCTCGTTTTGATCTCAATTAATGAGATATGAATATATGATTATCTCATTTTTCAGATTTTCCAGTTTTAATATTTGTATGCCTGTGCCTTCAAGCACACCAATTGTTTCTAGGAGTATAGAAAATACTATAGCAGCTACACAGCATAGTACTTTTTGCATGGAAATCAACATAAAAGTGCAACAATTCACACTTGTTGAGTACTTGACTCAGAGTAGCAATTGATAAATTATACTAGGATGCCAAGTTGGAATCATGTGTTTGAGGTCCCTAAACCATGATGAGCAGCTGAGCCAAGTCATTTTGCTAAAAAGAAGACATAACCAGGAGTTATCAATGTTTTACACATGTGCATATGGAAAAGACAGCGCTACTTTTCTAGTTTCTACATGATCTGTTGGTGTGATATTAATCTAGCTACAAAAGCAATAACTTGCATTTCATTTCTGAGAAGTGAAAAGTATAGAAGAAATAACCGAATCATTCCCAACTATGGGGGATGGAGGAGCAGCGGAGGACTAAAATTCAGGAGAGCTGAAGCAATAGCATTCAAAATCCCCCGAGCTCACATACGGAGATGTAACCTGCATATTTTTACCATTCAAAATCCCCCAAGCTCACATACGGAGATAACAATTAACATTAATCTAAAACCCTCGAAATCCTCAAATCTCGTCGGGCGAACGCGCTGGCAATGGCCGGATTGAAATGAGGAGGGGACTAGACTCCCCAAATCCTGAACCCTACCCAACTTCGCAGCACACCACAACACCAGAATCAGAAACGAACAGGCACAGAACGCCCTCAGCCCGCGAGCGAGGCAAGGCGACGGCGACGTGGAGGCGACGGTCAGGGAAGCGCACGGAGGTGGCGCGGAGGCGATGGTCGGGGAGGCGCACGGAGGTGGCGCAGAGGTGGCGGCCGCCCTCTCCTCCTTCTCCTCCGCCTGCCGCGTGGGGCTCCATGGCGCGCGGAGGCGGCGGGAAGGCGCGGAGGCAGAGGCGACTGGGTAGCGTGGAGGTGGCGGCGGGGAAGAGGAGAAGTGCGTGGTGATGGGAAGGAAAAACTAGGGTTAAAAAGGCGCGGCTGGAAAAAAGACGGTGCGGTCTTGGGAATAAAAAGCGCGCTGCTGAAACGTAACTTTCGTCGGCCACATTTAAAGCCGACGAAAGTTAATTTTAACTTCCGTCAGCTTTAATATTGGCCGACGAAAGCTACAGCTTTTATTCCGGGCAGGGGTGGAAGCCTTTTAACTTCCGTCGGCCACAGTTAAAAGCCGACGGAAGTTAATTAACTTCCGTCGGGTCTTGTAGGCTGACGAAAGTAAATTAACTTCCGTCGGCTTTTCCAAAAACCGACGAAAGTTAAAATTGCCGACGAAAATTTACTGTTTTCTTGTAGTGTGTATATGGCAAAACCGATGATTATATGGCTAGAAACTCACGTTACCACTCCGTAGAGTGTGCGAAGATGGTTAAGGTTGAGCGAGTGCAGGAGGGGTACGTGGCTGAAGCTATCCCACGAAAGGGTAGAGAGAAAATTAAACCAACTGTGTAGATAATGAAAGGCCAATTTTGAGTGGAAAATATATAAGGAAATAAGATCCGGGAATCTTTTCATGGAATTTAAGGATTTATTCATAAAAAATTCAACCTCTGAATGATGTTTTGCTTTCTTAAGAATGTGTGGAATGAAACCACTAGAAGGACGTATAATCCTCTAAAGTCGAGTCAACATGATGGACATCAAGAAAGTTAAAGATCGAGAGATGAAAATATAATGGGGGTAAGTAGCTAGAAAATAGCTAGCTAGATTCCAGAACTCACGTTGTTGGAATGTCGTCGTTTCGATTCAGCTTATAATTAAGCGCATTATCTGTGACATATTTCAAGCTTCTAAACGGTATACGTAAATAGTTTCTCTATTTTTAATATAAAAATAGGATCACTGTAACACATATATTTTAAACTCACGGCCGGTATAATATCTCTACAAACGTTTTATATAAAATATTAAAAAATATTCTAAAGTAGTTATTTATCATTTTTTAGAATTAAACTAGTTCTTTTTTGAACCGTGAAACTAACCAAAACTATTGAATCGTAAAATCAAACTAGCTAGCTATCAAATCATGCTAGCTAGCTGCATGTTAAGTTGCTTAGCTTCCATAGAGCGTACGTACGTACGTACATGAATTATGCCTCGTTTCTTCCCTGCGTTTCCATTTGCTCCGATCCGCCGCTAAACTAAGTTCAAACTTGTCGTCTATGGACTATGATATGATGTACTCCTCCTCCAAGAGACCAGTCGTTATTATTCCCCCCATTTGGTCATAAAAACATGTCATTTAGACATGTGACATGTGTCGATCGGGTCAAGAATAATTGTATTGTATTGGGTGTGTACGTACCAAGATCATATCATATGCATGAGTAAATTAATTGTACTGTATTGTGTGGTTCGTTAGTGATATGATGGAAATGCATGCATGGCGGCCGATCGACCGTGATAGGTGGTGGCCGGATGGATTATCATGTGCATGTTAGTTGCAATTCTCTCTACTATATATATCACAAAAGAATTTGATCAAGCTGGGTCTCTCCTGGCCGGCCTGATGCATGAGAGAATTCTTGCTGTTAATTATATATATTAGAAGTTTCGCCTCCTCATGCGTGTTTGTGTCAAGTATAATAACTGCATATTATTACCTGTCAACTTAGGCTGCTGGTTCGTTGTGCCTTGGTCAACAGGCTCATGATTTTGAAGTCAACTTAACGGTGTTATATAATTCGCATCATGCATGCATGTGTACTATATGAGTGACAATTACTGGCTCCATTTGTACATACCTAGCTAGCTAGCTGCCTGTTCATTCAATTCCCATCTGTCTAATCGAACAATGTCATGAAGTAATTAATTAGCGTATGCATATACGAACATTGGAGTCTAGGTTTCATTATGCACACGCACGTACGAATTGATCGAACGTGATCGATCATTGCACCATACGTAACGCACGCTTGTACTTATATGCAAGAAATCCAAGAGAATGGTCGTGTCTCGCGCGTTTGAATATGTACTCTATATACGGTACCCATTTTCACACATAATTTGACTATATTTAATTTACAGTGGAAACTACTATACAATATATATAATTATGTGATGCCAAAGTACCCTAATTTGGAACACGTTTTTCTTTACAAAAACGCAGACGCATAATTAGGAGTGGACTTGAGCTAGCTAGCTAGATGTGATGTTTATCATTAATGTGTTAAGCAAAAAGCGTGCATTAAAAAAATACTCTCCCATTATTCCCAAAATTACTTCAATTAATTTATAGTTCTTTGATTTTGTAAAAAAACTTAATTTATGCTATCTTCTTTTTATTAGCTACATTGGTTCATAGATAAAAAATATTTCTTTAATACTTTTACATATATCCCTTACAATATTATTTTTAATACTTTATAAAAATATTACAATATTGTTGTAATGAGGGATTATGTCGTCATAGTGCGTGGTAGTTAATAGCTAGTTGCTATATAGGACGAAATTCATATATAATTCCTTTGTTTTTCAAATGTACAAGTTTCTTTGAACCTTGATCCGATAGTAGATCGATAGATAGGAAAGAGTAACACATACAATGATGACTTGTGCAAGTCGTTCTTATTGTTGGTTGCATATATATATATATATATATATATATATATATACGGGAGCGCTATTCTATACCACGTGTGTAGAATAACTATTCTACACCGACTATTTTCAGTAGTTGATTTTCTCAGTAGAATAGCTATTGAGTACTATTTTTTTCTCAGTAGTAGATTTGTCGGTAGAATAGCTATTGAGTACTACTTTTTTCTCAGTAGTAGATTTGTCGGTAGAATAGCTATTTTACACCCATGGTGTAGGATAGCATTTGTATATATATATATATATATATATATATATATATATATATATATATATATATATATATATATATATATATATATATATATATATATGCACGCACTCAGCTCTCCATAACCGTTATGGGTCCATATATGTCTTATTAGTTGTCCATTTTTATATGATGGATGGATGATGGCATGCACCGTACCAATGGAATCTTTAGTTTGTGGCTAGCTAGCTGCATATTGCATTGGTGTGTACTCAATCGATCGATCCATTTGTGTGTATATGTAGATTGTAGAGAGCATACGTACTTTAATTTGGGCAGATGAGAGAAAGCAGAAGAAGATGCAACCTTAAATTGGATCGATCTATCGTTGGAATTGAATTGAAGAGGGTGATGAAGCTATAACATGTGCCTTCCCATAACTCAAAAGTTGATGAGGGCATATATATATTATTATATTCTTGTGAGATATGTGACGTCCAATTTTATTTATTGTCTCTTATATATATCCAACTGAAATAAGGAGCTAGCTATATATACAAATATAATGCTATTCTACACCACGGTCTACCGAGAAAAAAATATTACGCAATTGCTATTCTACTAAGAAAATCTACTACTGAAAGTAGTCGGTGTAGAATAGCGCTCCCGTATATATGTATGTATGTATGTATGTATATATGTGTGTGTGTATATAGATATATATGTGTGTGTGTGGACAAACTTAATTAATTATAGGTTAATCAGGATAATAATGTAATTAATCACAATACATGCATGCCAGCAATATTCAGATCATTCATGTGAGTGTCTTAATTAGTGTTGGATCAATTCAATGTCCGTCTAGTTATTAATATTGAAAATACAACTATTGAGTTGAGTTACGTTCACCATCAAATCACACAAAATTAAGCTTAAGCTTATAAGGAATAAGGTCATCCTGAAATGGGCTAAAACTAAACGATTATGGTAAATCCAAATGATAATTATATTCCTCACTATTACGGGAACCTTATCGGTATGGTTAAAATCACTATTAATGGCAGATTTTAAACCGTCACTTATTAGCTAGTCGGCATAGATAATCATGCATTATATATCAATGTCGGTTCCAAAACCACCATTAATAGTAGACTATCAGTGCCACCCTGTTACTAACAGTTCTGACAATGGTATATATATGTTAAAAAATTTGTATGTATAGCTTACATCGAATTTCATACACTCGAAATCAAAATTCAATTTAGTACATCATATGTTAGCCCCTTGGAAAGTGACTCATCGATCGACCAACCTAGTGGTCGAATTGAAGTGATCCGTGTGGACTTGTCTTGGTCTAGTAATCGGATTTTCTCCATGCTCGGCTATGCGTGTAACGACGCCGTGACGTGCCCGTTAAAATCATTGTTTGCCGAGTGTATCTTCAAAAAACACTCGGCAAACAATTGATTTACCGAGCGTTTTTAGTTTGCCGAGTGTTTTTTTAAAAACACTCGGCAAACACATGTTTGCCGAGTGTCCGAAATAATACACTCGGCAAACAATGTGACACTCGGCGAATTTTCATTTTCCGGTAGTGGTCGGGGGAGAGCCTTTATTTGCACTATGAGAGAAGAAGGCTCCCATAGTTGAGCTAGCCTTGCTACCATTTAAATAGCGTCATATTATATTGTTGTAATAATCACAAGATACAATCCGGCCATAAAAGCAATTATGATTAGCAGGGGCATGCATACATGGAAAGCATATGACCCCATCAATCCGTTTTCGCTAGCTGATGCATATGGTCGATGTACACATGCTGTGGTTACTATCGCCTATATAGCTTATTAGTAGCTGCCGCGTGTGTGTTTCATGCATTGAAGAAATGAAAGTCGTTGCCTCTCCTAGCCATTTGTGGCATCCCCAAAACCTAGCTTTCCCTTGCATCGTGCCACTGTTCAATTCACCTTTCCTTCTCTCTCTCTTTAATTTCTCGATCTCGATCTATCTCTTAAGAGGATGGAAAGCTAGCTAGATCATTTGACATGGCCGTGTAACTGACTGAATTGAAAGGTATGGTGATATATATATATATATATGATTAGCTAGAACAGATGTGATGTGAAAGAGAGATGAAGTGATTATGCCCATTGGTAATTAACGTTGTGTGTGTGTTCTGTGACACTTCTTTCGTTAATTAAGCATACAACTTGTGCATGCCAAATGATGATGTAGTATATATAGAGAGAGAAACCATGAGAGGGAGTACGTACGTAGGTTATGGCTAGCTTGAACTTAATTAATTGGTTGCTCATCACAAGCATCCATGAGCAAGGCTGCAAGGTTCAATTGACTAATACATTATTCGTATATCAAGCCTCCTTTTTGAGTGCTTGTGATTTGTGAAAAGGTTATTAACTAATTTCTGCTATGAACGTCTTTCCAAAATGGTTTGGGCAAGCTCACATGCAACATATATTATTAGTTTAAATTAGATAAGGAAATTAAAGGTCAATTATTATTGGAATTAATAATAATAGACCTTTAATTTCCTTATCTAATTTAATGGAGATATATATAAACGTGCAAAAATGGTGATATATACAAAAAGGATACATTATATATATATATATATATTTCGGTTTATGATCCGCACAGCCAAAATGTTCATCCAATAAAAACTTAAAAGTTACAACATTCAATTCCCGCATATGGATCTCTAAACACTTATCAACTCAACTCATAATTAATAAGGGCATTAAAAATATTAGACATAGCTTAAACACACAAGCCAATAAGGTAGACATTACTATCTTCAACATAATTCAGAAGACAAAAGTAATTAAGAGGAAAGAGATCGAGAATATTTATTTTTAGTCCCAATAATAGACATTTTATATTATTGACAAGATTGTTTTGTAGCGGTGTCTACATGCATGTCATAAATAAATTATTATGGATACATATATATATATATACACACAAATTTATTTTAATTAACCTTATTTTAAGTGCAATTACACCAAAAAATTGTCATGCATAGACATTTCCAACACATGCTTAATAATCTTTCTTTCTCTCTCTCAAACCAAGGCTATAAAAGGACACTTGCCAATTGCCATTCCTTTCTCACCAATCCAACTCTCTTTCTCTCTCTACAACTTGTGAGCTAAGCTGGCAAGTTGTTTCTTTTCTCTCTCTCTCTCTCTCTCGGCTCTCTCCCTGTCATGGCGTCATCGCAGAGTAGCAGCCGCAGCAGCGCCGCCATGCTGGCGCCGGTGATACCGCTCGTCGACGACGACCTGCTGATGCGGCCACAGCAGGAGGACCAACAGGAGGGAGAGGCGGCGGCGGCGGCGGCGGCGGAGGTCCGGCGCGGACCGTGGACCGTCGACGAGGACCACACCCTCGTGAAATACATCTCCGAGCATGGCGAGGGCCGCTGGAATTCCCTCGCCCGCGCAGCCGGTACGCATCCATATGCATGCTGCATGCACGCACCCGTGCAAACACCAATTAATAACCAAGATCGATCTATCTCGACATGCATGTTGATCTGGATCGATCAAGCTGTAATCTTTATGCATGGATCCTGTGATCGATGTTAATTACTTTGGCCGTGGTTATATAATTTGGATCATATAGGGTTGAAGAGGACGGGGAAGAGCTGCCGGCTGCGGTGGCTGAACTACCTCCGACCCGACGTGAAGCGCGGCAACTTCACCGCCGACGAGCAGCTACTCATCCTCGATCTCCACTCCCGTTGGGGCAACCGGTAACTTACTAATTTAATCCAATTAACTCATATATTATTAATTTTTATAGATATATTGTTGATTACTTATATGAGTTGTGTCGTTGGATTTATGTAAAAAAATAAAAAAATCAACTTTGTTGTTTCTCATTTATTCTATTTAATAAATTTTGAGAAAATTGATTGAAAAATGACTATATATATATATATATCATCAGTTGTAATTTAACCAAATTAAGGTATACACACCGATCTTGAACACAAGCTAAGTAGTGGCCGTCTATATATGGCGGACCATGCATGTGCGCACACGTACGTGTGTGCGTCACGTACCTATACGTGTACGTACGTCGTCGTATCCTGTATATACGTACGTGCATACATTCTACCACTGTACCACATGGCTAGCTAGCATGCACGCACTTAGATGCCGGCAAGTATATATATGCAATGCATGCATGCATTTCACGCACTTTGACAAGTGACAAATGGCATGACACGTACGTGCACTAGCTATCTATATAGCTAGTCACAATTCGTTCACACACACACACACACATATATATATACTAGCTAGCTAGATGGAGAGAGATGAAAGCCATTAGCATCATATATATCTAGAGCTAGCCAATATAATGCAAGACAGATGCCTCTCACATTCACTTAACAGTGTGCATGAAAGCTGCACGAGTTTTAAAGCCGCACGCCTCTTCCATCCTCTCTGTTCCGGTGGCGACCGGCGCCATACCAATCGTACTTCTTTCGTCTCAAAATAAATATATACATGTTTCGATCTTTTGATTTGTTTAAAAATAAGTGTACGGTACGGTTTGTTTTGATCAAATTTATACAAAAATAGCAATAAAAGTTTTGATATTAAATAATTTATATGGCAAATAATAATAGTTTCGATATTAGATGAGCATTATATTACCAGGCCAGATTCATTGTAAAATATATTACGAGCTAGTTCATGCGAGCTTAATTAACATGTAATTGCATCTTGCCTTGCCTCGATCACTCACTCGCTCACTCTTGACATGATATGGATTATTAGGTGGTCAAAGATAGCTCAGCACCTGCCGGGTAGGACCGACAACGAGATCAAGAACTACTGGCGTACCAGGGTGCAGAAGCACGCCAAGCAGCTCAACTGCGACGCCAACAGCGCCGGATTCAAGGACGCCATGAGGTGCCTCTGGATGCCTCGCCTCGCCGCCGACGCAGCCCACCTCATCGGTGGTGATGTCGACCACCACCACCGTGGCTACTACGACGCCAGTACTACTACTACTGCCACGAACGGTGCACTACTACTACGTGGCATGCCGGCGACGACGATCACGAAGACGACGACGACACCGTCGTCGTCCGACTCTTTCGTGACATCGTCGGAGTCGTTTGACGACGTCGTCGGGGGCCTTTGTGCGGACGTTCATGGCGACAACGACGAGACGATGATGGTGATCAACGGCGGGGACTGCTTTTGGATGCAGGGAGCAAATCAGGGGTTTTGCAACAGTACTGACTCCAAGCAGCAGCTTCGGCGACATGACGAACAGAGCCTGCAGTTTCAGGACCAGGATCTTGTTGGATGGGTGCAAGGCTTTTCTGATGGCCTGTCCGAGCATTTTTGGAGCCTGGAGGACGTTTGGAAGATGCAGTGAATTGTTGAATCGAACTCATGCATGCATGCTAGCTCGAATTCATTAAAATACACATACGTACGTACGTGTGTACGATTAATTTTACGGTGTGTTCGTTGATAGATAACTTACAGGGAAAAAATTAGGGGCTTAGGGCTAGGTCTATTCTAACTTCAAAAGTCGCTATAATATTAAGAGAGTAAATTATTAAGGCCGGTTTCTCGAACCCTTTTTTCACCATTAATTTTTTTATTTTATTTTTGGTGTATGATGCATGTTGGGCGGGATGTCGACACGTATAAATGCATGTTTCACAACAATATATGTACACTTAAGCATGTAAAATAGATGTGCAGTGATTGTCATTGGAACTTTGGTCAGTGTGGTCACTTATCCTTGCATTATTGGACAGTTTAATTCGATCCCTGCTAGCTATATATACCTTATTAGCTTTCGTGGCATCTGTACGTGCCCGTAACGATAGGTATCGTAGTCTTTTTCATTTGATAACACATATAGCCTATTTCATCGTAATTGAAATTTCTTTAATTTGAGGTGAAATAGTAATAAGATAACCCAGAGGCATGCAGAATCCTTTTGTGTAAATCCTACCAACGTGACTTACCAGCAGGTCTATTAGTGTCACTTTTCTAGTCTCGATCGCAAAATCAGCACATATATATGCACGGTTTACAACTGGTATTGACTATAGTTTTATGCTATATATGGACACTATTACAAAGAAATTAAAGCATAGGATCGATAAGATAAACACTAATATATCATCATATCACGAGAGCATTTCAAGTACGCAGGAGACACATTCCATCATATCTCATCTTCTTGTGCATTCTATGAATCATTCTCATTATTTTAATACATATGAAAAATATGGGCCGGGCATGGATAGATAAGATCGATATGCAAGACTTTTCCTATACATATGAACACATAAGGCAAGGACTAGATCGATGGATCACAACAGTACACATGAACACACATGCATGACTTTGCTATGATTTCGCATTCATGGACGTTGATAAGATCTTTCCATTTAGTAGCACCTTAGGATGGTGTACGCAGTTCCAAGCCCATCATCGTCATCTCTCTGCTAGCTATTGCTAGATTCTTTCGGATCATTACATGCATATACATGTGTTCAATCTCCACTAATAACTGACATTCTTCTCCAAACAACCACGTGGAGGATCAACAACCATAGCTTTAATTTGATAAAATTATGTCAACTGTTTTCCCCGGTTTGTAGGCACTAGGCATGTGGTGCAACAAAAGAATAAGCCAGCTCTCTCTATCTCTATCTCTATCTCTATCTCTCTATCTATCTATCTCTATCCAGTGACACATCAAGCATATTATTTTGGAAACAATAAAGCTCACCTTATGAGAAGCTTTAAATGCTTTCAAGAGCCAAAAGAAATTAAAGAAACAACATTAAGATGTACTCCATCTGTCTGTTTTTATAAGGTGTAACACAAAATTATTCTAGTCAACTTTGTATCACAAAAATTATTATAGATTAATAAAGTAATGATCGTCGGTCAAAAGTTTTTTTCTAACGGAACAAAATATGCCTTATTATATTGAGGGTAGTCCCAGGTCTTGACGTCTAAAATATGCATGATTTCTTAACATTAATTATATTATCATGTTAGCTAAAATTTGATGTGACAAACAATTTACTGAGGTGATAAAGAGAAAGAAATGATGTCTCATGCTAGAAACTAGTTCTACGCGATATCTAAGGAAACAAAGAAGGAATTGGGAGAAAAAGGAGAGAAAAGATATATAAGTGATTAGATATATACAAATTTATTTTGACAAAAAAATTATGGATGAGGTAGTGTCTATGCATGAGACAGCTGTCCTGATGGATGAAGCAAGTGAGCTTATGCATTTGTTTCATGAAAAAGATGGGTACAATTAGGGGTAGGCATACACATGGACGCCATGCACGCACTTGTCTTCTCCCTGCTGTAACGTACGTGCACCGTCATCGCCGATTGTAACGATATCTAATGGATTATTGGTGGCCTCATTAATTATTATCATGTGAGTCCAGATTTCATCCAACTAGCTAGCTGTCGATTCAATTCGATTGAACTTAATTTGGGCAACCATAGGATTGTGATCAGTCAACAAGCTTTTAATTATGTAGAAATTGGTGGAGAGATCATGCATGGTGAGTAATAGAGAATAATACGCTTGAATAATTCCTGCAAAAATCCAAACGACTCTACACTCTACAGTATCAAATCCTTCTGAGAATATAATCCTACATTCAATTCTTCCTTTGGAATCCATCACTCCAAAGGAGACCATGCTGTTGTCTTGAATTAAAGAAAAGAGAGACAAAGTGTTTAAGGTGGACAATTATTTACAAATGTTAGAGATATATGATGGATGAGATAATATGCAAGGAAATTAATTCTTTAACTAATCTCCATCTCTCCATCAAAATTATGCATGAGATATTTTTATGACACGGAAGAACACCACATACTGCTGGTCGATCTAGTAGCGCTACCAATAAAACACAACTTAATTAACTTGAGCACAAATTTATATTGTAAAAGGAGATTTTTATGGTGCCCCCAAAAATCTATGGACGGTTGATTGTATTTCATTCAACGGTTCAGATTTGATTAGGGTAACCTACACATCTTTTTCCATTTAAAATCATACGCACATCAAGCAGTTGATATGTTTCCGTTTATACTGTGTAATATCACTCACTTCCCATTTTTTATTGAGTAATCAGAGGATAATATCATGTCCTTCATTTTCTCTTTCGCATAATGAGGATAGCATTATTTTTTTGCGTGCATGCGGTGCACAAAATATGCATGCTTTTAAAATTCTTTTTTTTTGCAAATTTCTCTCCGTGTGATTCCCATATTTTATGTGATGTGCAATTTTTTTTCAACGTGAATGGATCGGAACAAAGATGTAATACAAATTGTTTGGAATAATAGGTGGTTATTTTTTTAAAAAGAATTGCACATATTTTATTAAGTTTCATCTTATAATAATACATGTTTTTAGGTATTTGAAATATTATTTATTAAAATTATATCGTTATAGTAACAATTTATTTTTTTGTTTGAATATGTGATTTGTCTATATAAAATTCATGAAATTACAAAGTTTTTCTTATAATTTGCGTAGGTGTTTTATAAGTTTCCAAAATCATTTAATTGGTGGACCCACGTAGCAGCCAGATTATATTTTGGGCAAAAAATTTGTTGCCAACCGGTGGTTCATATTTGTTTAAGGGTAACTAATACATTACAAGGTAAGAACAAGGTAATGACCGGCTACAGTCAATAAAATCATTAAAAAATAAATTTATTTTTATTAATTCAATAAAATCAAGAGCTGAAATTTATCTTACCTCTTACCCCATAAGTAGGATAGTGGGGCACCATAAAGGTCCCCTTATAAAATACTTATTGAACCATTAAGTTCTAATTAAACTACATTTCAAGAGATATGTTAATTCATGCATCTATCTAATCCAAACAATATTTTAAAGTATATAAATACGAATAGTTTCGAATGACGCGCTAAGTTTTTATCAGATCGGAAATTAAAAGCATGGAAGTACTCGTGCCTAGCTTCCAGAATGAAAGTTGAAACATGACTGATGAAATCTCGCAGCGAAGTTTGAAACAACTAGAAGAGCACGTGCGTAAAATACCAAAACCCACACGAGTACGTACACGGTCGCGCGGCGGCTAGGAACTGGCGGGAAGTCCACTGGCGCCAAAAAAAATAAATGCCACTCGACGCGCCACGTCGACGCCCTACCCGCACATCACGGGCTGGAGCGGGCCCACCGCTGCCGCCGCCGCCGCCGGCCACCACGTCAGCACAGCGCGGTCAACGGTCAAAGGACTCGTCACTTTATTAGTGCAAAGATTTAGTTTGCAGAATTTCGACTTTGTTTAAATATAATTTATTTTTATTCAATTCGTTTCAAAACTTTACTTCTATTTTTTAAAATGTGTAAAAACACTTCACATTTACCTCTAGTTTGTAAATAAAAAAGTTTTGTCCGTTCAATATATACCGTACCGTATACCTAACTCTCATATATTATTTCACAATAATTATTCATTGGCCTAACATAAATATTCTTAAAATGTTGTTACTTAAACTTTCTAAAGTTTTACGATTATTTGTTCAAAATGAAAAGTATTCATTTACTGAATATTTGTTCAAAATGGCAAATATTCATTTACATATGGCCCATAAGTCCTCGACCCCCTAACCATATTGGGCTGCTTTTTTCTGCATTAGATAGAATTAAGACATGCAAATTAAACCCCTCTCCAAATTAACAATTTCCTCACGAACTAAGCAATGCATCAGTCAACAAACAAACAAAATAGTACTCTCTTAATTAGCTTCATTTTCAAAAACATCGTCTCTTAATTTTCTTGGTGAAATAATGGAGCCAAGTAGCTACTAGTAATGATAGTTCATCTGTAGTAATTAACTATTCACCATCGTATATCGTGACGAATTGAATAGTTAAATACAACTAGTAGTTCACACTTAACTATTTTATATTCATCTATCTCGCTTAATTAATTTCAATTCAATTCTCACCTAATTAACACGTCTTTGAAAATTATAAATGCTATGTTACATCACGGGTGTAATAAATGTTCTACTGAGAAATCTACTACTAAAAAAATAGTACTCAATTGCTATTTTACTGAAAAATCTACTATTGAAAGTAGTCGGTGTAGAATAGCTATTCTACCCACGTGGTGTAGAATAGCGCTAAAGTATATATATATATATATATATATATATATATATATATATATATATTCATGACGTACGGCAGCGTGAACATGAGCAGGAACTTAACACATGCAATTCAATGCTCACCTAATTAATTTCACAGAGAAAAGAAGAAAATGATTGGCCTGACAATTAATTAAATCGATCACCCCTGCTTAATTAGTTTTTTCACTGGCTGGTTATAATCCGTATGTACGTGGTGGTTTTGAATTACTAAGTTTTGTTTAAGAACAACTTTAGGTGGAATAAATTATTTACTTGCTTGTCTTCTTAGCAACGACATGAAATTGGCAAAATAGAGATAGAAAACAAAAGTGAACAAAAAATTTAAAATTAAGTTTAGAATTCAAAATCGTCCAAGCGCGTCGGCGAACGGACAAATATAAAGATTTTTTTGACGGACCAAAACAATTTCTTGAATCTACCAATGTTCTCATAATAAATGAAGAATGCAGTGTACGGAATGTCCCATGCATGGTAGCTCAAGGCATTAATTTGCCTCCTTAGTAGGAATGATAATTTTGTGGTAGCTGGACAAATATAGAAATAAATTATATGGATAATAGATGCATGCGATTCCACCGGATGGATGCCACGTGAAAGCCAGTTCTATCGGATGATGAGAGGGCACCACTGCACATTGGAGTAGGCAGCGGCGACGCGGCTACGTCTGTCCGCAGCCATGGTGTCGGACGGCTTCGGAGGCGTTGGGCAGCCCAGAGCCCACCTCGACGTCGTCGGGGCGGGGGCGGCAGCGACGTCGGGTGGCAGCGTCGGGCAATGGCGGGTGGCCGCGGCGTCAGACAGCAGCATTGAGCAATGGCGGGTGACGGCATTAGATAGCAGTGTCGGGCAACAATTGGTGGCGGCGTTGGGTAAAAACATCGGGAAGGTGAGTCAAGTCCGATGAAATTGGCTTCCATGCGACATCCGTTAGGGTGGGGTCGCACACGCCGCTCCATGTACCCATCGTTCATATAATTTTTTCCACAAATATAGGCTTATCTTTAAATATTGAATTCTCATATATCAGATGGTAATACAAGGTTGATCATATCGATTTGTGTATAACAGCAGCAATAAATTAACAAATTATAATTAAACGGTGAAATTGCAATTATTTCAGAACCGAAAAATAAATACAATGTTTAATAGTTTTGTAGCTTGCATCTGATATGATGATGTGGCCATAGATCAGTTCTTGGCAGCCACTGCCTCCGCTTGCACCACCTTCTCCTTGTTCATCTCCTTCATTTTGTTGTTGATCTCGTCAATGGCGGCGGCGGCGGCGGCCTCCTCCTCCTCGACCTGCTGCTCAGTGTTGCTGCTCTCTTTCTTGGCCGCCTCGCCATTGCTGATGGCCTCCTCCTGCTCGTTGACTTCCTTGGTGGTGTCGGCGGCGGGGTTCTTGGGCGGCGGGGCTTCGGCCACGAAGGCCTCGACGGGGAAGCTCCGGGAGAGGCCGCCGATGGACTTGCAGACGAGCTTGCCGGTGGGGCGGTCGTCGAGGCAGATCTCGTGGAGGGTGACCCAGATGAGGAGCTCCTTGGCCTTGACGCCGGTGATCTTCTTGAGGCGGCCCTTCTCGGCGACGGCGGAGACATCGGCGGCGTAGGTGACGTGGCGGCCGGCCTTGGCGAAGTAGTGGTCCACCTTCTTCCTCTGCTTGAGCCAGACGAAGCCCGTCTCTTCCACGTAGCCGCACTCGATGATGTCCTGCAGCGGGAGGAGGCCGCTCGGGAGACCCGTCTCCTGCAGCAGCAGCCGCGTCTTCTCCTGCCCCGCCGCGTCGCCCACGTACACCTCCGCCTTGGCGCGCACTTCGTCGGGGATCGTCAGCGTCATCCTCGCTCGCTGGCCGGCGCCGGAGAAGAGAAGAACTCGCTCGATCGCTAGTTGAAGCTGGTTTGCTTGGATGGTTTGTGAAGAGAAGAGGCTGAGGTGTGTGCTCTATATAAGGCTAGCTCCCTCCCTAGCTAGCTAGCTAGTCCCTTACTCTCTGAAGTGTATTGTTATTTTTTTTCAAAACAATTTAGAGAATTGAAATGTTGAGTGCAGTTGGGAATTATTAACCTATACACCATTGACCATACAGCTTATTATCTTAAAATAATCTAAATCACATTTATTTAATTGATTATTTATACATTTCTTTTTTTTCAAAAAAGGTGTCTAGTAGAATATGCATGACAGTGACACAAATATCTATATGTACACTACTGTCTCTAATTCTTTGTAGAGGACGTTTTGAATTATTTGCACAGAAGATTTAACAAATCAACAAGAATTTACAAGAAAAATAAATAGAAAGCTCTAAAACGACTTATGTTTAAGAAAGACTTTAGAAGTGTAAAATAAATTATATAATAACAGTACTGAATATTAAGAGTATATAATATTCACGGATCTATCTTAGACATTAAATTAAAGAAAGATATATAATTGAGCAAACCGGTAAGACCGTACCGTTATCGTGTGACAACTTAACATACTGAATATATGTCCCTAATTCACAATGGTTTAGCTAGGTAGTTAAGAGAGCTTAATGAGTACCGTTGCATTGGTGGGGCAGATAGAAGGGGTGCAGTGAGACAGCTGAAGCTAGCTTGAGTCATATATATCCTAGCTAGCTCCTGGTTGCTATGAAATTATATAAAAATCTTTAAAAAATTAAATGATTAGCTAAGAATAGTTGGATGGACCTTATATATGATATAGCTAGTTTTGAATTCACTCTACTAGAGAGAGAGAGAGAGAGAGGGAGAGAGAGGGCTAGGGGATACTGTTCCAACGAACCAGCAGGCACTGCACGTACGCATTGAATTGGATGAAGCCGTTCTCCCGCTTTCTTTGACGAAAAGGAAGCGTGTTTAATCTCAACTAAACCAATTAAACCTTTGTCATAAAAAGTGTAGCTGGCAGAAACAAATCGGTCTTTATCCGATTGATCAACTTAACCACCAGTTTTGGTCATATGTGACACTGTAGCAGCGAGCAAAAACGTACTGTAGTGGCAGACAACCAGTCCGCAAACTGCTCTAACGCTGGCGAGCAGAGTGCCCACTGTCACTGTGTTTTTGCCCAACGCCACTACAGATAGCCCGCCACTACAGTGTTTTTACCCAACGCCACTACAGTGGCGGTTTATAGTAGTGTACGATGAACTGAACCTACCTACTGTTAATAATTCATACAAGATTCATCATCATATCAAGCAAGAGGAGAGCAGTGGAAATTCGATGCATCCCCCGAATAAGCTATTCAAGCAGAGATAGCACTGCACAATTGAAGAAGATAGACGTATAGTACGTATGTGTAGATGTATACATGGATAACACCGTATCGTATCTGGTACGGTTACGACAGTGACTAACTAGCTAGTTTAATTTAATAGTAATGTCATATCCTAAAAACCACAATTATTGGTGGTAATCGTGGTTTTATTGACGACCCTACATATCACATGGACACAAGCACATGCATGCATGCACGTACGAACTCCGGCCATGTTTAATTTGGTGTTGGGACAACGCGGTTTCTCTGTGCTAAATTCATCCAGCCGTACGTATGCATGCATGTATATATATATATATATATATATATATATATATATATATATATATATATATATATATATATATATATATGCTCAATAACACCTACCAATATGATCAAACATCATTAACATTTAACAAGGCGCCAACGTGCCTGTCCTTGCGGTTCGTTCTTCTCCCATCGTGCATGCATGCATGCACTCATCCATGGCGGTCATCTTCTTCCTCGATCCCGGCCCCATGTACGTACAGGTCGCTCCGATCCAGAATGACCTAACCAAATGCTGCATGCCCTGCTGTCCTTCACCTGCAGCACTGCCGTCTCACACATCTCTCTCTGTGGTTACATGAAAGATGCACATGCGCACATACGTGAATACGTCTCTTTAGGCTTTATTAGCTCGATCATATACCCGTGCTAGTATAGCTAGCTGAAGGCACGGGCACGGAGGCTAGGGATAAACGCGTGAAGCTCATCACTCGACCGGGATGAATTATACACCTACCACTCGACCATTGTCCTAACTGCTTTTATCCGTCTATTAATGGACTCATTTGTAAGAGTTTCTAACAGCTACAGTTACTTAAAGTGTGAAGCTCCTTTAAACAGTCTAGCTATAATAGATTGTGAAACACAATGAACACATTTTTTTAAAAAAAAAGAAAAAAAACTAGAATTTACAACTAAAAAACGCGAGCTTGATCATACTCACTGACTGCTTATGTGCACACGGCTCCGAGGTTTCTTTCGGCTAACCGCGGTGATGGCGACAGTTAACCGTGCAAAGCTAGAGGGATATCTGCACAGGCATGTCACTACTCAAGAAGAAATGGGCAGGATTGTCTTCCTCTCAACCGTACCTAGCTCGTGGTCTCATCTGAGATCAGGTTGCTGGTCGATCACTAGATCACGATTTTAATTTTTCTGGTTACATAAAGAATTAAGCTGCAGTTGCAAATTGTCTTTGAAGAAGAATGAACCCCAATTGGAGGTGGATATGACGATCCCTAGTGGGAAGATGCAAGATTGGGGAGGCAGCATTGTCTGAACCCACTCAACTGCAGGCAGCTCTCAGCTGATGGGCGCCATCGATTCTGGAGTTACAGTCCATGTTCATAAGGGTGGTCATATGGGAGATCTCCTTCGGCACCGACGCCATCAAGACCTGCAACCAAGGCCAGGATGATCTTCAACACATGACATCAACATTTACCTTTCCCACATATATATCCATGATGGTCAGAGAGAAAAGAGTACCTCATGACCAGACTCGGTGATGAGGACCTCGTCTTCAATCCTAATTCCGATGCCCCGGTACTTGTCTGGGGCGTTTTCTTTCAGTATTGGCACTGCTGGGATGTAGATCCCAGGTTCGATAGTTATTATCTGCGCACATATAGGATCGCTGTCAGCGTTACAACTCGAAATGATGTGAAAGACGGATAATTGGTCGATTTAAGCCAGACTATATTTGGTAAAAATTTGGTCTTTATGTGCAAAATTCAGTGGGGAAAGGAATGAAGCATCCACTCACAGTGCCTGGCTCCAAAGGTTTGTCCTTGCTGAGCTTTACCGAATCATGAACATCCATTCCTAACGAATGACCTGGAATCCAGCAAGACAAAGGGTTAAGCTGGTCCCAGGGCCCAATCCCTTGCATTCATGGCCAAATCTAACGAAGCGACAGAGAGGCAACGAACCTATTGCTGTTGGATTCAAATAGTTGTACGCGGCAGATTTTCCCTTCTCTAAAATTCCCAGCTCTTGGAATCCCTTTATCAACATCTTGACCTGCACATGGATGATTTGAGACTTGGATCTTTTCATTTTTTTGTGAAATTGAAAAGTGTGTATTTACAACTGGTAATGAAGATAATACCGAATGGTTGTGTATCTCGTTAATGCTCGTGCCAGGTTTACAAAGCTTTATGCATTCCTTATTGGTCTCCAGTATCAGGCTGTACAGTTCTTCCTGTGGTCAAGGTGAAGAGATACAAGTCCACAGATGCATAGATTCTTAACTGTTGTATACAGATCTAACATATAAATATAAAACATTTAAACCTAGTATTATTACCTGAGCTGGGGAAAAGCTGCCACAGGGTGGCCATGTTCGAGTCAGATCGCTAAGGTAGCCATGATACTCACAGCCAACATCCATGAGCAGAAGTTCACCTGTTCTGACCTGTCAACAGCTAAAAATAACTTCACAAGAAAATAGTTCTGAGATGTGCAACAGCCAACAAGACAAAAATATGTTTACCCTTCCGTCGTTTCTTGAGTAGTGTATCACGCTGCCATTCGCTCCGCCACCAACTACAGGATGGAACCTAAGGCATGGAAACAAAAATAAAAGGCAATTCATCCAAGCATGGACTTCATCTTCATATTTCCCATGCATATTAACTTAACAGCTATTAATTAGCAAAGTGAATTGACAAAGGATCATGCTACTAGTATATTATACAGGGAATCAGGGAAGAACAAAATGCTTACGCCATTCTTTGGGCACCTCTCGTTTTGCACTCATACTCGATCTTAGCTGCCAACTGGCTTTCCTCCTTGTGGGTCCTAGATAGCAACATCGTTTGTAAAAGAGACTGGCCAGGTAGAATACATGATGTCAGTACACACAAAAAAAATCAGCTATTCAATCTTGTGTGGTATTGTATTGCATACAGTAAACTTGAAGTAGAACGCTAGAAGCTATATATCAAGAGTTATCAACACAGCTATTTCTAGGTGGTCTAGTACTAGTTGGACCACAAATAAAGGTGTAGCAATGGCATGTTGGGAATATATGGGGGCCATCCAGAAGGTCAGGAAACAAATGCAGGATGCTGTGGTGCACAATTCATGTGTTATCAAACCCAAAAGGACAACATATAGTGCTGTATCACACTTTCAGTTATCTCATTGGCTAGGAATACCCGTGTAGTGCTCTAGCCATGAACTTGCCCTCATCAACACCCAACCCCCACAAACCCAGCCAAAAATTGTAAAATACTCCTCAATTCGAAACAAGTAGCCCTATAGCTTCTATTCTCTACATGAGATACCAAGAAAACTTTAGCAAATTTTATGTCCAAGGTTAACTTATGAAGAAAGACCATCTAAGAATGTGAGAGCTAAATTAAAAGTTCAACCAAATACCTGAGAGACAATCGATGCTGATTCTCGCATCAACCCAATTTCTGATTTTGACTTGATCCACCGCAATTCATCAGTGTAGTATGCAATATCTTTTACTTTATTGTTGAGTGATGCCCTATGGAAGGCATCCAAGTTCTTATAAGATGATGACAGTGTCTTTACATTGTGATACACCACTTTTGACCGATCAATCATTTCAGGAAGGATCTGCACTTCATTGGCAGTGATGTCAGTTATGCATCTTTCAGTAATCAGCACTCAGCAGCTAATAAAGCAGTCTCATTGGAGGAAGGTAACAATTAGGAGTTAACAGCTAGTGTGGTCAAAAGTGATGGCAGATGTTTTTTTAATAAAAAGTGATAGCGGTAAAAAAACATCTAACAGGAAGAATCTGAGAGACGACCTTTTGCATCTGACTAAGTGGAAATGCTTTGTCTGCTTTGAAGAAATTGACAGCTGCCTCAACTCCAGCTGTCTGGCCTTGCCAAACTACATCCTAGCACAATATCACATTTTCTAAGGAACTGTGTAGCTTAAGTAGAAATGATATTGATGAAAGGAGAGATCTTGTTCATTACCTCCTTACTTGTATCTGGCATGAACATGCACAAACCAGTTTCCTCGCTTAAAACTGCGACACCACCAGGTTGTGTACAACCTGTAATGTACATGTATTCACCATTCTGTCTGAATGGGTATGGCACTACATCAGTCATCATCTGCTGGGCTGCAGATGCAATAATGGCCAAGCTCTTCTCTGGCAAAACCTCCAAAAGCCTTTTTCTTCTGGAGATGTACTCATCACTGGTGATACCTGGTGTAATCTCTCCTTCAGCTAATAACTGGTTCATATTGTTGCAGCACTTTAAAATAAATCTGAAGAAGAATTGTCTTCAATTCTTTAAGAGCACACTAACAAAAGAATAAAAGTAATGGAAATAGCACATAGAGTATTGTTTTGATTATTGGAACTGGGACATCAACAAATACAAGTCTCATTTTGCCTAATATGGCTTACCGCTAGGCAGTTTACTGAGACTTCTAAAAGAAATACAAAAGTTCGATAGGTTAAGCCAAGTTAGAAGCATCTACATAATTATAATCCAAGAGGACAACCTCCCACACCAACTTGAACTTCTCTGTACATAGGACTTGACTAAAATATATGATCATGGCTAGGTTTAGAAGACTGAAGAGTGAAGAATAATGATGGCATATATTGTTATTATTGTGACCAGTGATTATAAAGAATCTCTATTAGGCTATTGTGAAAATTCAAAATTTTCATCACAAGATGAGCATTGTCATAGGAAACAAGCATTGTCCACCGATTGAGTTATATCGCCTACATATCAAAAAGGAAACTGAATTAACAAAGAAGCAGGGATTGTTTTGTTTGCTTCATCTTACAACACTAAACATTAAACTTGCCATAGTTTCCTCAATGTGTGCTTGATTCATTGTCACAATTGAGGTTTCACCGTTTCACATACTTTCTTATCCCAATGGCCCAGGAGGCCAGGAGTTACTTAACGTTGCCATAGTGTTAGCTCTGAATTTTTGTTTCCTAAACTAAGCTAGAATCCAAACAGGCCAGCAATGTCTAGATGCTATCAATCAAGACAGTAGGACACCATAAAGAACTCCTAGGACCTAGGTAAATTGCCAACTACAAAAGTATAAACATAGAAACTATAATGGCAATGTGCCTGCAAATTTGACAGCATAAGTGAGTGCTATTGTGGCACCAAAGAAGGCAGTACCTCAGGATGAGATTGGGGTGTTGGTTGGCCAACATCGACTACTCTGGTGGTATATGCAACTCGTTGAACCAAATTTTGAGAAGCAGATAAAAGCAGAGGCGCTGCCTGCATGCAAAATTTTGATAAAGCATACAAAACAAGTTAAACATTCTACATAGAAAATATTGTTCATGCCACCTGTGACCTAATCGATGATATCAAATCAAAGGGTTAAGGTTGCAAGTAAAATCTGTAGCTTCCCATCAGCGAACCCATATTCACACAATATTCAATCCTCGGATTTTTGCTGATGTCCTCCATCTAAGTGAGATGATAATAAGGACAAACGAGATAGCAATGAAGCTAAAAGAGGGAGAAAAAAAGCCACTTCATCCTGACAAGAGAATGGGACACAAGCAATTCATCCAATGATCCAAAATTAACTAATCAACAAACCCTCAAATCATTACTGACAATCTGACATGGCACAATGGATTTTGCATCAAACAAAGCCTAAAGCACCTCAAATATCTCTCATCTCAAGCTAATAATATTGCTAATTAAGTCTAAAAGAAGACAATACCAATGCAGCTATATGCACATCTAGCTAACCACCGATAGTACTAAAGGTTTGTTTGGTTAAGTTGTATATTCTAAAAAAGCAGGAGTGGGCTGCCAACTTTGTGAAAACTGTTATGATCTGAGAATAAATATCACTTATTTATAGCATTATGGTTAATTGCTCCGTAACTTTACAGTTATATTCAATTGCAATAGGTTGAAAATATAAGAAATATGGTTATGGATAACATTTGTTTCTGTATTTCAACAACCAGACGCTTTTCATGAATGTAGGTTACTGAGTTGAGCTGTTTGGTAATCTTTTACACCATAGACCAGAAGCTGATTGAAAAATCCTAACCAAACACATCCTGAGGAAGCAACAAATTTGAGCAAAATATTCCTCTGGAATAATGGGTACAACACGCATTAAAAACAAACTAAAATTATCACCTCCCCAGGTGCCAACACGAAGCTACCCGCGACCCAGTCGAAGCAACACCCAAACAAACAGTTCATCAAGTATGGACTCAAACGAACTGAGCTAAAAAAATCACATCTTTAACTTGCTGCATACCCCAAATCGTGGCGAGAACCAAACATGGAGAGCAGCCCACACCAAAATCCCCCCAAGAAAATCTGATGCAGAAGAAAAGGACAGCAAGAAGGGTGGGGGGCGTATCAGTAATCAGTGGGAGCGGCTGACTACCTCGCTCGGTCGCAATGTCCTCCGCAGGAGTCGCACCGCCGTCGCCATGGCCGCCGAAGAAGCAGCAAACCAACAAACCTGCAGCCGCCGCCTAAAACCCCCTCCTCCATCCGACTCCTCGCGTGATCGCGTCGCTTCCTCGAAATGGAGGCCTCGTTTGGATGGGCCGCAACTCCACATCATTTTTTGTCCAAAATCCAAATTCTAGGCCCATCCAGTATCTTATCCTCCTCTCTCACGCATGTCGTCCATTTCGCTCTAGCTCCTCGCCGCCTCGCCGACCATGGAGGCCACCGCCGCGCCGCGGCCGCTCTCCCTGCTCGCTCCGCAGCCGCGTCTGAGGCTGAACCTGCCGCGCGTAGCTGCGCTTGTTACCTTCTCGACCACCTCTGAGGGACGCGGGAGGCCGCCGGGCCGGAGGTTCGTGGTTGCCGCGGCGGCTAAGAAGAGGAAGGGGAAGTCCGGGGAGGCGGTGGAGAGGGTGGACACCCACAGCTTCGCCCCCAAGGACGGAGAAGCCACCGGGCCGTTCCCCGAGGCCGTCCTGCTCAGAAAGGTGCGTGCTTGCGGTTTGCGAGGGTTCAACCTCGCCGCATCCTCCGCCATGCGATTGAACGAACATTGTTGCTTGTGAATTCCCGGTCAATTGCATGGCTGGCCTTCTGCTACACACTTCACTGAACTTTTGCCTTCCTTTGGATGTGCCACACTCCTAGATTTTACCATTCTTTGCAGCTGAGTTTGTATGTGAAGCTTTTTCTGTTGAATATGTAACTAGCAACGATAGAATCACAAAATTAATCTCAGGATGATGGCTTCATGGCTCACTGAGATTTTGCTGTTGTTGATTGAATTCTATAGTTGATGGGTTGCCTTGTCTAATGGTGGCATAGTGCATGATCATCAGTTGACCACAACTTACACAGCTCATGAATATTATCAGCGTTGCAAATACTGGTACAAGCTTTGATATTTCTGGTTTAGGTAAAACGTTGGTGATCATGGGCACTATTGGATTCCGCTGTCCGCGTGCTGATTGAATATGCTCATAGGTTCACCTTCATTCAGCTTCAATCTCTTGAGGGCGTGTTACCTTTCGTTGTTCACTGGGTTCTAATGACAAAAAGCGTCCTGACAAATTGTTTTTAACAGAATTGATATCATTTGGTTTCATGAAAAAAAATAAGAATGAAATTGATAGTTTTTTATTTTGTTCTGATGGTTGTTTTGCAGAAAATGGTGAAAGATGATGGTCAAGTTGCACCTGAATTTGCTGATGCAGAAGAAGGTGACCTCCATTTTAAAGTCAATTTGCTTCTTGTGGTCCATGCAAATATTTGAAACCAGTCTAACCCAATTACCTTTTGGCAGAAAAACTATATGACTTTCTTAACATTCAAATGGAGAGTGATTTAAATCTGAAGAGAAGTAAGATCTCTTTCTTTCCTCATTTAATGAGAGAGTTTTTTGCTGGCTTTATCTATGTATGGGCCATTTGCATGGTTATTTACAAGTGGTAGTTTTAGTTCATCATGCTTAACTCTCTCCCTTTATGCAGTGCGGCACTATGAAGTAGTTTACCTTATTCATGAGGATCGTGTGGATGAAGTTGAAGATGTTGTATCAAAAGTACAAGGTGCATTTCTCAGCACGCATCAGTCATAGAACTGTTTGAATTACTCAGCATATTGGAGTTATTTCCTAAAAGAAAAATAAACCTAAACTAAAAGAGTTGATATCGGTCACCGCATGCAAACATACATAGTAGTATCAGTGCCTGTAGGAGTTTGACACTAAGAGACCCATTTCTCTTAAATGCCTTTCTTTTCTCCTCCTCTATGTGCAATTCTCCAGGGCGTAGAGGAATGTTTTGTTTTTGTATCCATTTTGTTGTTCAGGAGTTAGGTCTTTGTCTATTATATAATAGACATTGTTTTATTTCAGTTTTGTAGTAGAGCAGTTAATTGTTAGGCTGGTATTTTCCCTACTGCAGATTTTGTTAGAGAGAAGAAAGGAAGGTTATGGAGGCTTAACAATTGGGGACTGCGCAGACTTGCTTACAAGATAAAGAAAGCAAGGCATGCCAACTATATATTAATGAACTTTGAGATACAGGCAAAATACATCAATGACTTCAAGACCCTGCTGGACAAGGATGAGAGAATCATTAGACATCTCGTGATAAAACGAGATGAGGCGATTACTGAAGACTGTCCTCCCCCGCAAGAGTTCCACGATCTGCGAGCTCAACAGTTTATGGATGATGAATATATCGATGATGATAATGAGGAGGAGCAGGAGCAGGTGAAGGATTGGGATAATAAGGGTGAAGTGGAGTCCGCTGATTATGATGACGATGATGTTGAAGCTGGTGATGAACCTGAAATCATTCTTGTTGATGAAGTTGAGCGCGAGAACAACGAAGACATTAGAAGAAGGATCAGGACGTTGAAAGTAGAGAAGTACGCAGCGGAGGTCTTGAGGTAGCTTAGATGCCTCTCATTTCTTTTAGTGGAACACCTGTATGACTAAGATGATTGCAATGTAACCTCAATTGAGCGCATCCCCTGTACCAAGGACCACTGTTTTGATGATGATGATGATGATGATGATGAGATAAGTTCATTGAGTGTTCTCTTGTACCTGAAGTTGCTGTTTCCATTTTACTAATATGATTATGCATGTGCACTTGTATGTAAAAGGAGGACTTGGTTTTGATGTTGGAAACAGTTGGATCATTTTTTGTTAGGCAAACAACGGGACTAAGATGGTCCCAATGCTTGCAATTGTTTGTACTGTACTGTGCATATGCACATCACAGCTCTCAAACAGTGGCGTAGCTAGAAACTCCCTATGTTTAGGGCTTGTTTGGTTGGTTTAGGAGCCATTCGTTCTATCTCACCTTCTCTCTATTTGGCTAGGGAGAAGGGCATAGAGCCATCCAACTTGTAAATATTCCTCCAAGATTCGAAATAGTTCTATCCCAAAAAATTTGTCAGGTGTAACTATCCCAATTTTGCTCGTATGAGCGGATCAACAAATACTCACTATTAAGACTAGAAAATTGACTCAGTCTCGTAAGTTAGCTCAAGGCTCACTCATAGTTGAGCTTAAGCCTATGTTTTGGCTCAGTTCGAGCCAAGCTCATGCTAGCTCATGAGCTTCTTGTTTGGCTCGTGAACCTGATACATTTTTATAATTTTAACCTATATATGACATTTTATTTGAGTATGATACATGGTATTTAATGTATATCATGATTCTTATTAATTATTCATATTTTATTCTTAAATGTACTACATATCAATTCATTGTTTTTAATTTTATATTTTGTAGATTTGTTATATTGAAATTTCTAGGTTCACAAGGCAGCTCAAGCCACAGAACGAGCCAAGCCGAGCCTAGATTTCTAGCTTAGTTCATAAACAAGCTGAGCTCAGCTCAGCTCGTATTCTACCTGGAGAAACAAAATATCATCTTCTACTGCAGAAAACTGAGTTCCAACACTATCAAACTTAATAATGAGATTGATAGATTGTTACAAAGTGAAGGAATCGATAAAGGGCGCACACTACAATGGACTAAACCGCCAGAGGTGGCAAGTATAAAAATGTTGCAATCTCATTGGCTGGCAAATCAGCTAGATGATCAGGTTTCTTTGGTAGCTTGTTTGCTTCTCCGTTGGTGCACATCCCAGTTGAATACTCGAGCAATTGTCACCTGACGAAGATAGCATCATGGTGACTATGCTCAATTAGGCAAAATTTATGAGTCAGAAATCTCAAGTCATAACCATCTTACCTGGGTGATGGTTTGTTGGTCCCTCAAGAATTGGAGATCAGCAACAAGGACTTCTAAACTGGCCTTGGCATTTTCCAAATTCTTCTTCAAGAGGGCATTGGCCTGTAAAATATCAAGAAATGAGGGGCAGAACTTTTATAAACGGAATATAAAATCAGGACAGTTGATATGCCAAAAATCACCTCATCACAGGAGTACTCCAGCATTATGTTGGCACCCAACCATAGGCACACAGAATCAGTATCCTCAATTCTAGCACGTGAGTAGATTCCCTCAGATAATTCAAAATCAGCTGTGAGTGTCTGCATCAATTATTTGGAAGCCATGGTAGTCAGCTTTCAATAAGATAATCAATCTGCTTAGAATTAGATAGAACCATAACTAGCAATCAGCATGATTGGGCTTTAAAGAAAGTATAACAAATTCAACAGTTTCATTCCCCAAAATTCACATTATACTGAACATTGGCAGCTTGAAACGCACAGATGAAAGAGAATTGGTTTTCTTGAATCATAGTAGACCACATAAATTTCATGGTATTATTACTTGGTGACAACTCATAAAACCCTTGCAGCAGGCTGAAATGCTGAATGACATTTTTGTGCTTTTAAATAATTGCATGCACATTAGCACTTTTGGGTGGGGGGGGGGGGGTACTACACAACATTTTTCATGTTTAAATTTAGCAACATAATTTCATTATATTTTGATGATCATGCCATAAAAATTTTATATGGTATATATTATTCTTATCAGGCACTCACATAACACAGTTATAGTCAGTAATCTAGAGTTAGGAGATAACAGAACAGAGTGCTAACATAGTGTCCTGAAATGAGGCAGCTTGAACAAAAAATAACCAACAGAGAAATGTTAAGAAACATTGCAAACCATCAAAGTTGAACATTTAATATTAGATTTCAGCAAGTGTCTGGACAAAATAGTTGGGTTGTTGCAAAATCAGAATAAAAGTATACATTCAGCTAAAGCATTTTCTGGGAAAAACAACAAGCGTCACAAGCACACTACAAATAGGGGAAAAACTGCAAAATGACTTTTAGGAAGTTGTACAAACCTCACCCAAAGTTTTTTTAACGTGTAAGGATGCAACAATATCCAAGCACTTCTCTATATCAGGAATTTTGGCCTGTAGAAACAAAGTAGAAGTCTGTTATGTTATATATGCAACACTAGTTCCCATTGTTGACAACCATAGATATAAGTTACATGAGTCAGATCAATGAACCAAAAGTACATAATTTCAGTCCATAAACAATAATTTCAAAAAAATACATATCATTGATCGCTTTTATCTGTACTAACAACAACAGAACAACATGCAGAAGGAAGACATTTGTATGTCTGTTCAGAACTTCCCTGAAATTGGTGATCTCCTAAGATGTAAAACCAAAGCAAACTTTAATGCATAAGATCAACATTGGTGTTAAATAAGATTGTAATCATGAAATACAAATCATACTTTGTACTAACATATGTCCATGAATTTAGACAAAAGAAGGTTCGACTGCATGGGCACCTGAAGATCTCTTTGTTGTGCTAGAAGTTTCATCTCCACAATTTTGTACTGTTGTAGCCTAAAAGGGGGTAAGAGATGGGTTAAATTCTCCTCTAAATGAACAACAACTAAAATAGAAGTGAAAATGCACACATTCAAAGACAAACAAGATCATGTGAAGACTCATAGATATTTTGAAACAACCAACTTATATGATTAGTTCGCAACTATCCCTGTTCTAATCAGCCAAGTGGACCTACCATCTGTCCAAACAGGGATGACAATTTTGATAATAGAGCTTCTCCATCTGTCTTTACAAAGCTAATATAAAGTGCATGGACAGATCAGCTTGATACAGCTAATTACTAACAAACATGAAGCAATGAACTTATTTGCAGGAATTAAGAGTAAATGTAGTTATGATTAGGATCTATGGGCCATATCTAAAGGAGACTCACGTTTCTGTGCAAATATGCAAACTCACATAACAAGCCTCTCAGACAACATTGAAATTAACTGTGTCCCATGATTCAAACCTGAATAACTCTTTCTCGCTTTGATTAGAAAATGAATGAAAAATTATGCATGTTTGCATTGAATTAGGGGCTTGCTAGCATTTCAAGAGATAGTGATAAAGATTAAAGAATACAACATGTCAATGTAGCCATAGACCTCTCTTGTTCAGTACTGTCAACTACAGACCAAGATTGCATGAAACAACTACTCTAATAAAAGAAAAAACATTGCACGACAAAGTTGCTTCACATTCGAAGCTAACAAAGCACTAAAAGAACACTGGGTAGTTTTCTCCGAGATGCATTTCTCAGAAGTCAGAACAAGGCAACAAGCACATTCTAAGGGGACAGCAAATATTGAATAAGCTGAAACCCCAGAACCAGTCATTTTACTGAACAATATGTCTTTGTCTCTTTGACAAGAACAGCTAATGCACATAAGTACATGACCAATTGGCTGCATCATTTTGAAAATGTGGGCACCAACTACTCGTGTATCAAACTAATCAAAGTGCATCACCAACAAGGCATGAGGAATCAAAGAAATCAAATCAGATTTACAGCACACCAGCTTCCAGATCTCTGGAGTGACACGCTCAAATATCAAAACAGGTATGCACACTCGAGGGCTTCACCTAAGCAACTCCACGAACCTGTAGGTAGGAGGCAGAGTCCTCTAAACGTCGACGAACTCTAAAGTTTCGCCTACTAGTGAACAGTGATAGATCACAGGCAGAGATCAAGGTAGGGACACAGCCATCCCAGCTCGCCAATCCACCAAGCACCAAGCAGACGAGGGGGGCACGCCAGCGGCAACGCCACCATTCCTTAACGCGGTGGCAACCCTAGATCATGGCAGAAGCTTCGGCAGAGCGGGAGACAAGGGGCGTGGGGGGAGGGACGCGTCGCGAGGATAGCTACCTTTCCTGGAGGAAGGCGAGGCCGGAGTTGACGTCGAGCCCGGCCTGGCGGAGGTAACTCTCTACATCCTCGACGAAGGACGCCGCCGGAATGCCCCGCCGCTCCGTCACCCCCTGCGGCGTCGACGCCGCCGCAGCCATGAGAGATCGAGAAGGAGAAGGCCCACCGCCCAAAGTCGCAGCGCCACCCTTTCTCTAATTTTAAAGTTTAAAATTAAAAATGATTTTAAATATAGCCATAGTACTTGTAAATATACTTTTAAAAATATTTATATTACCATTGCATTTTATTATTCATTATTTCACATTAAAAAGGTATTATGGTTTTTTATTTACCTTCTTAATATATATGTGTGTAGGTTTGATAATGGATAGACTGAACACACACGTGGTGGAGCCCACCTCTGCAGTGCGAGACTCCACACTGTTGGATCTACGCCGAACAGTATGGATCACGACTGTAAAGGACAATCGGAGCGTGCAACAACAGAGGAGCCGCTTTCTGCGGCGACGCCCTTAGTGCGCCCAAGGTGAGGGGCGGCACACCTCCCTAGGTAGGCTGGATTAGGCACACGCAAGTGACGAATCTAGCCTTGTATAAGATCTAAAAGTGTACAAAATAACTATTTCTAACAAAACTCACCACATGAAGGTATTATGGGCTTTTTATTTATCTTCTTAATAATATACATGATCATGGGTAAGGCTGGATAATGAGTCAGTTCGGCTCGTTAATATAGCGAGCGGAAACCCAACTTAGCTCGGCTCAATCTAGCTCGTGAGCTAGCTCGCCAACTATTTAAAAGATAATTAAATAATAAATATTCAAATAATCACATATCAAACATCAAAATATGAAATAAATAGAATACATAAGATTTCAAAAATTAATCATCTACAGTTCCATCATTATTTCTATGATTTCATCAAATTCAACACACATATTATTTGTTTCATACTTTTATATGATAAATTAAATAGGTCGTAATAATAAATTTATAGTAGCAAGTATTAACTAGATACTAACAAATAAATTATAAAATAACGAGTTTTATACTCTAAGATAGTGTTTTATTATTGCTTTAGTAGATTAGCTTGACTACTTGTGCTGAACTCGTTAAGCTCACGAGCAACTCTGAGCTAGCTTGAACTCGCTCGTTATACTAATGAGCTAAAATGACAAGTCGTACACAAGTTCGGTGGTTTGCGGTAGTAGTTTTTCGGTCAGATTACTCGACGAGTTCAAGTATATATTTAGTTTGAAACTCACGAGTTTAATGGATACTGATTTGAGAGTGTTTTACAGGTGGACTTCAGTTTTGCGCATGTTGCCATCCCTGATCCCTAATGTTGGATATCTGGGGTATGAATCAATGTGGATGTGTTTATCACAATTCTGTATTTCCATCCATCCATGATCTACGTAGCAAGAATGATTGCTTTTGCTTGGTGATGGGATTTCTGAAGAAGGGTACAGTAACAGAGGAGGAAGCAGAGGCAGAGCACAACTAAAAGCAAGCTGAACATACAATGTTGATGATGCAACTTCATGCATGATCAGGATCAGCAGCTCAAATACATGGCTGCTGTCAGATCAATCTACACAAGATCATCGCTTTTGTCGTTACAGATTCGAGCCAGATCGACCCGGTGTTGATCATGGAAGAACCACCAAAAGTGGCAGCCTCAGCTCACTACTCTACCTTTGTCAGAATTCTGAAGCTGAAGCTGCAGTTGGAACTTGAGGCCTGAGAATCCAGGAGGCAGCTCCTCAGCTGCGCAATCTCCAGCGGTCGCCGTTTCGAGCAGCATGAATCACACAGGAGGTGCAGACCCTGATCAGACTAGCATGTCACTGCACCACCCACAAATTTGTGTTGATCAATCGGCCGCCTCGAAATGAATCTTCATTCCTCAGTGCTGTTCTTAGCAGCAGCAGATGCATTTCTCTGCATCTGAGTGTGGACAGCATACTGCCTTTGCAGCTCTCGAAGCCTCTCCAGAAGTTCTTGGAATGACGGGCGATGTCGCGGGTCACTGCTCACAGCAAGGATAAGTGTCATTAGAAAAAGCAGTAGGAAAGAAAAATACAATTTCACTTAATGGAGATGAGCTTCAAGTTCATCAAAAGCCATTGTCTGAAAAGGTAACTTTTGATGAACAGCAAAAAAGCAAAGAAAAAGCAGTCAATACCTTTCCCAACAACTCATGATAAGTGATGCCCACTGAGGATCTGTTTCACTCGGAATGTCCAACCTGTGGTTCATGAAACCTACTGCGCCAATGACCTGCATGAGGAACACAGCCTCAAAAATTAATATAAAGCTCGTTAAAATTCTGAAAGGACTACATGATCTCGAAAAAGGATTAAGCCGATATGAGCTATAACGCACAAACATGAGCATCTGGTCCTGCTAAATAAAATGTCACTCTCTTGGGAAATTTCTGAAATACAAAAAGAAAAAAAGCTGGGTTTCTTGTAATCCCAAATTCAAATTTATGGCTGAACAATTATCTCAGCAATTACAATAACAGAAGCACAGCTGCAGTCAACTAAGCATTGGCACATGGCACAACATCCATATGTGTCAACTTCTCATAGCTCATGTTATCAGTACCAAAATGAAAAGAGAAGCAAGATAACCAACCCAGAATGATACAATTCATTGCTTATTTCTAAGTCATCTGTTCATCCTAAATATTTTTTTATGTTATTTGAAGCTGTCAAAATAAATATTGTTCTTAAGTTAACAATCTAGTGGTAATAACTGTAACCAGGCATATGGTCAAAATATTTTTTTAATAAAACTAACATATAACAGGATCATACCTGCATCGAATTGAGATTTTCCCAGGGTATCTTCTGAGTAACAAGTTCCCACAGGATGACCCCATAACTATAAACATCAGACCTATATGTACGAATGGAACACATTAGTAATCATATCTTTACAGACATGTCTAAGGAACTTTTATTGATCAGGATTGTCCCAACTTACTTCTCATCAGAAGGTTCATTACGCAACATCTCTGGAGCCATCCATTGTGGCTGGATAGGAAGGTCACATCAATAGAGTTAACAGGGATAAAATACAAGCTTATTTTGCTAATCCCATTAATGCTAAGGGTACATGCATTATGCATATACATCAACTAATGACTAATCACATTATGCAAGCTTGTACTTACTGTTCCTTTTCCAGTTTTTGTTGTCAGGAAAGTTTCGCGCTTGAGACGTGAAAGACCAAAGTCTGCAACCTGATGAGTCAGGTAGAATGAGAGGAGGCAAGCAAAAAAAATGGCAAAAGGTCTGGAAGCAAATTAACTGCAATGTTACCTTCACAGTCCAGTTCTTATCAACCAAAAGATTGGACGATTTTAAATCCCGATGAATAATAGGTGGGCTGGAGTGGTGAAGATAATTCATGCCCCTTGCCTGCAGAAATATAAAATAATATTGTTGTCAAAACTCAAAACTAGCAATGACTAGCGAATCATACATATGGCAAAAAATTGTTGAAGACAATATGACATTTATTATATTGGAGATTAAGAACTTCATCGCTCAAATATGATGCAAAACCAAGCCGACCCAAAACTATTCACTGAAACATGTGTCGTTTGTTTTGTTACATGCAATGGTGCAATTCAACTTCTGCATGGTTATCAAAAGTACAAAATCAAGTTCATGGAGCACCATCACCTTTTAGATTCTGCATTTACATCAATGTCTCTTACACACCGCAATCAGAAGATTTTACACTGGTTTTTCCTATTGTTTACTATATGTTTTATCTAAAACATGGAACTGCATTCACAAATTCATGGGACAACAGACATAAAATGCACTTACAATATCTAAAGCCATGTGAACACGTCGTCTCCAATCTAACTTGGTATTGTTCCTTTGAAGTAAGCCAAACAAACTTCCACTACATTTCAGAAACAATGTGATGAAAATGATACACTGAATATAATGTTGTGTGTAAGTGGAACAAAAGGTGGCCAGTACTCACAAATTGTTTAAACAATGGAACAAAACCAATCCAAATAAAACTTTTAGTAAATTTTGATTTACTGTTATGGTACAGACTGCATATATCCAGGTTATGCACTGATGCGCATTGAAAACCATAGTTCTATTTGTAATTAGTATGAAAAATCATCTTCAAAGAATTTCCCACTTATATTTATTTATTCTTGGTCTCATGATCCCATCAATGTCATCAAAATATGCTTATCAAGAGTAAAGGGAGTAAGGGACAACAATTCCTTGTGTTATGTGGAGGAGGCCTCAGGCTTCTTTTTCTCAGTTTAAACAAGGGCCAAATTTTTCTATGCCATTATAATTTTTACAGTTTTGAAATATGTCATCGGTGTGTCACTGACATATGGGACCTACCACAGTCACTGACAGTGGCATTTTTCAAATTACAGAAAATTGTAATGGCACGTTTCAAAATTTCCCTTTAAACAATGATCCATTAGCCAATTATTACAAAATCAACCATATAAATAAATTTAAACACGCATCTCTGCTCAATCGCTAGTAGAATTGGAAGAGAGTGCAGAAATCACATAATAATAATCATTAAGTACTTGCAAACATCAAAGCCTTTAAAAGGTATGGAACATACCGTGGGAGGAACTCTGTTACGATACAGAGGCGATGTGGAGATGTAACCGCACCCATGAAGAGCAGTATATTAGGATGGCGCAGCTTCTTCATAAGGGATACCTTCACAGATGCAGGGTAACAATTAACAATATGTTGAAAAAATCCAAGATTTCAACTGAAAGTCACAATATCTGAAGCTAACAAACACTTTATTTTCATGTTCCAGAGTTCACTTCAAAAACATATTTGAAAATTTCTCAGCATGTTGTTTCTATATTTATTAGATCAGTACGCTTGGTGACCATGGCAAAGATAGGTTTTGTGGGCATCCTGAAAACCTGAATAGTCTTTAGACTTCAAGTTTCTTTGGAGCCTCTCAAACTATCAAGAAAACATCATAATTCTAATGTTAATCAAGTTAAAAAAAACCTGAAATAAACCCATCTGGCAAGAGAGCCATGGTTTCTTTTTATTAACTAACTAGCAGATGTAATAGCTGCCTAGCTGGAGATGGGCATCTACCTCTTGTCGAAAGGTCTGTATCACTTCTTCCGAATATTCTTGCTTAGAGAAAACTTTAACAGCCACATCCTGCAGAACATGCCACATAAAGTGAAGAAAAATGATGAGCACAAGTAAACAAAGATCAGTTAATTCATGCAGCAATGGAACAGTAGAACATACCGAGCCATACCACAAAGCATGATATACTGTTCCACACGAACCTGAACAGATCACAATTTTAAAGGACACAATTAATAGGCATTCAGTATAACATAAAGCATTACAGCTCAGTGTGCATTTTAATTTTAACATGGTTTACTCCCAGCTTGAACTCCTTTTTAAAATTTAATATGAGTTAGCAATTGATCAGACCAGTGCTTCAATAAAAAAAAAGCTTCAGCTCTTAATGCTTCCATAATATTATAATTTTATGAATTTATACTAAGGTAGCAACAGTGGTGATTAACACATCTTGGAGGCCACAAACTGTTAATAAGATAATTTAAAAAGAACATAAGTTCTAGTCATGAACTTGTATAGTTGTTTCGATAAAAAGAGGTTATGCAGCAGAGTAGATTTTACAAAAATAAAGAGGGGGTTGAAATAACTACATGCAGAAAAGGCAAAATTGGACAAAGACCATGGAAACTCTGAAAATATGCACAAAAGAGCTTCCAAATGATTAAAATATCCACAAAGGTTATAAGGAAGCATTCACAGAATACCTTGACCTATTTGTTCTCCAATGGCAAGGTCTTCCCACAGGATCTCATAATCCAAACAGTCTGCTTCATGATCTACTTTGTAAAGAGCACTGCTATTAGTACTGCCAGTACTGCTTGCACTACTTGTGCTGTTATTGTTGAAAGAGGACCAGTAACCTGATGCCTCATTTTTGTTAGGTTGGTTATATTCAGCACCTTGGCAATCTTGAGTTATGCTAGAATCAGAAACTTTCTGATGATTCTGGCTGCTCTCTTGCTCACCATGTAACCACAGCGAGGTCACTTGATTCTTCTCGTCAAGTCCATCATTCTCTCGCCCTTTCCAAGGCCACAATATCCCTTTCTTGTTCAGCAATGCCTCTGCCTTTGAACTCAAGATCTTGTGGAGCCCTACTTTTCCTTCTGATTCATCACTGCTTATTTTGGTGGATTTCCCAGGGGAACTCTCTCCAGTAGCAAAGGCTCCACGAGGTGCATCCCCTCTTGGCGTAGTTGTTCCTCTACATGTTGGCTCCTCCTTGGCTTCACGATCTAAACATTGACTCTCACCGCTACCACCTTCCTTCTCCATGCCATTCTCATCCATCCTGACCCGAGAACGAACTTTATTTGTGACCTTCGTAGCCTGTGTTGTTATTCTAAAAATGAAAAAGGAATGTGCTAGCAACAAACTAAGAAGATATGCTATATAAAGACAATATGTGATTGTAAATCAACAGTATATTTATGTCTGATGTTTTGCTAGAATCAGAACTCACCAAATTTGTTATCTTGGAGGCTATAGTAGACTGCAGGGGTTGCTGAGAGTCAAATGGGTTTCTGCTCAATAAACTGGTTTTGTGGTTGCTGTTGCTGCAACTAGCTTCGCAATAGGTCCGAGATGATTCTGGATGAGGCCTTGCAGAGATTGAAGGGCCACTGACTATCTCCTCCATTGCAAGCGAATCACTTGAAACACAAATAATGCCCACCAAACTTCCATCCTCATCATAAAAAGGAGTGTTGGTGGCAACAGCTGCAAACCTATCTCCTACTCTGTTCTTAACTGGAAACTTTCCAGTCCAACTCTCACCCAAATAAATACGTCGAAAAATGTCATTTACCACATTGATATCAGAAGAATCAATCAGCAGCATGAGGGCATCCTGACCAAGTGCTTCTGATGCCGTATAACCATACAGGTTCTCCGCAGATCGATTCCTACATCATAGTAAACAACATTGGAGGAAGTGTGTCAGCACTTTGTTATGCCATCTCAAAGTTAATACTTTGTTCAATCTGGTAAAAGCTTCCTGTCAAAGAATGTACAAACTCATCGCAAAAACCTACTAAAATCTAGATATCCACTACAACATTTCCATAATGTAATTTACAGCAGATAACAAATTAAGCATTACACATTTCTCCATGTAAGTGAAGTAGTAAACTCATGCTCTAACTTCCATTGTATCCGTGGTTAAAAACAACACCAAAATCAAATGATTTAGAACCTGATTAGTACTGCTTCAGAGTTCAAGAGATAAAATCTCAAGTTGATACATTTCGATGGTCAACTATAGTGGATTCGTGGCCACTTCATCACAGCATTTGCTCACACATTTGGCGAGCTTGCCCATTAGCACAGCGTAAGAAGCAGGGAAAGCAAGAAAATCTCACCAGTATATGATCCTCCCATCGAGGTCAAGAATGTGGACGGAGTGCCCCAGCGACTGCAGCACACTGGGATACTGCTTCTCCGTCAACCTGGCGCCCAGGGCCGCGGGGCGGCCCTCACGCTGCAGCGGCGACGCGCAGCCGCGGGCCCAAGCGCGCGTGCCTCCCTCTAATCCTCCGGAGAGCCGCCTCGCTGGAGACAGCGACGGCGACGACGACGGATGCGGCGGCTTGCCGCGGCGGGGCGAGACCGACTGCGAGCGCCGTCGCTCCGCGCTGCTGCCACAGCCACCGCCGGCCGGAGGGACAAGCTTGGACATCTCCTGCTTGAGCTGCGCCTGACCCACCTCCAGCTCCTGAATCTTCTTCAGCAACGCCTCGCCGCTGGCCTCCATCGCCGGCAGCGGCGTCAGCGTCACGGTCACGAATCGACGTCAACCAAATCGGACCCGCCGCGACATGGCAGCCGTCCAAAGCGTTCCAAGGCAGCCTCCGCCCTCCTCACGCACCCTCCGCGGCTTCTGGGAGCTCGAAAGGCTGCTCCTTTCGCGGTTCCCGAGGCAGATTCGAGCGCAAGTTGCGCAAGAACTCGACCAAATCCTCCTCCCGAGATGCCCAGCTGCAATATCTTAGGATTTTCTTGGGCAAAACGGATTCAACCGAGGGGGAAATCGATCTTTTTGCTCCCGGGAGCAGTTTCTTGGCTTCTAATAGCAAATTGGGGTGGAATCTAAAACTCAGTCTCAGACACTCACACCAAGAGGAAAGATTTTAAAAGAAAAACAAAGAGAATAAAATCCATAGAAGTAGTAGTAGAAGAGAAAGAGAGAGAATTGATTAAATAAGGGATGGAGAAATGAAATGGTGGCTTGGGGGAGTTGTTCTTGAGGCTTCTCATCTTGTGATTGGTGAATGGTGAGCTTGGCAATAAAATAACAGGAGCTGCTTCCCTCAGGGCTATGACCTCAAATTTAGATTTTTTTTGGGAATTTCCCAATGAAAAGTAGTGGCAATTTATTTATTTATTTATTTATTTATTGCTAATTGGGTTGTTTCTATTATTCGTTTATGTCTCTCATGTATTTTTTGGTGTTGTGATGATCCACCCAGGGCATGTCTCTGTCCCTATCCATCTACCTTGCTGTCAAATGCCAATGCCAACCTGTGTTGTCATCTAGAGAGAGAAATGGAGAATTGGTTAGCTTACTCTCTGCCAATGGCAACCCTAATCCTACATGCTAATTATATGTGGTGTTGCCCCAGTTTTTGCTCTCTGATTGTTTTGTTGGAAAAATTGCTCATGTATTTTCTATTTAGATGAAGTTAATGATTTATCATCCTGACCCACGTTGATCTAAAACATAAGTGAATCTTACATGTCATTGAGATGTTGAAAATAAATCTTCAATTACCATCTAAATGGAGGATATATGATTTTGATTTAGTTGATGTTTTTAGGGTCATTTGTGGTTGACTTTTGGTTAGCTAATTAACTATTCTAGCGCAGAGGCCACAATGTGGTTCACTTTAATACACATATAACTTTAGATTTATTGATCTTATGTTTGATCAACTCTAAAAAATCTTAAATTTATTGAATTTATGTTTGACCAACTTAAAAAATCTTAAATGTAGAGCTATGCCAAACTGAACTTAATTAAGTCATGGCTGGCTTATTGGATCCTAGGCCATTGATTATTTCCTCCTTTTGGCCGCCCCTCGTGCAAGATGTAACTTCAATAACTGAAAGTACCTAAACTAGGGGCAGAGAAGGAAAACATGACACTAGTTTTCAGCTGCCATTCTGAGCTTTTGACCAATTTGCATGGTTGACAGTTCCCAGGCAAAAGCATCCCAGCCCCAGCCCTAATTATGCCAGAGTGGACCATGAAACATTGGCCACAGTTGCAAGATCTGAATCAGCATAGTACACATTGCACTGCTCTTGGCCACTCCTTTTCAAGCCATTACACAGCACTCAAGCTCAGGCAACCACTTGCACTTGAGCTGCCACACAAACACAGAAAGGGGCCATGGCCACAGGCTGCTCATGGATGGAAGAGATGATCTTTGCATCTTTTGTTCAAAGCTGTCATCTTGGAAAGCAGCAAAGGCCATCTCACGAGCCAAATTTCACAGGGAAAGCCATGGTGCCTGGAGGTGTCAGCATCCATTTCCATTGGCAGTGTAGCTTTCATCAAACAAACCAGAAGGACAACACAAGGCCTTAGCTGCATCATAGTCTACTGGGTGCTGGCAATGGCAGCAGACCAGACTTTCAGAGAATAGTGATACTGCTGATCCATAATCCCTTTACCTTTGCTGTCAAGCAAGAGAAGTGATACATATGGTCTCATATATCATTTGTTAAAGGATGACAACATAATCTCTTGAGAGGTAAATCATCAATTTTTTTCGTTGAAAGGCAAGCTGCCAATTTTACAATATTGCTGGCTGGCAGTAAGATTTGTGTAAAAGAAGCTATTCGCTGAGCCTATGATACACTACAATCTTCTGAAGAGAGAACATAAACTGAAGAATGGGAGGCTTACAGACATAACACTACAGGGAGTGAAGCACCCTATGGGGCTACAACTGCAACGCTTGCAATCTCGGTACCAGATTTGATGGGCTTGCTTGCTGCACTCGGCCATCATGGAGGAGAAGGATGTTGATGGTGCCTGATTCTCTCAGCCAGGATGCCACTACAGCACTGGGTGACACAAACCTTCCGATGTTGAATCGCTCAACCTGAAAAGGTGCTCCAATTGAACTGAGAAGTGCTTCAATGACACGGCGGAGAGTGCTTGCACCAGCTATCCTGCTATGCTTTCCCCATCCTGTAAGAATGCTGAACAGATACAAAGAAACTTAGCTTCAGTGGCTCAGTGCATACTGACGCTAAAAAGCACAACTAAAATCAATTTTTTACATCATACAACTCTAGATTTGCCATATACATATAATTAATGTGATAAAAAGAACATGGAAATAAAATGGTTCCAGCATCAAGCACTAAACATAAGGATCTCACACACCTTAGAAACTCAGGCATAGCTCGTCCTTCAAAGACAATAGTGCGCACATTCAGGAGCCATGCGTGAACCATTGCTTGGGCTGCACCACATGACATGAGGTGCAGGTCTAAGCAAAACTCACCCCATGTGTTTTCCCAGACACGGCGATTTACCCCTTCAATCACAACTTGTTGAGCTCTTCGCCTCTGAAAATGACCAGGGACACAAATACGTCATTATGACACCAGACTGGATTATACTTGAAGTACTCAAGGGGGGAAGTTTACATGGCACATAATGCTTGCTACTCTACATAGTATCTAGTCTGATTCAAATAGCTACTGTACCAAGTTATCGAAGGAAAAAACAACTGAGAACATTTTAACTAAATATTCATCTAAAAACAAGCACAAAGCAATTGTCATAATTGTCACTTGCATTTAGTTAAAACAACTAACAAGAGTATTTTATACAGAAGAGGGGAAACACCAGTATTAGTATATCAATGCTAAGACAGAATAACCCTCTCAAAAGCAGAGTAAAAAGTAACAATAAGTATGGTGTATAGGAAGGATTTGAAGTGACAAATAATTCAAATCCATGAAGCGAGATCAAATAAACAAGTAGCGATATGGTGATATTTCTTCTTCTAACATAAAAGCAATAAGCTGAAATTATGATTAACATGAAATATTAGCGAATTCTAATGAATAACTATTATAGGAAAAATCCATCAGAAGACTCAACCAAATCCTACCTGGCCAAAATGCCATAGCACATCAGTAAGAGCATTGTAAAAGGCAGAGGATGTTGGAGAATCCATGCGTCCTAACTGATGAAAAAGGGACTGTGCTTGTGACCAAACTTCCCGATTACCAACCAGAAGCCCATAAGCAACACCATAGACAGAGTTATCAAACAAGCGAAGCTGTTCCAGTAATAGGGCTGCATCTTCAAAACTATTACAACGACTGCAAGAACAAGATCAAAGCAAAAAATTAGACAGCGAATTTAATTGAACAGGACAACAGGTACAACAGCATGATTTCCTAGTTAAATTAGAGGCTTACATTATTTAATTTTATTTTGGATTAAATGCATATAAGTTATAAGATCATGAGGGCATACTTGGCTTACCCTCTTTCTAGTATGATCAAGAGTCAAGACAAAATAAGGAGTTATAGAGCATGTGAGGGCTAAAGTTTAACAAGTGCAAATACAAATCTACATTGAAGTTAGGTATTTATTCATTGTGCCAAAAAACATGATTAGTTCAGTTTCAAGCGTAAAGTAGCAACAGCTTTTGAACTTCCAACTAGCACAATACGACAAGAGTGTGTTTTCTTTTTAAACGGTATCTACTGGCGGTAGACCAAGAAGAGAACCACATTAACATTAAAGGTTTTGACAACATAAGATGAAGATGTACCTGCATGCATTCAAGATTGCAGAAAATGTTACCACATTTGGCCTTACACCCTGCTGGACCATTTTCTGAAACAATTCCAGAATGAAATACAGTTCTTGCGACCTCCTCATCTGGACATCGGTTGCAGAGCGCCCAACTCTATTCACTGGATTAGCAACCCTAACAATTTGGCCGCCATAAACCCCAACAATCCCCATGTCCCCAACTTCAGGATCATCCTCTGTAAGAACTTTTGACTTGCCAAATGCATCAATAATTGCATTGTAGGTTACCACATTTGGCTTGATACCCATCTCTGACATATCATTAAGCAAAGATAAAGCCCACTCTATCAAGCCATTCTTTGCGAGAGTATCAATGAAAGAGCTGAATAGAACAACATCTGGCTTTAGGCCAGACTCTTTAAAATCTAAGTAGACATTGAATGCATCTCCATGCATTCCTGCCTTTGAATAGATATCGATCAAAGTTGAGAAAGTTAGTACACTAGGAGCTATCCCCCGTTTCCTCATATCCTGAACAAGTATAGAGACAATGTCCAAGCGCCCCAGCTTTCCATACCCATTAATCAAAGAGTTGTAGGTGACGGTGTCCTTCTCAATCCCCAACTCTTCCATCTCATCACAGACATTAGAAATTTCGGCATACTTTCCTGTCTTGACATAAATAGCCAGCAAGGTGTTGTAACAAACTCGGTCCAGTTGAATTCTCAAAGACTTCATATTTTCACACAACTTGAGTGCCTCTTCATACTTCTCTAACTTGGAGTACCCATCAATCAGCGTACTGTATGTAACAACATTTGGCTTAACACCTTTCGCATCCATATCCAACAGAACCTGCATGGCAAGCTCCATGTTGCCACACTTGCAAATTGCATCAATAAACGTGTTGTATGTGTATATGTCACGCCCAATGCCAAGATGAATCATTTCATCAAAGACAGCACGGGCATCTTCCAAATGCCCTGCACGGCTACACGCAGCAAGAAGTGAATTAAAAGTCTTCCGGTCTGGACAAAGCCCATCCTTCAGCATCTGACGGAAATAACCGAGTGTGAACCTAAGGTCAACACCCCCTTTACCACATGCATCAATCACCGAATTGTATGACACTGTCGTAGGCCGCAGACCCGAACCTTTCATCGACTCAAGCACCCCCATGGCCTCATTCGCAAGACCACTCCTTGCATATGCTGAGATTAGTGCCGAGTGTGCAAACACTGTGTTACCATAGCCCCCTGCAACGCCAGCATCAAAGGCTCTCCTTGCAAGGTCTGGTCGGCCCATCTTGCCGACTGCGCCAATGGAGGCAGTCAAGAGCTTGCCTTTATCGACAGTGCCATTGCCGACGAGTGGCAGAGCAGCGTGGAACACCTCAAATGCACGGAGCGCAGACTTGTCCCGGTCGCCAAGCTCCCGGACGACATGGCAGTAGTCATCCGGAGCAACGAGCTCACCTCGGAAGGACGAAAGGGCAGCGCCAAGCGCTCGGCGGTCGTCAGGAGCCACACGGAGCAGCTTCTCGACGCAGCGCCCAGCGGCGGCTGAAGACCCGCGTGTGCCCCGGTCCTGGGAGCCCGCGCTGCGGTTGCGCTTGGAGATGTTCCTCGTGGAGCGCGCGCGACGGAACTCCGGGCCGAGCGCCGCAGCTGAGCGCTGGTGCTGCTGGACCACCCACGGAGCGGCGGGTCCACCAAAGATCGGGTTCTGTGCGGGCGGGCACGCCGCCGAATGGGACCCCGCCGCGAGGAAGGGCGGGCACAGCGCCGCCGCCGCAGGCGACGCCGACGCAGTCGCCGGTGCGGAGGCATGCAGCCGCGCGGTGGCCGTAGCCGCCGCAGCAGCAGCAGCACCCGCCGAGTGGTGGTGCGACGCCGCCGCGTGCGTCTGCGATGGCGTGAAGTGCGTCGGTGGCGCCATCACGACCTCGCGCAACAAACCACCACCTCCTCGCCGAACTCCTCCCTACCGTATCCACCACGGAGAGACAACCCAAGTTCCCAACCCAACCCAACCTAACCCAACCCGATCAAACTCCTTCCAACCACGAAACCCCCCTCGACCAAAATCACGGGAAAAAGCGAACACCTCCGCGAGCAACAGAGCCCCACGCCGTCTAAGGAAACCTCCAAAAAGGCGGGATTTTTACGGCGCTCCCGCTCGTGACGCCGACGGCGACGACGATCGCTGGGGCTGGGGCTGTTCCACCTCGCGGCGCTGACGCCACCATACGCGAGGCGATTTGGTGGGAGTGATAAGATGAGATTAGGCGAGGCCGGGAGATCAGATTTCGCGGGGTTTCGATTGGATGGCTGCGAGGAACGCACGCAGCCGCCGGGCGAAGGGGGGAGGAGATAAGACGCCGGAGCAAGCAAGGAAGACAAGAGAACCAAAAGCAATCCTCGATTTGTTTTGCTACCTCGCTAGTGGCCAGCCGTCTGGTATGTGTCTGACTGACATGTGAGGCCTAGTAAGGTGGGGCCCGATCGCAGTGAAATGGAGGTTCGCGAGGGTGTTCTGCTTCGGGGGAGGAGGGAGCGAAGGGGGTTTGGTCTATGACATGTGGGCCCGGGTTGGGCCAGGTCGGATGAGGTCGTTGGTTACGTGGCGTCTGCGTGGCCGACTCGTCTGCTGCCATGTGTAAATGCTACGGCCACTCGGAACACCGGGTGGCTTCACGTTCTGAATATTTTTTAATACATTTATTTCTGAATATAAATTATTCTTGTATTTCTCAGATAATTATACGCTTATGAGTATTTATAAACGAAGGAATTAAGAAAGATTTTCTAGATATTATTATAGTAGTTATTTTGCGATTACTTGGTGTAATCATGTAGCAATAGCTGTTGATCAATGTTTGAATCTTATATTTCATGAGTTCTTATGAATTGCTGTAGTAGAAAATGTTGAATGGTGTACTTCCTCTATCATTGGTACTTACTTTTGAGATAGGACCGTACCACCAATCAGAATGGAATGTTGCATTTTAATTGATTATATCTTGGATAAAATATTTATTAAATAGTTTGTATATATCTTTTTGGCTGGTTGTCTGCTATCTTCCTATCATTTATTTTTTTGGATGATTTTATCATTTCTAAAATATAAACCACTGATGGTCACCTTACGATATGTCAGTAATAATATATTTTTAGTGGCAGGTATAGAACAGTTTGTCAATAAAAATATATTAGTAACACGTATTATTTGTTTTTAATTAAAGTTTCTTTAGTAAAGATTGTTACTCCCTCCGGTGTACAAATAATAGTCGTTTTGGTTTTTATTGAGAGTGTACAAATATTAGTCATCCCGTCAATCGAAGCATTGCTGCCAAATAGGATGTGTCCATCGGGAGTTGAACTTGGGTAGCACCACTAAAATCTAGGCTCCATAACCAATTGAGGCAACCCTTATAACTTTATTTAATATCACCTTGGTATGTGTAATTTTGTCTAAACAACTAATATTTGTACACCAGAGGGAGTATGTTTGTAGTAGTAGGATCAAAATGTTACTCTTAAACGAAATTACAAACATAACCATAACAATTCTAAATCGCTATGTATTAAAGTACAACGACATAAACTGAACCAATTTATTCAAAAATGTATGAGATTCTTCCTAATAAAAATCAAACACCATAATGCAAAATCTTCACAGTGAATGCAGCAACACTTTAGGAATTATACTACCATGGTTTATAACAAATTAGGCATTCCATCGCCACAGTTTATCTCCACATCAATTCCTCCTACATTCATCAAGAGCAATTGATGAATCATCGCAAATCACATATTATTTTCATACGAATGATACTATAAAAGACAAATTCTCTTCCACTATCTTAAAAAATACGAATGATTGTGAAAGGGATGTGAGTTAGCTGGCACCAAATCTCCTCAGAACTTTATTGTTAAGCGTGCTTATACGGGAGTAGTATCGGGATGGGTGACTTTCTGAAAAATTCTCGTTCACATCCCGACACACCCATGGCCTTCAAACAAGATCGGGCCCATGTGATCTATTTCAAACAAAAAATACGAATGATACAATAAGAAAAGGTCGGGTTTTTTCCGTTATCTAAAAAAATACAAATGATATTACAAGGAAAGGTCGGTTCTTTTCCATTATCTTAAAAAAATATGAATGATACAATCAAAATTGCAAAAAGATTGGAACTAAATCACAATTTTAGTATCTTGCCCCAAAATGGCAGTTGCTTGCCAATGGTCACCATTGGCCCCACTTTTCCCGGGAAAATGCAGCCAGCCAATCCCCTCTTTTCCCTCCGCTTTCAAATAAATATTTAAATCCATTAAATAATTATCATTTTAACCGCCACCATTAACTCGTCGCTTTCTAATTGCGATCTCCATTTTTTCGGAGCACCATCTCTCGTCGCCATGAGGCCGCCGGTTGCTGCATGTGTCCTCCTCGTCCTCGCCGTCGCCGCGGCCGTGGCTCCGCCGGCGGCCGCCGTCTGCGTGCCGCGGAATCCGAAGAAGGGGTCGGGTAAGCCTGGGAGCCCGGCTGTCCCTGGCCCTGTGCCGCCGAAGCTGACGCCGCCGAAGCCAATGCCGACGCCGACGCCGATCACCCCCGGCGGCGACCTCGTCAAGACGCTGTGCGCCAAGACGGACTACCCTGTGGTGTGCCAGATGAGCGTCGTGCCGAAGCCAGGACAGAAGCTGGACGCCGCCGCCGTGCTGCAGTTGGCGATGGACGCGGTGCGCGTCAAGGCGGAGGACGCCAAGAAGGCGGCCGGCGCGCTCGTCGCCGACCCCAAGACGGCGCAGCTAGCGCTCGGCCCGCTCCACGACTGCATGGAGTCATACGACGACATCTCGTACAGCCTCGACCAGGCCAACAAGTCCATGGCCGCCGGCGACAAGGACACCACCGGCACCATGCTCGACACGGTCCGCACCGACGTCGACACCTGCGACCAGGGCTTCGAGGAGCGCGAGGAGCTCACCCCGCTCATGTCCAAGCAGGACGCAGAGCTCGCCAAGCTCGCCAGCAACTGCATCGCCATCGCCGCCGCCGCCGGCCTCCGCTAGATGATGATTCGTTCCACATAGCACTAGCAAAAAAAAATCTAGGCTTCACCATTAATTATACGCTAATTAATACGCTTCATTGTATCTGAAAACTCTGTATCCATCCATCATCCATCCAAGGAACGTGTACCTCACAATGTTAGTGAAAACATTTCGATTTAATTTGTGCATGCTTGTAATATTCTGAAACCTAAATTTTCTACATTTTGTGTTCCATTTTAACCTTCATAGATCGAGATATAAAATGATGGTTGATGACAATTACATGAAAAAAATTGAAAAAATGGGGGCATTCCGAGAATTGAACTCGGGACCTCTCGCACCCTAAGCGAGAATCATACCACTAGACCAAATGCCCTTTCGTGGGTTCAAATTTTGCTTTTGGGTTGTTAAAACATAAGAGGCGCCCGCGAATTCGAGCTGCAGGAAGCACGAGCTCTGGGCAGAATCGAAGGCTTCTCCTCCTCTCTCGCGCGCGCGGCGGCTGCGCGGGCGTCCATCCTCCTCCGGCGGCAAGGTCAGATCTCCTCCTCTCCGACGATCCCTTCGCCCTTGCCCTATAGCGTGCCTCTATCCTGTTCCTGTTCCGTCTGCTCGGCGCCGCGGGCTCCGTCGCGAACCCTAGCTGTTACTTTCTGTCTCTAGAATCGTCTGGATCTGGTTTGTTGCAATGGTAGGGTGTGGAAGTGTTAGTAATCGTGGCAATGCTCGTTGAATTTGGCTGTGTCCCTTGTGCTGACCTCTGAATCTGCATGACGGAATAGCTAGCTAAGTAACCTTAGGCATGGAACTATTATCTCGCATTGCTTGTAGGATTTGAGAATGTCCATGTGTGACTAATCTAGCTTCTTAAATTTATAGTTTTTTCTCACCATGTGCATGCATCACAGGATTTGGCATGACAGTGATTTTTTATTTTCTGAAATGCCTCACAATTTTACAGCACCCATAGTTTATCCGCAACAGGTAAGTGCATTACAATTGGATATTCTATTTTTCATCTGATGTTTGTACTTTGTACAACTTATAAGGTACATCTTACATAATTTTGACTGCACTTGTGCTTAATTGCTGGCATGTACAATTGCTGAGCAAGTTATATATTTTATGAGATTTTAGAATTGGAAATGGCTTTTCTACTGCAGAACCTATGAACTGTGGATAATGGTATCAATCTTTCCTAATTCATGTTGGTAGAGCCTACCTCTATGAACTACTTGAATAACTTCACTATAGGTGTACAGAAGCTTGTTGTTTCCCTTTCTGAATACAGAGAAATTTCTTGGTTGTGTGAAGCTATTAACTGGGGCAAAGTAAAAGTATTAACCTTGTATGCACATGCTTGTATTTTAGTATTAATAAAAGTATCAAGCTGCCCAAGTGAAGATATTCTGTCTGCCTGTTGCTACCATCAAATCAGCTCACAGAATCTTATCATTTTTTGCTCCTCATTCCAAGGAGTTCATTCAAACAGATACCTCGGAGGGGATAGAGAGAGTGATGGTGCTGCGGCGGGCAGCGGCGGCGGGCGATTCCCTGAAGAAGGTGGCGGCGCTGGTGGACCTGGTCAACCTTCCGACGGTGCTGCGGGAGTTCGCTGGGGGGCAGTCCCAGATGTCCCACCTCTCTTTCTTCCTGTGCGTCTGGTCACACATCAAGAGCAATAACCTCCAGGTACGTACGTACTTCCCATCTTTGAAAGATCTGAATGTTCTGTTGCTTCAGAAATTAATTACTTCGGGAATTGGTTGAGCTCGAAATTATGTCAGGATTTGGTAGCTCGTACAATTTGCACAACTCTCTGATCGAATCTTAATCGGGGAATAAAATCTGATTTGCGCTTGTGGCGGACAACATATTCTCCCCTTACCTCTTGTATTTGTTAGTCATGTATACAGAGAACCACAGCCAGTTGAGATGTTAATGATTACTTGGGCTGGCCAGAACCTTGTTTTGGGTGTTGGCTACCTACAAGGGTGTGTTTACCATACTATTATTTGCAGAGAATTTATGTAATAAGATGTTGGTAATCTAGGAATTCATTATGTGAAGTAAGTCGTTCATATCGACCACCTCAGGCAATGGTTCCAACTTGGTTTGGATGAAAAATCATTGCTGTGTTAATTTCAATAATAGTTGTTAGCTCATCATTGCCAGAATTTATGTATTTTGTATTGCTTGCTCTTGAGGCTTGGACCTTTTTTTCCAAGGGTACAGATTCATCATGCCCTTAGGATTCTGCTAAGATATCTTTCTCTGTTTGATATACATGATATTCTAACATAAAGAACAAAATATTGTGTCTTTAGAAATAGCATATGTGGTGTGATCATGTGGGATATTACTGTTATTGTCACAATTTTGACTTAATTTTCAGTGGATAAATCAGTCATGGTCCTGATCTTCTGTGTGACAGTGTGTCGGTGTGAATGCCTGTTTAGACCTGTGACACGATATTAGCAAAATATGCGATCATTAGAGCCGAGGCACTAATAATAGTTCTCTTCTGTCTGACTGCTATCGATCAGTTCAGCAGGAACATCTACATATTTGCATATATAACCTACTTCTCCTTGTCATCAGCGCTGCTATCAATTTTATCGTCCAGTGTATCCTGTGCTCCACTAGATGGTAGTACACTGTCATCAGCAGTCGCATGCACCTTGTACTCCTCATCATTTACAGACGCTGGTTCTCCTTCGTTTCCTGTTGAGGGCGGTCAACCTCGTTACCTAAAGACACATAATGAGAGAGTAATATAAGCTGTTGTAAACAAGTTAACAGCAAATAATTTGGATAGAAAGAGACACTGCGGATAAGTACCTTGCATCGTAACACACTGTAAATTTACTGGTGAAAGTACCATTAAAAAAATATCGGCAAAGGTTTTTAGCCGCAGAAAATGTGCGTGAGGAGAAAACACGTGATTAAAGTCCTAATTTTATACCATAGACTATGAAATAGTTGAGTTTCAAGATAAACAATATTTAATGATAGATAATATTAGGATGCTTGAAAATAGTATGCAGCAATCTGTGCTCGGAGAGCATGAGCAGATGTAGTTTTGTATGTACATCTGTTCAGTCTGTTTATACACTTAGGAGTTGTTTGCCTCCCGGGAGCTAAATTTTACCCTATTACATCGGAGGATGTTCTGATACTGATTAGAATAACTAAATATTAGTTAATTATAAAACTAATTGTAGAATTTCTAGATTAATTCATGAGATGAATCTATTAAATCTAATTATTTCATGATTTGATAATGTGGTGGTACAGTAAAAATGTGTTAATGATAGATTAATTACACTTAATATATTCGTCTAGTAAATTAGCATAGAATTTCTATAATTAGTTTTATAATAACACATTTTAACTTTTCGAAGCCAAACAGACGTGCAAAGAGTGACCTCTCGCATCCATTATGGCTGTAACCTCTTACTTCCGTTTCATCAGTTACTATAAAGCTATTCATAATAGTGAGTTTCATAGTACTGTTTCCTAGAATGATACGTCATCTTTACAACTGAATGAAATACCTTTTTTCAGTGGAGAGTTTCATTTCATTATTTCTTAGGCTAACCAGTGTAATTAAATGCAACTAACTCTCATGAAATATCCTCTTTCTGATGAAACGATTTAGCTTTCAATGGTTGTTTCATTTCGTTTCATCCGTCTTGGAAACGGGTTAGCACTATGTCATGGTGATGACACTACTTCCTTCTCTTTCTTCATTAATTAAATGTCATGTAAGCAAAAAATCTGATGTGACATGGTAATTAATACCATGAAACACGCTACGAAACCCTCATTGTGAATAGCCTAATGGAAAAGGCGTTGACTGGGCCCGCCTGTGAATTCGAGCCTTTTAAAGGGCGTTTCTGCAAAAAAGCCCGAGCTCTACGCAGAATCGAAGGCTTCTCCTCCTGTCTCTCGCGGCGGCGCAGGCGTCCACCTCCTCCTCCGGCGGCAAGGTCAGATCTCCGACGATCCCCTCGCCCTTTACCTATAGCGTGCCTCTATCCTGTTCCGTCTAGCCGGCGCCGCGTGCTCCGTCGCGAACCCTAGCTGTTACTTTCTGTCTCTAGAATCGTCTGGATCATGGGCGATCCGTTGTGGGGTGAGGTAGTGAGGGTCTGAAGACGAGAGATTTAGGTTTGCTTGCGGTTTAGCTGGGGACGGGATGCGACCGACAGGCTACGCCTCCGAATTGATCTGCGTGGAGGATTTGGTTCGTTGGGGTGGAGGAGGAATCGCTGTGGCTTGTGGTATCCGTCAAGCGCGAAGCTTTCCGCCTTTTCGGTCTCATTACTTCCTATTCTGGAGAGTGGTGCGCCATCTCGCATCTCTCCCGTGAGCAATTTTAGGGCTGTGCGATTTGGTTTGGGGAATTGTGGGCAAAATCAGAGATTGGTTGTTGCAATGGTAGGGTGTGGAAGTGTTAGTAGTTGTGGTAATGCCCGTTGACTTTGGCTGTGTCCCTTGTGCTGACCTCTGAATCTGCATAACGGAATAGCTAGCTAAGTAACCTTAGACATGGAACTATTATCTCCGACTTTGGGGTGATTTTCTCTCGTGTCCTGGATTCTGTGCATTGTTCATGGGGGCTCTTATTCTAAGGTTCTGTAGTGTTGCATGCCTGGGGTTTTCTTGTGCGTCGTGTTCTATGTACTGTCTCGCATTGACATCTTCTGCTGCATTGCTTTGTAGGATTTGAGAATGTCCATGTCACTAGTCTAGCTTCTTAAATTTATAGCTTTTTTCTCAGCATTAACATCTGCTGCATTGCTCCGTAGGATTTGAGAATGTCCATGAGACTAGTCTAGCTTCTTAAATTTATAGCTTTTTCTCACCATGTGCATCACAGGATTTGGAATGACAGTGATTTTTTTATTTTCTGAAATGTCTCACAATTTTACAGTACCCATAGTTTTTCTGCAACAGGTAAGTGCATTACAATTGGATATTCTAATTTTCATCTGATGTTTGTACTTTGTACAACTTATAAGGTCCATCTTACATCATTTTGACGGCACTTGTGCTTAATTCTGGTATGTACAATTGCTGAGCTATCAGCAGTGAAGTTATAGATTTTATGAGGTTTTAGAATTGGAAATGGCTTTTCTACTGCAGAACCTATGAACTGTGGATAATTTATGTTAACAAAGCTTTTATTGTGGTAATGGTATCAATATCAATCTTTCCTAATGCATGTTGGTAGAGCCTACCTCTATGAATTACTTGAATAACTTCACTAAATTTCTTGTTTGTGTGAAGCTATCAACTGGGGCAAAGTAAGCAATTCCTAATGTAAATCTAATGCCCCATGTATTTAACATACATCCTTTCTCTTGGGGGTCTGCTTTATTTGGCACTAAATCTCCTGTTTTCACTGTACTTGACCTTTATTGGAGCTTGTCTTTAACTCCTAAAAATTGTATTTATGTGGATGAAAATGACTCACTGCTACTCACTATAGTGACCTATATACTATTGATGCTGCATCGTACAAGTCTTAATGTCTGATTGGATTAAAGGCTTGTTGTTTGAGTGATGCGTAATTTGAAATGTCATTGTTGCATATGCTAGGATGGTGACTTGGTGAGAACTTGGGGCCAGGGGTACTTATTGTTGATTTGATGATGAGTTATATGGAAATTCCTCCCAACGATTTCTCTTTGCAGCATTTGTGGCTGTGGCTGTGACTACGATGGCTGTGTCTTCACTCTTTTGATGGGTGGCACATTAGGTGGGGGGTACAGTGTACATTTGTTTTCAGTAGAGAAGCAATGATTGACCATAATGCTATAGGTGTTTGTTGTGCCACTTATTTTTTGTGTGCTGTGGTTAAGATTTCCCTTAAAGACACTTGAACAGTGGAATTTGTTTGCATTAGGAGATGAACATGGGAATACAGGGAGTTGACTCTTTTGGTGATTATTGTTCTTGAGGCAATTTTCTGAGCATTCAGGAACCAGAACTTCTCTAGTATTTACCATGTCTGAATATATTTTGCTCTAGCCTGGATTCATCTACTGTTTTGTGTCGTCGGAATAATTTATTCCAGCGATTTTATACAAGTTCCTCCAGTTTCAACTTTGAACTTTGACGTCACTTTTGTAGTTTCGTGCAACTCACTCCAGTCACCTTTGGTTTCAAAAATCATAGAATGATGAACCAAATATGTTACCTTGTATCAGTGTATGCACAATTGCACATGCTTGTATTTTAGTATTAATAAAAGTATCAAGCTGCCCAAGTGAAGATATTCTGTCTGCCTGTTGCTACCATCAAATCAGCTCACAGAATCTTATCATTTTTTGCAGGCATCTGAGGTCAAGAGCAAGCAAATGGCAGGTGGCAGGATTGCACATGCTACCCTCAAGGGACCTAGCGTGGTGAAGGAAATCTGCATTGGCCTCACCCTTGGGCTGGTCGCTGGTGGTCTGTGGAAGATGCATCACTGGAACGAGCAGAGAAAAACTAGGTCCTTCTATGACATGCTTGAGAAGGGCCAGATCAGTGTTGTCGTTGAGGAGTAGTTTTCATGTGTCAAATCTGAAGCTATATACCTCAAGTCTTTGCGTCTTTGTTTTTGCCGGTTATTTCTGAAACTCTCTGGTGAGCATGACAAAGTGATTGCCGTGGAGATTGTCATGAAAATAAGCATAGCAATTTGAGAACATTTGATCTCGTTGAACTTGCTTCTTTCCTCTTATTATCTTAAATTTGTCTTGAATATATGCCAGCCTTGCCCCTGACATTGATCTGATTCAGATTTTTGCTTGTTTTCATGTAATCATAGAATAATGATTGTGATTGTGTCCATCCTGCGTGGATGGGATACCTAACGTGTTCTGTCCTTGTTTTTAAGCATGAGGTGTTTTATTCCAGTTTTCATATTTTATTCCAATTTTTAGGGATGAGATGATTCCATCTTACTTTAGGACAATGGGTCTATTGTCATTCTTGTGTTATATCAGTTTTACAGGATGAGTTTGTTTAATATCTATGAGAATATTATTCTAGAGAGCCAATTCATTCCACTTTATACTCGAAAAAAATGTGTTCCCATCTCACCATATATATATATATCTGATGAACCAAACATATATTTTGTGTGCCCATTGTCACCGGAAGAGCACCACAACTCTGACCTAGAAACGGCCGCTCTTTCATCTGATGATGTCAATGTTTGGTCAAGATAATTTCTATAAGGTTTTCACGTGCTTTTCACCATCGCTTTTGCATGCATCATGGTGCATGGATCTGGTTGCTTCTCTGTTTGATGTCATTTTCATTTTGCTTGCTTACATAGCAGACAACAACAACAACTATTACTTGTTTATTATTACCGGGCAAAGATAAAAGCAAGCAGCTGTGTATGCTGATGCTCTGTGCCAAAACGTTCTTTTTTACCGTCAAAACGAAATATTTTTCGACCAAGTTGGCTTAATCTGTTTTTGCTTAGATGCCAAGCAAGAAATCATGGTAACATGCAAGGGTTATTATTAAGATTCCAGACAGAATCCAGGGAGTGCTTGTCATTTGTCCCTGCTTTGAGCACTTTAATTTATGTTACCTTGAACTCCAGTTGAACTGAATTGTTCATCTAACAGAAGATGTATTTTTTCCCACCTTGTTTAATGATTTGATATGAACTCTTTACAACCTCTGGTTTTTATTTTTGCATGAGCTCATGTGAAGCTGCATATCTGACAGTTCCTTCAGCCAACAACTCAAGGAAACCATGAACAACATATGAACACATACCCTAAGATCAGGTGAATTTGGAAATACAGAATTTTACATTGATCATAGTAGGAAATGATAGGATGACATGGTTCATCACAGTACTAAACACAAACCACAAACAGAAACACAATTATTAACCCTTACAAGAGCATCACCTGGACACTGACAAGACATCACTTATTCAAACAGCTGACATGCAGAAGACTACGAGTAATAACAAAGAGCAGCAAAGTAGAGATCATTTCTTGTTGCCAACCAGACACAGCTCGGGCTCGGTTTCCTATAGAGGAGAGGGGTTGATCTCGGCGGCTGTCAGTACTGGAGCATGTGCGTGGCGGTGGCGGCGATGGGCATGGCCGTGGCGGGGTAGGGGATCTGCCACGGGCGGAGGAGCGGGTCGTCGGGCGGGCACTCCTCCTGGATGTCCATGGCGACGCCGCTGAACTCCTCGACGACGCGGAGCACCTCGTTGACGGAGCGGAGGCGGTCGCCGAGCTCGCCGGCGCGCGCCCGGAGAACCGTGTTCTCCTGCTCGACGCGCACGTACTGGCCGGTGATGTCGTTGGCGCGCGCCAGGATGCGCGCGTTCTCCGCCTGCAGCCGCGCCACCTCCTGCACCAGCTCGTCCAGGTGCTGCTGCTTCCGCAGCCGCGACCGCCGCGCCGACTCCCGGTTCGACCGCCGCCGCTTCTCCCTCCGGTTGTCCGACGACCCCGTCACCACCGCCCCAGCCGAGTCCCCGTCCGATCCCGCCGGCGACAGAGACGACGACGACATCTTCCAACCACACAAAATCTCTCTACCGCTGCTACGATTATTTATCGCTTCTCCAAGCAAGAAGCAACCGAAGAAGAACACGAAGAAACAGAACAAGTACAGAACACTACTACTGCTACTAGCAATGGCGGATTGCGGCGACGATTAGGGCAAATTATGAAATCACATAAAACCAGTAGAGGAACACAACCGAGAATGAGTGGAGGAAGCAGGAGCGGCGCAGGTGGTGGGCGATCTTCATAAAGCTCAGAGATTTCGCCTCTGCTCGCCTTGACAAACCATGGCCAGCAAGAACAAACCCTCCTCCCTCCAGCGCAAAAGAATTCCCCACCAAACCCAACACACAAAATTCGGATCTTTCGCCAAGATCTATCAACTACAGAACAAGTTCTTGAACGAAACAACCGGGAGGAAATCACACAACCAGAAACCGATTGTCCGTGTGGGTTATGATCAGGGGAAGCAGATCTACTCGAAACGGATCAAATCAAGAGCAGAACCGAGCTAATGGAGAAGGAATTAGAGAACGAATGGATCGGAAGCTCAGTGACGAATCGCAACCACCCAATCAGAGGAGGAAATGGAGAAGGGGGAGGGGATCAGGTCAGGCTAGAGGGGTTATTTATGGATGAAGCGAGGGCATTATGGTAAATTCACTACAGGGGTGTTTTGGTAAAATGTGCACCTGGAGGCTATAGTTTATTCCCTCCATTTTTTCTTAAAAAAAACTTAATTTTAGAGTTGTACATCTTAACTTTAGATAATTATTTTAGGATCTATTTTATTTTTCTCGTCTCTCAACCAAACATCCTAAAGATTAAATTAATATCATCGCATCTTATCCTTCCCGTCACATGAACCAAACACCATGTTAAATTTTATTAAAATGTTTAATTTCTATCTTCTTAACTAGCTGAATTCATAATTTTTTTAAAAAAATGTTTCTTTGATATCTTTTATTTATAACTTCATTATATTACTTTATTACTAATAAATAACACTATGATTTTACTTTATTGCTAATAAATAACACTATGATTTTTATTCTTAGCACTAATTTATTAACTTTATCTAAATAATACAGTATCTTTATGGAGAGAGTACAATGTTCTTGGTATGGATGGATGGAGGAGAAATGTGAAGGAATCTTTAATAGTGTGGTATAGAGTGGCTTTCCAAGGCCATGTGGGGATGGAATGCAATGGAGGGGTTGTTTTCATTGATGGATGAGTTCAATTGCTAGGGTTACAAATGGCAGCATTGCTTTGTTTTCATTGATGGATGAGTTCAATTTACATGATTTATTCACAAAATTTATTGTACCATGAAAAGGTTTTTTAGGGTTTAAGTGTTTGCATTTTTGCTTTGTTTTCTTGGAAGTCACGTGGTTTTCAACATATTTTCTGATGAAATTGTTCTCCGAATTTATAGTATTTTCTATGAACTCTCGGTCGAAAGAAAAGGATGCTAGTGTAAAAATATCCGAAGAAGAATTTCATACTCCTTTTGTAAAATCTTTTCATAAATCAAACTTCCTGCATTTTTTATGACAAGGAGATTATATGTTTGAAGTCAAAAGAAAATTAATGCTCATAATGTAAACTTTATTCTTTGTTGGCACAATTTGGTGCCATTAATCATAAAATGATTAAACACAAAAAAGTCCAAAATAATCATAAAATGGTGCCTAAATTGATCACTTGTAGGGTCTCTTTTCGACGATTTTAGCTTATTTACATGTTAACTTAAGCTTAACAATATAAACAAGTTGTTATTCAAAAACAACTTGAGAAGATTGTTGTCACATTCTAAACGGCTTCTAAAATCCTAGATCATGGTAAAACATTATATTATCTAAGAACTTGTTTAATTTGGTGTTTAATTGGCAATACCATTATTTTACATAATTTTGTAAAATTAGATGAATTAGATGTCCAAACAATCTCAAAATCCTCAAAACAAAAACTTTTTCCCACCAACACAATCTAATACAAGTTCACTTCTTACATAAACAATAATTTGTCTTCCAAAACAGCTTATAAGTTTACATGAGCTATATGACCTAACAATAAATAAAGTGTGTATGTAGAATTAGAAAGAGGCCATATTTTTATAAGAGTCTGGTTTGGTTTTGTTGCATGGACCACTGAAGCTGAAGCTGTGGCTGTGGCTGTGGCTGTCCATTGCAAGGAGGAATCTTACACTTTTCCAAAAGTGCAATCACAACCAACTAACCCCAAGGAGATCTCCCTTGTACTTGATTAGATATTTCTATCCAGCTTCTCTCTTTCAGCCTAAGCTAAGCTACCCATCATAATGTTGTTGCTTAAGCATTCATGATTTTTTATATATTGTTATCAGTTTAATCTAACTGTTTACTATAGAATGATGATGGCATAGGTGAAAATTGAGGTAACAATTTTGTTACCATGTTTTTATGAACCAGGGTGCTATATGTATATACTAGCTGATTGGTCGTGTGTTACAATGTAATTTTGTTTATAATATTAAAATAACATCATGTAAATAGAGATGAGCGGAGTCAAAACTGAAGCAGGAGAGTTTTGGTTTATTGTGAAAAGAAGTGGTACATATACACGCTACTTAGTTATGTATGTATTAGGAGTACCCTTATTAGATTTATTTTTTTCACATGAGTTTTGGTTTATGTATGACAAATACATGAGCTGGAATTTTTTTCATTTGATTTATTTTTCTCTAAGATTAAGAAAACAGAGTGGAAAAGAAGAGACAAACATAACACCTCTATCATAACGTGTTATGTTTGGGGATGACATTGTGGGCCCCACCTCTCTTGAATGTGATCCCTCTCCATGATTAATGCTCGTAAGAAGAAACATCTTCTACATCTTGTGCACAAGTTATGTGGTGTTTGGTGATAGACACTAAATTTTAGTCTCTATTATTTAGATACTATTTTAGAGTATTAAATATAGATTATTTATAAAACGCATTCATAATCGGTGGATTATTCGTGTGACGAATCTAATGAGCCTAATAGCACGTTTGCGCCATGATTTGACAATGTCATGTTATAATAAACATTTGCTAATCATGGATTAATTAGGCTTAATAGATTCGTCTCGTAAATAATCCTCCAATTTTGTAATTATTTTTATAATTAATTCACGTTTAGTCTTTCATATTAATGTCCAAATATCCGATGTGACACAAACTAAAATTTAGCCCATAAAACAAAACACACCCGTTAGCGTAGAACTTGTGCTTTCAGCAGTGAAATTTGTTGCAACAATAGGGGATTAATCTAGGAAGAAAACTGAAAGAGAACATGACCTAACCAAATACTCTTGAGCATGTGTTTCATGAGTGTTTGACTTTGAAATCTGGTTTTATTTACACAATGCCAGCAATTCATCTAAATTAGCATTGTTGTTTTTCACAACAATTAAGCCATAAGGAGCTACAAGGACCATATGTAGGTGTTTAGGTGGATGGTTTTTTAGATTAACAGTGTGAAATTCCTAAAACCAAATATGAAAAAAAACATTGACATGTCATAACTTGGGAAGCATCTTCATACACAGTACATTATCCCAATACACATTGGATATATACATAATTTGTATATTGCGAGGTGGAATTACATTATTACTCCCTCTGTTTTATATCGTAAAAAGATCAAACTTCTTCAGATCCAACTGTTGGACCGGAAACGGCGACCAGAGGGGGGTGAATGGGAGCTTTTAAAATTTCGGGCTAAAAACTAGCCTTCGGTTTTAGTTCTGCCTTCTGCGGAATAGGCTTCGAACACTACCTTCGAAGGTCTGGTTCGGAGATACTTCGACAGCTCCGAACACAGGCTTCGCAGGAGCAAAAGTTTTAAGCCAAGAAGACTTCGCTCCACTTACACCCCTCGACAATCTACTCTGCTAAGTCAGTGCAGGCTCCGCACACAGGGTGCTTCGAGCAGGCTTCGCACTTCACCCTTCGCAAGAGTGGATACCCTACTGAGGACTTCGACCAAGTACTTGGCAGCAGCAACTGGTGCTGGGCTTCGTACACAAGGTCTAAACGCACACACACGGACTTCGCTAAGGGCTTCGACACAAGAAGCAAAATGGGCTTCGATCAGGGCTTCACTAGTAAGCTGTGAGGTCAAGCCTCAAGTTACACAGAGCGACAGCACACTGAAAAACACACTTCACACAAAACACCCTTCGCCTAGACAGGCTTCGGTGCACTAAAACTAGCGAGGTATGTAAAGCGAGCTCAAGCAAAAAGCACAAAGAAGCAGGGCTTCGCCGCTTGAACAAGGAACACAATAAATTGAACTCTGGATGAAATACAGCGAGGTATGTGGCTACAGGAGCTCAACAGTAAATGCTCAAAGTGTTAAATGTTACCTACCGAGCCCCCATATTTATAGCCCACAGTTCACCCAAAGGAAATGACTACACTACCCCTAGGGTTTACAAAAGATTTGTCTCTACAGAACTAAGGGGTACAAAAGGTAGTCCACCTTTATTCTGGAGGCTTCTCTGTCAGCTTTGCAGAGGGGACAACGTCAGCTTTTTATAGAACAAACAGTGTCAGCCTTTGCAGTCTTTGACCTTCTGGAGCCTCCCTTCGCACGCGAGGGTACGGTAGCTTCGGCGAGAAGCCTTGAGCCTGGTGGCCTTCGCTTCGCCGAAGATAGCCTTCGATACAGTGACAGTTTTGAGCCGAAGCCGTCAAAGCCCTTGGGCCTTCGCACCAACACCTCCGGAGTGGACCACCACGGCTTCGCAGCTTCACCCAGCTCGAACTCCGTCAGTCCGTGTACCGAAGCCATGCAGGCCGAAGCACCTCAAGTCAACCTCACTCCGGAGCTAGCCCCGCTCCGAAGCCTTCCTCCCTCCGAAGCCCCACCTTCGGAGTACCACCCTTCGAAGTCCCTCCTTCGTTCGAGGCCTCCGCATGAAGCATTCCATGAGCACTTCATCTCAGTGCCTCTCCCCGAGCACACTCCTCGACGAGCCTCACCCGGACCATGCCTTCGATGCGCCTCGACTTCTGAGACCTTCGTCGGGCAACCTTCGAATGTCTCCCTCCAGAGCACACTTCGAACTCCTTGCCTCCGCAGAGGACTTGTTCCACCATACTCCGAAGTCACTCCATCCGGAGTACCTTCGAAGTGCCTCACCTCCGAGGACTTTGTCTCGGAGTATCTTCACCCGGAGCCACGCTCCGCACTCTCTGCCTTCACCTGGCGCGCCTCGACCCGAGGACCGACTCGGACCCCTTCGCAGCCACTGTGACGGAGCTCCCCGCTCCCCTGGCATCAAGCCTCCCGCTTGACCCAGGTTCACCTGCTGCGAACCTTGTTCGTCGCCTCCGAAGTCCCTGCGCACCACAGACAAGCAGACAAGTGTATCCAGTACTCCGGAGACCTCTCCGGGTTAGCAACCTTCGGCACACACTCCGGTGTACCGCCCAAAGTACCGAACCCTTCGGTACACACCCAGTCATCGTGTACTGTCGGACCCCTCCGACGAGCACACTCCGCTGCAACAGCTGCAGCAACCAACCCACCGAACACCCTTCGGAGGTCCAACCTCCGAACCCCCTTCGGAAGTCAATCACTCATCACAAACACTGAAACCAACCCTTGGTTTCTCACCAACAATTATGAATCAAATTAGTTTTATTAAATTGTCCATTAAATGTGTGTTAATAATATATGTATTTGATATTTTAAATACTAATGTGTTTTTATTCAAGATCGTTCGAAGTTGGTGAAGTTTGACTTTTAAAAAAAACAAACAACTTGGAGGTAGTAATAAAATCCACTGTATAAAGTTCTTCTTAGTAGAAATATCTAATAAATTTAGAATGCCAAAATGTGGGTGGTCACATGTTCATGCTTTTAAAAAAATTCCTACAACGAATGGAGCACCATTGCATATGATTCTCAGGTATATTCCTCAATATTAACATTTTTTTGGACTTGCTAAAAAGTATGTGTCCTTATGTTTTGGCCAATTGATTGGTCCACACAATAGTGGACAATTAAATCACAAAAGGAAATTTGATGCAAGCATACCACCAATATGATCTGTGTCTTTTTTTCAGGTTACATCTTTGTCATTTTTTTGCAGCTTGATTGTGGAAAATCAAATCAGGTAAACATAAACAATATGAATGGCAATAAATCAAGGTATGGTTACTGCAATGATATGATATGCTAACTTTGTTGTCTTCTTTTAAATGTGAATTGGGTGAACTTTTGACTAATAATTCAGATAAAACACACCTTGTCTGTGTTACACTTGTGATATAATTGAATTCATATATACATACACTTTCATTTGATATTAAGTTTATAGTTGTTTATGATATAGTGTGTAAGAAATTAATAGTCAAAGTTTTATGTCGAAGATGACGCCAAAAACTTATATGCCTTATATTTCTAGACACTCACTAAATATGTAAACTACTCCTATTTAATTATCATGTTTAAGAGATGAAACTACATCAGAAGTCTGAGATTCCATGGAGATACCAGAAGTTAAACCTAACCAATTTGTTGTGATTTTAAGCTCCAGAATGACTCCCACCCCTCTCTCTGAAACCATTAATTTGCCACAGTTCTAGAATGCTCTTCAGTGGCAGTCCAATTGTTCAGTCCAATTCAGCTTCATGATAGATATGGATAAGACTAAGAAGGAACTAAGAGAGATGTAGAACAATAAAAAAGACAAACAAAATGGAAGATGAAATCAGACATGAGAAGGAGTGTCCCAATTGACCACCAATTCTCTTGGAGCTAAACAATCAGCTGCTGTTTTCATCTCCCTGTCAAATACCACCAGGAGCTCCTCAAATACAGTGGGAGTCTCTCAATTTCCTCCTCTCTTTTTTCCAGCACACCTGTTACATTACTGCAACATGGGCACATACATACATACATATATATATATAATGCATATAATAATAGCAAGTGATTTCAAGAGGCTTACCTTAAGGCTCCCTTCTAGATAATTTATGGCTAGCTTATGGTATACAAAATGTAAGCTGTCTAAGAAGCAAATTTTATTGTCCAAATAAGTTATAAGCATATGTTTCTTCTGTTTTGAGGCTTCTTGAGCTTATTTGGATCTTAACCTCACTTAATGTCAGAAATTGCAATCAATTGAGCACTAAACAAAACAAGATTTTGGGTAATATCATATTTTTATCACACTACAAACAATATGCTCAGGTTTTAGAAGATGTTTAGAACATGACATTGAGCTTCTCACAGTTTTTTTACACCAGCTTATTTATATTGTTAAGCTTAAGCTACCTTATGAATAAATCAAAGCCATCTATAAGGGGCATTAGTCTTATCCACCATCAATTAATTAAGCAAACTAAATGACATGTTAGGCAACTCATTGTGGAATTGGAAAGCTCTCAGCAAGCAGAGTGTCACCCCTCTTTCTGCCTTGCCAGTACATGTTTTGTTTTTGACTTAATTTTCTTATGGTGCAGCCATCACTCCAAAGTAAAAGCAGGCCCCTCTCTTTTGATTGTGCAAAAGGAGCTTTGCTAAGCAGCCACTTAATCACCAAGTTCTTCTTCTTCTTCTTTTCTCCACAAACCACTTTCTGCATTCTTTCCAACTGGCTTTCTTCTGATCAAGAAACAAGGGGCAAACACATAACAAAAGGGTCAATTCACTCAATTGACAGATAACATCAATGATGATCACAATCTCCATGGTGGAGAAGAACAGGAAGCTCAACTTGTGTATAAAATTTCATACAATAGCAATCTACTGACAAAAGCATGCATGACAAAGTACAGAAAACGATGAGAGAAGGATTAAAACCGAAAAACTGGTTAGAAAAACTGAGAATATTGTACTGAAAAAAAAGGAAAATTTTGTACTGGAAAAAAGCACGCACGACCAAACACTGAAAATATCGAGAGGGCTAATTAAGAATTGAAGGCAGATCAGTTAAGAGAGGAGAGACTAAGCAAAGAAAACTGAGAAAGTCATATGGGCCATGGCCTATGCATATATAAACGTGCTTGAATCCAGTGGCCACTACTATCACTATGGCATGCATGCATGCATGCTTGCTGCCATTTCACAATCTCACATTATTCCTTTAATTTTCAGACACGTTTAAGGTCAGGTCTTACTCGGGGAATTGAAGCAAGCTAGGGTCGCTGTTTTCTAGAAGGTACATAGTGCGAGATCTATCCCATGTTAACATTTTGTTTTATATCCTGGTACATACCACTTGAGCTTTGAGATCGATCATATTGATTCGAAGTTTACGTAGTAAAACAAACTTGTTTAAATTTTACTTTTACTCAGAAATCAAAACTAGCTAGCTCAAACACTAAAGACCCATGGTTTATTTGGGAAGTTTGAGTGGACTGTGATATATATGATGGTGATATCTCATGTGCATGCATGCATGGCATCCAAGTTTTTTCTTTTCTTTTTTATCTTCTTGGTCTTGACAAATTAAATCGACCATGGATTTATTCGATTATTCCTGTATGGATATGACTGAATTTGACCAAAACATGAAGCTGATATGATCGACAATAATGCGTGCGTGCGTGAAAAGACGAATCTGTGGAAAATATCACCACATTATATTATTATATTCCACGTAAATAAAAGCTGTGAAGCACGGATACGATACCTTATCTCATACGGATACATATTAAAAAAATCGGATATTTCTCTGATTCTTTTCGGATAGATGATTTCTCAATGCTTTAGCAACATGATATATATATTGGCACTGATCGTCTAGTGGTGCTAATTTTTTCTTCAAAAAGCTCAACTTTATTTTACATATGTAAATTCAGACCTAGAGAGAGACTGATATATGATCTTGGTGGATTGGATCACACATGGAACAATAAATCCATATTATTAATCTGTAAAAAATTATCCAATAAATCAGTAAAAAGAAATGAGCCCACCCAAACTGGCATTCCCTTTGTTTCATTTTTTATAAGTAGATTTTTTTTACTTTGACAAATCTTATAGGAAAAATATGCCAACTATAACATCAAATTAGTTTTGTTAAATCCGCTATATTTTAAAATATGTCTTAATACTATATTTATTTGCTATTATAAATGCTATTTTTTAACAATTTAATTAAAGTTATAAAAGTTTTTTTTGACAAAAAATCAAACGATTTGTAATGCGAGAGTAATTATTGGGCTACACAAACCACACGCCCAGAACGAAAAGCCCAAATCCGGCCCACTTAATATGGGCCCAACTACATCAGGCCCGGCTAAGCTTCCCGCCACGCCGCCCCCTCTCTTCCCGCCAAAACGCTCCCTCTTATCCCCCTCTTCCCGCCATTTCCCCGGACACTCCCAATTTCCCTCCATTCTAACTCCCCCTCTCCTTTCCCGCCGCCGTCGCCGTCGTCGCCGCCACGCCGCCACGCCGCCATGGCCACCGGGATTAAGATCGACTTAGCCGCCGAGAGAGGTATGTGCTGCGCCGCTCCCTCCAGAACCTTCTGGAACCGTCTGTGGCGGCGTTGTGATTGACGGCGTCTCTGTCTGTTTGTGTTGTCGCTGCAGCGCTCGCCAAGGACTTCCTGAACAACTTCGCCGGCCCGCGCGGCGAGCCCAAGTACCTGAATATCCTGGTAGTGATCACTGCTTCGTGTCCTAGGGATCAAAGATCTGTTTTTTTCGTATTCCACACAGATTTGTTGTTCTGATGACTTCTCCTTTGTCATCTCCAACTGTAGCAAGATGTCGCGAACCGGAAGATCCGCGCGGTACAGATCGAGCTGGACGACTTAATCCATGTACGAACCACTGATTCTTCACCTCCACGAGATTCTAGCTCTTTTTGAACTATTTCTGAATGATGCAAGATCTAATTTGTTTGGGTGTGGAATCGGCTGTGATTGTGCAGTACAAGGATGTGGATGATGAGTTCTTGCAGAGGGTCACGGAGAACACGAGGCGCTACATTGGCGTATTCGCGGATGCCATCGACGAGCTCATGCCGGAATCCACGGAGGCATACGCTGTCGATGAGGACCGGGACATCTTGATGACGCAGCGCGTGGACGAGAGTGCTGATGGTGGCGCTGATGGCACGGACCCTCTGCAGAGGATGCCGCCGGAGATCAGACGGTTCTTGTGAGTGTACTTCCTCTGAAATTCTCATGGCACTTGTAAATCTGTTAACAAAAACGAACTTCTTAGTGTGATTTTCCCTTTTGGAGAATGACTGATGAATGTGAGCATTAAGTTGAGCAAGAAAAACTGTTGCTGATATTACATAATTTAGATGGTCATAGGACTGTCCTGTCCACCTTGTCCTTGAACCAAACACTACCAAAAAGATGTTGTGTGACGAGCATGCATCGGGTTCGTGTTTGGTATGCTAACAATAGATTCGGTGCATGTTCTGCAATAGTTTGTGCTTCCATGGATTTTGTGATAATGTACTGTGATAAGATTGTTCAGTGTCATCTGGAAGTAGGGGCAGCTAGGGCTTGAGCCCCACCCCTCATCTGCCCATGTCTAGAAGTTGGCGTATTAATTTTTTTGCTAAAACTTTCTTGGTGTTCTACTGCTCTTGCACATACTTTATCTATGCTATCCATGTTTAAAGCTGTATCAACATTTGCCTAAATATCAAGGGGTCTTGATACTGCAGTGAGGTCTACATCAAGGCCTTCTCAAAGGTGACTCCACTCACCATTAGGCAAGTGAGGGCAACCAACATCGGGCAGCTTGTCAAAATATCTGGAATCGTGACTCGCTGCTCGGATGTGAAGCCCTTGATGCAGGTTGCTGTCTATACATGTGAAGAATGTGGCTTTGAGATATACCAGGTATTCATCTCTTCCATGTTCTTTTGTTCATTAAGCAGTCTTGGCTCCTATGTGTTGTTGACTGTATCAATTATTTGCTCCCTCAAGATTGACATTTCATGATTTTCCACTCCATGTGTCACATACATATCGGTCTCAGAGCCACGTATCGTTGAAACAATGGGGGTGGCAAGTCCTTATTTTTAGCTTAATACCCTAGACTAATTTAGTTAGTACTCCATTGTATTCTATTTTTCGCTTTATGGTAGAATTAATTAATGTACTATTGTCTTCCCTGAGCTGTGGAGTTAGTTTTTTACTTGCCCAAGGCATATGTATGTGTGCCTTCTGGAGGAAAATTCTAGAATGATCAGCCACATATGTTGTCCTGAATTTGACAGGAAGTGACTGCTAGAGTATTTATGCCTCTCTTTGAATGCCCATCTCAAAGATGCAAGCTGAACAAAGCAAAGGGGAATCTAATCCTTCAACTGCGAGCATCAAAATTCCTGAAATTTCAGGAGGTAACTGCTCTTATCCAGTCTCCACAATCTGTGCACAAGGCTCTCTATCTTTAATGGAGGAAAACAAGTCTTGTTTACGCATATTCCAAATTCCACTCAATTGTAAAACCACAACGTTCTCTTGTAGGTGAAGCTCCAAGAGTTAGCAGAGCATGTACCAAAGGGGCACATCCCACGTTCTCTGACTGTTCATCTTAGAGGAGAGCTGACTAGAAAGGTACATCAAATTGCAACTTTTCTTAAAGTGGTGTCCTATCTGTTGCTTTATTGGCGGGGCCATGCAATCTTGTTTTCCATAGGATCCATGAATAGATCAGAAAAGAGGCTACCATAAGATATTAAGATCTCCATGTTTTGTTTACTAAGATCTTGATGCTGCTGCAGAAGCACTAAAAGCTTACAGGAGATATTCACTAAAGTCTCCAAAATGTTGTCATTACCAGGTTGCACCTGGAGATGTGGTAGAGATGTCAGGCATTTTCCTCCCCATGCCTTACTATGGATTCCAAGCCATGCGCGCAGGATTGGTTGCTGATACCTACTTGGAAGCAATGTCTATCACCCATTTCAAGAAAAAATACGAAGAGTAAAACATCTCAGCCTATTGCCATGCAACCTATTTAGCTTGTCTCCAGTGCCATTTTAGTTACGAATTTGTTTTAAATTATTGCAGATATGAACTTAAAGGTGATGAACAAGAACAAATTGACCGATTAGCTGAGGATGGTGATATCTACAATAAGTTGTCAAGGTCTTTGGCACCTGAAATATTTGGACATGAAGATGTCAAGAAAGCACTGCTGTTGCTACTTGTTGGAGCACCTCATCGGAAGCTCACCGATGGCATGAAGGTATGCATGTTGTGTTGCTGCGAATTGTGTAAATTGCATTCAATAATAAATCTGTACTCTCTCCTGCTTGCACAGTTAACATTAACCCTCTTAATGTACAGATCAGAGGAGACCTCCACATATGCCTGATGGGAGATCCCGGTGTTGCAAAAAGTCAACTTCTAAAGCATATCATCAATGTTGCTCCAAGAGGAGTGTATACCACAGGGCGTGGAAGTAGTGGTGTTGGTCTTACTGCTGCTGTCCAGAAAGATCCAGTTACAAATGAGTTTGTTCTCGAGGGAGGAGCACTGGTAAGATTCAGACTTGCATGGTATTTCCTTTTGCTGCTAGTTAACTGGAAGAATGTTTGATTGCCTGTGTGCAACTGTTTATATGAAACTATATTCAAGTCCTGACCAGATATGTTAAGAAAATCTGTTGATGAAAGTTGATTAGACATATATTCAGATTTGAGTTTTGCTAATGATAAGCATTTCATTTCATTCTTGTGAAGTGTGAACTGTCCTTCACACTACAAACTATAATAATGTATCTGAAGCACTTTATTTCAGAGCATAGCATGGCATGTAATCCTCTGATGGTTAATCTCATTTGTGAACTCTTGGGTTTCAGGTATTGGCAGATATGGGTATCTGTGCAATAGATGAGTTTGATAAGATGGAAGAGTCAGACAGGACAGCAATTCATGAGGTGATGGAGCAGCAGACAGTCAGCATTGCCAAGGCTGGAATCACCACCTCCCTCAATGCAAGAACAGCAGTTCTGGCTGCTGCAAATCCAGCATGGTAAGATTTGATATCAACACTTTCTTCTTTCTAGAGGGTAACAAGAAAGATATCAGGTTGTAACAATGAAAATTGGTTTTATCAATTCAGGGGAAGGTATGACATGAGGAGGACCCCAGCTGAAAACATCAATCTACCTCCAGCACTTCTGTCTCGTTTCGACCTCCTTTGGTTGATCCTGGATCGTGCGGACATGGAAAATGATCTTGAAATGGCAAGACATGTTGTTCATGTACATCAAAATCTCGAATCACCAGCGCTGGGGTTTGCACCACTTGAACCATCTGTTCTTAGGCAAGTGCACTTTCTCTAGTTTCATGTTACTTGTATAATCCTAAGTTTATGTACAAAAGGTGCATCACCTGAATGTTTTTCCTTCTTTAAAGAAATCTTGCAAGTACTGAGAGGCTGAAATAAAAGATTCTATGAGCTTATGTTAACAATCTTGATCTGATCACAGGGCATATATATCTGCGGCAAGAAGAGTTGTTCCTTCTGTTCCTCGAGAGCTTGAGGAATATATTGCAACTGCCTATTCGAGCATCCGCCAAGAGGAAGCAAAATCAAATGCACCCCATTCCTACACAACTATCAGGACACTTTTGAGCATACTCCGCATTTCTATTGTAAGCAAACTCCAACTATCTTTTGTAAAATTGCAGTCATGTGAATCTCTTCTCACAAACATGATGGAACTTGTTTATGTCAGGCCTTGGCAAGGCTTAGATTTTCAGAAACTGTTGCTCAGAGCGATGTCGATGAAGCACTAAGGTTGATGCAGATGTCAAAGTACTCTCTGTACTCAGATGACCGCCAGCGGTCTGGATTAGACGCGATTTCTGACATATATTCCATCCTGAGAGATGAAGCTGCAAGAACCAACAGCATGGATGTCAGATATGCTCATGCCCTTAACTTGATCTCCAGAAAGGTACAGTTTCTGCATAGATCACCTGGTGCTATTGCTACAGATCACTTTGGCTTGATTCCTAACAAAAGCAGTCTGTTTCTGCCTGTATTTAACAAAACAGGGATACAGTGAGGCTCAACTGAAAGAATGCTTGGAGGAGTATGCATCCCTGAATGTGTGGCAGATCCACCCCAGCACCTTTGACATCCACTTCATTGATGCCTAATGCTGGAAGGGAATCAATCTCTGTTTCAAAGTTCTAACATCCATGATGAGCACATGATGGAACAACATGTGAGTTTGAAGTTCTATAAGCTGTGACAAGGGCTAGGGAGGTCATTGATCAAGGTCTAACAAGACTAGAATTATTCATCTAAGACAATTATGTTATTCTGGATTGAAGTAGCTTGTGAGAAATGTATTAGCAGAGGGAGCCATTGCAATTATTGTCTATGTGAGAAGCACTGATTTTCCAGCAATATCTTTGGCTCTTGTTCAACACTTGATACTGAAGTGTATATGCATTATGTTGTGTTTCCTGCCTGTCTTATGTTTCCAGGCAGCAGCTAAGGAAAAACCCAGAACATATATTTTTTCACAAGAAAAATGGGTTAGATCCTCATCATTGCAAAATGAGATAGCTTCAGGAAATCAAGATAACCATTCGTATGGGTTTTTGTAATATCCAATACTTCACAAAGTAGTCAGTTCTAACTGAATTCAAGCAACCTATGTATATACATTCAGACGGATTAGCCTGACTGAAAGTGGAAACATACAACAGTCCTAGAAGCAATTTAGTCCATTGTACATTGCACAATACATAGATATGAAGGATTTTTGTAAATCAACCATAAAAGCACAACAGCTTATTCAGCCTTTATGAAGTAAGTTACACCATGGACAAGCATCACTTATGGTTACCCTCAGACTCATCATGCTGGTTTGTAGCACCCCCATTTGGTACATCACCTGCTACTTTTGTAATGATGTCAGCATAGGACCTCTTCCTTGATGAGGATGATGGTTCAGAGGTATCCATCTCCTTGCTCTTCTCACCCCCATCCACAGACATGTTTCTTTCTCTCACTTGGTAAGAACCAGAAGTTGAAGGTGGAGGCAGCATCATGTCAATCCCACTGAGCCGGTTGTAGACTTTCTCAACGGTGTCGGTGATCTCTTTCCCTAGTCTATCATGGTCAAGTATCAGGTCCCAGACAGCCTTTGAAGCTTTCTCAACGACTGGATTTCTGCATTGCATAAATCCATTAGTAATTCTTTAGGTGGTGTTGAATAATAGCACAACTGCAAATACTACATGATTAATTTCATTCGAGTGACAAACATATGTATCTTCTGAGGTGCATATTACAAAAGGTACATCAAACTACCAAGTAGGCATAAAAACGATCTCTATCCTACTACTATCATGGGAAGGTAGACAGTCAGTACCTTCAAAACAAGCAGCACACATTATTTCAAACCCAAAAAAGTCAAATTAATACACATTTTAAAAAGCCAATTTACTGATCAGCATCGAAAAATTGGCACTAACATATAGAGTTCAGAGTTGTCAAGCCTAACTGGTAAAGTTCAATTGAAACCAAAGTAACAAACAACGTTCCTCAAGGTTTTATTGAGTTGCCCTTGTCCAATATGATGATGGCATAATGCATTAATAAACCATACAGAAACGACAAGTGCATACTCCAATTCCTGCCGAAGTGCATCAAACAACTCCCTCTTGGTTTTCTTCTCAGCTCCAGGAGTGTTTAGAACTTTGCTTTGCTCCACCATCATCATAGTATTTTTCTTCATATCCTCCTAAAACCAAATTTAGAAAGTTCGCTGTGAAGCTCCTATTAATCAATCGATTCAACATAAATGCAATGTATGGAAACAGCAAGCAGATACATAACATAACAAACTGGTGAAAAGCACATATTCTACATTGTTAGAAGAATCCTTCCATACTTTGTATATATACACATAAATTAAAGCAAACTTAGAATTTATAAATTATCTTGTTTATTGACAACATTGGTCCTAAAAAATCCATGCTGATGAGGTGATAGAAAATATAAGTTCAGACATTCACATTTCCCATTCAATTAAGTTTCCTGTCAGAAGTTCTCAAGGGAGAAAAAATGCTAACACATATAAACTGAGCAGCAATTACCAAAGCAACCAAACACTAAACTGGTGCAATTCAGTCACATTTCACAATCTCGCGGATCTTATACAGTCCAGCAATCAGGATAGCAAAAGCATAAAGCCGACTGCTTCACAAAGCAACAGAGTTCCCTGCAACAGCTGCATCTCTCAACCAGCGCAAACCGCTTTCCACAAGAAGTGATTTTTAGCTATGCAATGCTTCCATATCATTATCATACATGAATTAGTGAAATTTAACACACAAGTGGAACAAATAGGGTAGCAAGCAGGGGAAGTGGTAGATTGGGGAAAAAGAGGAGAGGCGACGGTGAGTGCGAGCGTTACGTTGGCCTTGAGCTGGGCAATGATCTTCATGCGGAGCGCGTCAATGGTGCCGTCGTTCTTGAGCGAATCCAGCACCTCCTCCGGCCGCACCACCTTCGACGACGACCCCATCGCCCTCCCTTTCCACCTCCTTGTCCTGCTGCTCCCCCAAATCAACACCCACCAAATCTCCTCCGCCCACTAATCGCGCGGGCGGGCTCCGGATTCGCGGGAAGGTCGAGGAGAGCGCGCGGGGGACAACCGCGGAGCTGCGGCGGAGGCCGCCGGAGACGGCGGCGACGGAGCCACGGAGGCTAGGGTTCCGGATTGGGCGGAAGAGAATTCCCCTGCCACGTTTTGCCCTACGTTTTACTCCATAAAAAGACTTTATTTCTAATTTTCAAACTTCATTTAAAAATATTTTATTTTTTCTCCTTATATATATTTGTTTCACAAATTTAAAAGTTTTATTTCTTTGTTACATATTATCTATTCTTTATGTATTACTTTGTATTACTATTTTTTACTAATAAAAGATACTACTATTTTGATCTGTTATTCTTGTCACTAATTTATTAATTTTATTTCAGATATAAAATTTATGTTGAGTGGAGGATATTTTGATCATAGGATAAATCTTTGATTTTTCATATGATCAAATTAAGTGTTTGATAATGTTGTGTACAACGACGTGGAAACAAATTTGAATAGGAGGAATTTTGAAGCAAACACCATTTTGTAATGTTGTTTTATAATATACTATATTATTATTTTATGAGTAATTTTCACTTATGTGAGCTCATATAGATATATAATCACTGTGTTAATGATGTTCTTTTTAAAAGTCTAATAAGAGCAAGACTAATAATATAGTCGACGGTTAGCTTGCAACCCATCTTTTAGTCTATTCGTATAGTAGTTAGCTCTTCAATATTAATACATGAATAATTTGTCTTTCTCCCAGAATTTATTTGTTCCTGTGTCTAAGTTGCCTACAAGCTTACAATATGTTTATCTCTCTCCTCCACCTCAACATTTAGCCTGCTTATAGCTTGCTTGCAGTCTATTATTATACTTGCTCTAAGATATGCAAAACTAGATAAAGAGAAAATATTCTGTGTAATCTGTAATCGTGCAATCGTACGATCTGATGCATCCAATCAAGATCCAACGGTTACATATGATAAAAGTACTATCGCAATATTGCACAGAATATTTCTTCTAGATAAATATGAAAAAATTTAGAAGAGTGTTTTGAAATGACAAGACTACCCCTCCTCCTCCCCCTCTCTGCCCGCGCCGCCGCCCCACGGCCCGCGACCCACACGCTGCCACCCGCTCGCCGGCTCGCCGCCGCTGCCGCAGGAGGAGAGGAAGCACTGAAGATGTCGGAGGAGACTAGGGAGTACCCGTGCCCGGTATCCCCTCCTTACCCGGCGGCGTCCAAGGACGTGGAGCTCCGGCGCGCCCTGACGGCCTCCGCCCGCTCCGGCGCCTACTCCTCCGCGGCCGTCGTGTTCGAGGACGAGTGGCTCGACGTTGTTGACAAGCCCTCTGGGGTCTACTGCGACGCCCTCCTCTCCGCTCTCCCTTGCTCCGCCGCCGCATCAGGTAACCCAAATGTTCACTTCGTTGAGCTCCCGCTGGTAAATTTCATGGGTTGTTCATGATGGGAAAAATGCAGACGTGGTTAATTAGTGCATGTTTTTGTGAAATTTGGCATCTTGTATTGTTGATATATTTACTGATAACAACTAGAGTGCCAAAAGATTTCTCCTTTAATTGGTTTAGTAGAATTTTAAAGCAATCAAGATTGGATATTCATCCATAGCAAACACAAAAACTTGTGCCCCCTGTTTTCTGAGCATGAATATTGTTGGATTCACCTTGAATTGATTTTCTGTAAGCACAATCAAGGTTGTTATTGTTCGATTCTCATCGTTTTCCCAAATGATCATAATTAGGAAAGTAGTTTATATGACCAGTTGTATATCAACTACATATGTAGCAGAGAGAGGGAGGGAACTCAGGGAAAGGAGGGAGAGGAAGAGAGTTCCGACTTGAAAATATATTTACACTCCATGACATTTTGCTCATCTTGACCACAAAATTTGGTGAAATGATCTAATGAATTCCGATTTCTGACCATCATAAGTTTTTTTCTGGTAACATTTTTTTCTACTGAGGATGCAGAGGCGGAGCTAACAAAAAGTAGAGGGGGTGCACATGTTAGGTTTTGTGTACTGACTTCTGGGTTAGGAGATGTAGATGTTAGATTTAGAGGGTATACATAATTACATATGGTTAATGAGAAGTATTAAACACTGATTTGTTTTTTGGATGTGCGCGCATAATGTGGCTCTGCCTGTTTGAAGAAGATTAACTTTGATACTGACTATTGCCAGAATAGAACATGAGAAAATCAAAATTTCCAGTGTGTGTCTTTGTGTCTGCGAGCAAACATTCGACATATTAATTAATGGCAGCCAGTCCCTTGGTCTACTTTTTTTCAACTAGATCTTCACAACTTAATTTCATTGCTCAATTATTTATTTGAGTTCCTATTATTATGCTTTTCTATTTGTAACTAAAAGCAAATCTTTTTTCTGATTTACAGGAGAGGCAGCAACTAAACCTAACCTTCACCTTGCCAATAGGCTAGACCGTGATACTAGTGGGCTCATGGTGATTACCAAACAGAATAAGGTTGCTGGGAAGCTAGTGAAGGCATTTACAGAGCACAAAGTTCAGAAAACATATATAGCTCTTTGCATAGGCTACCCACCAACGTGGGAAAAGATTAAGATATGTTCTGGCCATGGTAGATCAAAACATGGTGCTTGGCGTGTATACGCCATGTCTGATGTTGGCAGAACACTACCAGGGGGTTCTGTTGTAAGGGACATGAGCACAACATTTGAAGTGTTGGGAATCAACAGCAAAGGCCAGTTTAGAGAACCATCTACTCTTGACACTGATGAAATAGAGTCTATTACTGTACAAGAGAAGTCGGCTGACCTGACTTCAAATAACAATGTGGAAAACAGCATGATTTTGGTTAGAGCATATCCTCAAAGTGGACGGACACATCAGATTCGTCTACACTGTCAGTACCTTGGTTTCCCTATCAGAGGCGACGTGAAGTATGGTGGAGTTATTGAGTGGAAGGGTGTGGATTGTGATGGACATGCATTACATGCGGAGAGCTTATCATTTGAACACCCAGTCACTGGATTGCCTGTCACCTTCCGGTCGCCTCTTCCTTCATGGGCGAATGAATTTATTTCAACAATGCGATAGCATTTCCCTATAGTGAATTTCTGATGTGCAGCCTCCCAATCCATGTTCATTTTTTTTAGCAAACAACACCTAGCTGCGAAAAGTTCTTCTTGGCCTTCTTTTCAGGGAGATGTATCTGTTAGTGATCATGAGAAAAAGGAACTATAACAATCTCTTCCAGTTCATCTGTACTTCGTGAAAGAATGTTATCACAATCTGCAACTTCTGATGTGATTGTTGCACCACAGTTTTGGCCTTAGAGTTCAGAGTAGTGCAATTGTAACCATGAAATGCAATGTGTACTGTAGACAGATACAGGGTTTCTTTGGAATGGAGTAATTTCAAAGGATCAATCCCTGTAAACTCTTGTAAAATTTCAGCCTTTCAATGGAGCCCTCAGATTGTTGTTGTAGCATCGTTTATCATCCAGAGTTTTGGGATGCAGATGTATTCTTTCAGTAGTTCTATAACTTGAATTGTTTGTTTCAGACTTTCAGTTACCATCTGCTTAAATAAAGTTGCGCACATGAGAAATATTTCTTCTGGTTGAAGAGCCACGTAATTGTCATTGTTTAGCAGTTATCCCTTACATTGGAGCCCCAAACAGAGGGGCCAACTCAGTTCAATCAAAACAACCAATCTATATCAAAATCAGTTAAGTCATGCTGCTCATCTTTTGTTGGAGATCAAGAAAGCTCAGAACATGGTTGCTCTCATGATTTTCTACTGATGCTGAAACTACTGCAAAATTGCAGACAAAAATAGCGCCAAGAAAATTGTCCTCATCACATCCTGTTTTAGATGGAATGAACCACAGAGATGTTTACCCCCAGTGGACTTGGTTGTTTTCCTCCCCAAGTTACACAAAAGATTGACGCCCTGAATGTATTTTTGAAATTTAAACATAAAATCCGTTCATGCTACTATGGAAAGATATCTTGCATGAAAAAACATGTCTCTCTGATCATTTGCATCGATGAGATTATTTGCTTGGTTGACCAACATTGATCTCAGTATCTCACTCTCTCCATCTGTGACCGCAGCTCGGGTTGCAGCAGACGAAGAAGAGTGTCATCCCTTCTTCTCCCCTGGCAGTAGCCTGCAAAACATTGGTGCCAATTGGCATGGTCAGATTTTGTTCATGATTTCATACTTTACATCTAAGTGAGACTGATGAGTGATAATATGTTTTTGCCACTTGAACTGACCTGGAAGAACACAGCTTCGCCATGGCCACAGACAGCGCACCGAACGGATTTTGTGCGAGGGAGAGTTGGATCACCGGCGACATCCTGGAGGACCTGGGTGAACTCTCCAGCACTGTGGTGCACCACATTCCGGTAGACACAGTTGTTGTCTGCTACTTCCTGCAGAATTTTCAGCATTGCATTTGCTATGGCATTAGGCATTAGAACAAGACAAGTTTGTTCAAAATCATAGGCTAACAAAAAGAGTGCAAAAACACGATTCTTTTCCTAATCTTCTGACTTGAATAAACCCCATCTGTACCTCCAATATAGCTTAGTCTTCACCTAAATCAATTCAAGGCTTCAAAATGAGGTATTTTCCAGTACACAGACAGCGTCTGCTCCAGAAAATCTGTAGACTACTGGAATGAATCGTTCACACGCACACTTTTTTAGCTATATCCATGGTATTTCTACTCTTCTAATACTGCTGTAGAGACCTAACTTGATAGGAGATGAAATCTTGATGGGGAGAGAGGAGAGGAAGGAGAAAGAACCTGGTGGTCACAGTTCCTGCAGGCATAGAGGAGAATCTTCTGGTCCCTATCATCCTTGGGATACAATATGTTGTTACTGCCAAGAAAGTAGAGTGAATCTGAGTCACCAAAAACCTCCAAGATGAACAAGAAATCAAATCGCCAAAGAGATGCAAACGCGCATACACCGCAGGAGTCCGCTTACCATTCACGGCAAAACTTCATGGTACTCATGGCTGCTCGCGGCTTCTGTGACCTGACCTGGCCTGATGCCTTCCTGCTCGCTTGCCCCCTTCAGATCTTATTATTCTTTGCAGTGGTGGAGATGCGCTGAACTGGATCCTATTCCTTCCCCCCCTTTGCAATAAAAGGGGAAGCAGCGAGAGGGAGACGATGCGATTCTGAATCAAGGGCAGAGGGGCGGAGCAAGAAAGGCTTCACGGCTGGGTGAACTGCGGCGGAGCACCACCACCAGATATTATCGCGTTTAGTTTTATTGAAAAACCAGAGAATTCAAAAGAACTGATTTTTACATGAAAAGCGTGGTATAAACCCTAGCCGCCGCTACCTGACCATCTAAAAGAGAATATCTGCTGCTTTGTGATGCTCGATATTCCAAGATTTACTCTGATTTAAATTTTTATTGTTAGTTTTAAATAAAAAATAGATTAATTAACTGCATATCTTTAATCTACCGAACACTTAAGATCTATAAAATCGTAAATCTAAAACTATGCTAAATTCTGGATCGAGCTGTTGTTTTGTCTCATCCAGGCTACACTGATCAGTGATCAGATGATCAGGTATTTTGATTAGTCTCGCCACTAATCAAGCGGCATCAAAGCTTTTAACTTTAAGAGCCAAAGGAATGTACATGCATGCCGAACTTTTTGACTTCCTCGTAGAGAGAATTCAGAATCTCACAAACAACAACACAATTGCAGGCAGTGAAGCTTCAGCCACTCCCAGCCTATGCCTATCCAAGAAGAGACATGCAGTCACACCAAACAGAAGGATCAAGAAGGCGGCCTGTCGATGAAATCTCTGAATTTGATTGAACTGATGCCTTTTTCAACGCCTTTACTTGTGGCTACATTTGATGTCAACGCCGTTTTCAGGGCAAAGGTTTCGGTACTGAGTAATCAACGGTCCACGTCTCGGAACTGTGAACATGCAGGCAATTTGCACCTGATGTTGGAGATTTCTTGATGCAAAACTATGGAGAGTTCAAAATTGTATCTTGAAGACCAAACGAAACGAAAACGATCAAACAAAAACACATTAAAATTTGATTCATCTTCGCATGCAGTTTGCTGTTTGTTTGTACCCATGGAGATGAACCAGAAAATCCGTGAGCTGCTGCCCCCACGGTATTTCTCGGAAACAAACCGAGTCCTACCTGCCGCGGCTGACCAATGGACCCCATGAGGTTCCCTGGCCCGCTTGTCATCCTGTGGGTTCAACCATATTTCAACCCCCGCGCGGAGGCGGAGGGCGCTGCCACGTCACCATTTGCTGCCCTCCTTACCGGGTCCGCGTTGAGATCCGTTAAGAGGTTCCTCTTCTGTCTTCTCCTCCGCCTCCGGGCTTCGGCGACGGCGAGAGAGAGAGAGAGAGAGAGAGAGAGAGAGAGAGAGAGAGAGAGAGAGAGAGGGAGGGAGGCCACCGGAGGGGCGGAGGAAGATGTTCCTGGTGGACTGGTTCTACGGCGTGCTCGCGTCGCTCGGGCTGTGGCAGAAGGAGGCCAAGATCCTCTTCCTCGGCCTCGACAACGCCGGCAAGACCACGCTCCTCCACATGCTCAAGGACGAGGTTGGTGTTGGTCGGGACGGGGAAAAATCACTCTTTTCTGTTTAGATGTTTCGGTTGTCTCTGTTGATTGGTTAGTGATCTGAGTTAGTCACTGTGGGTTGTATTATGCTGAGTTTGGTCGGGATGATTCGTTTTCGGCTTCCTTTTTATGTGTGAAAATCGTGTTTTTTTGGACTGAAGGTTTTTAAAGTATAGGAATTTTGATGATTTTGAGGTGCTATCGTTTCTGATTTTAAGTGGATAGGTAGTTTCATTGTTGTTGTTTTTTGTGGGAATTATGACTAATTTGTGGATCGGGATGGGATACATCCATGTAATTTCGAAGGAACTGTGTGTTTCTTATCTTTAATTCTAAGTGCAAAATCCTTTGATGCGCGTAAGTTTTTAATATAGGAACATCATAGTTGGAAACATTTGTGCGAGTGGTTCTTCATTTGGAGGGTCAAGAATTATTGTGGATTTTCCATGTATCGTCCACAAAAAGAATCCCCTCTCGAATTTCACAGTATGAGGCGCTAAAAAAACGATCTTTAGATTGAGGCTTAGTTTATAGGTGTCCATATCTCCATTTGCCGATCTTTTTGTGGAGTTGGTGGACTTTCTAGGTACCATTGTTTCCGTTAGTAACGATTTTTTTGGTAACACCAGATCGCTTGCAAGATCTGGTGAAGCTTCATATAGTACGTCAGAAACTTTGCATGTTCAGTTTTGTGTGGACAAGATTCTCTGTTGCTAATCCTGGGGCTCATATAGTTTAGAATCTTGTGTACATGTTTGTCTCGAAAACTTAAATCTGATTGTAACTAAATTAATTTTGAATAGTTAATTAGTTATCCATATCACAATTTGAAGTATTTTTTCTTATCAGTTCTTCAGTTACCAGGTGATTATGTCCAGAAACTGAATATATTGAAGCTATGCATATAATCCATTTGATTATGTTTTTGCTTCTGTTTACTAAACAAGTTCGTTATCTGGGATTTGTGTTCCTTTTGGCAGAGATTGGTGCAGCATCAACCTACACAGTATCCGACCTCTGAAGAGCTGAGCATTGGAAATATCAAGTTCAAGGCATTTGATTTAGGAGGCCATCAAATTGCTCGCCGTGTGTGGAAAGATTACTATGCAAAGGTCTCACCTTCCTCTTTACTGATATATCTCCATTATTGTATATGAGTAAGTCAATGCGTGATCTACCTGCTTAAATTTTCTTCTCATGTTGGTTTGGTTTCTGGAAATGCATCATTCAGTACTCCTATAGCAATTTATGAAATGCAGAAATTAGCATGATTTTGCTTTGTTGGAAAAGGTATAGTAGATGTCATTATCAGTGGATATATTTGACAGTGACTCTAGATTATGTGTGTCTAACCTTTTCTCCCCCGTGTAACATCTGCTTATTGCTGAATGTTCATCAATTTAGTGGGATATAGTGCACAAAAATGCAAGTAGCCTAGTAGCCTACTCCTATATGCTGTCCACCTTGGTGTAGTTATCAAGATCTGTAATTTTAACATGAGTAATATATGTGCAACTTGGCAATCTAGGTACTAGTAAATATAAAATGGGAAACATGCTTTGATGTGTGTTAGTATGTGTGCTTGTCCACCATCATCTTTTGAAAAAATAGGATTTTTTTTGCTTTGATGCCAAATAGTTAAACTGTGTTTGCATTTTTGCCACACCCTGCAAAAGAGCAAACACCATTTAACTATGAGGCATGATAGCAAATCTCCCTTTGAAATACTAGTGTACTTCTGTTTTCTAGGACATCAGCATAAATGTTGTTGTGGTTATCTCCAACATTTTGTTCCATCCATCATATATTTCCTTTCCCCCCAAATGGCATGGTACTGTACTTGTATGAGATAGTGCCTTTTTGAATTGGTGGATCTAGTGGTGTATATGCATCGTTCATGTGTTAGATATGCTGCATAAAGAGAGTGTATGGTATATTAAACAATTAGTCTAATAACATATTACTTAGTGATATAAAAATGATGTTGTTAGATTTGTATTTACCATCATATAAGTTGGTTTCACTATGAATAATAATATATTTTGAGAGAAATTAACAATCAGTGTTTTATATTAGAGACCATGCCAAGTCAAACCCTGAATTGTATTTTGGGAGGAAGGGAGTACATTTTTCTGATGCATCTTCAAACCTTGTTATGATTAGGTCGACGCGGTGGTCTACCTTGTTGACGCCTTCGACAAGGAGAGGTTATCCGAGTCGAAGAAGGAGCTCGACGCCCTCCTCTCGGACGACTCTCTAGCCACAGTCCCCTTCCTGATCCTGGGTAACAAGATCGACATTCCCTACGCCGCATCGGAGGAGGAGCTCCGGTACCACATGGGGCTGAGCAGCTTTACCACCGGCAAGGGCAAGGTGAGCCTCGGCGAGTCCAACGTGCGCCCCTTGGAGGTGTTCATGTGCAGCATCGTCCGCAAGATGGGCTATGGTGATGGGTTCAAGTGGCTCTCTCAGTATATCAAGTAGGGTGTTGGGGAGAAAAGAAGAAAAGAGCAGGAATTGTTGCTCAGTGATGCCATGACATTGCTCCTGTTTTACCTGTTACCAGAAAACTAAAGGGAGTTCTAGGGGAGCTTAGATGGTTTCACATGGTTCATGGTTGTGAGTTGTGATCAGGAAATGTATTGGAAACAGTAGAAACTCTGGGAATGTGATTTGTGCTGGGTTTTGTCGGTGTGATGAACTGATGGCATTCACAGAAAAGATCGAACAGCGTCTGTATTGTGAACTTATGCGTCTCGTCAAAGATCCCGTTGTTGTTATCGAGCTGGTGTCGGGTAAAAGCCTGCTGCGCCGGCGCCGGCGAGTCCCCTTCCTTCCTGATCCTGGGTGTCCAACTTCGCCGGAGTTGCGTGGTGCCATGAAGACGACGAACGGTGAAGTGGAGGACGAATCTTGTGTAGTCGTAGGCTGTAGTTTCCGTGTGAAAATACGCCCATTTATCGTAGGCTTGGTCAGCTCGGATCAGCCGTTTTTTTTTTATGTTTTGGATGCAAGTTTCTTTCGTTCCTCTTCTGATTTGCTGTTGCATTCATATCATTTTAGTCCTCCTTGGTAATGTTCTCAACTTCTCATTAACTTCTTACTCACTCAGATAATATAATTAGTTTTAGGCTTTTAGCATTATTAACTATTCCTCATCTATAAATAACTTTAGTTGTTTTATCCTTTTTATTCTGTTTGTTCTTATCAAATAAATAATTTTTGTTCGATTTGTTTTTATCAAATAAATTTTATATTATGAAGAACTTATTTAAAAAAACGAGAGAAAAAAAGTTAATTGTGAGGAGGATGTAGATCTCTCAAAATTAGGGGTTTTGGCCTTCATAGCCGTAAAAGATCCCATCTTTGGCCCCAACTACTCCCTTCCTTCCTCCGACACCCGCTTCCTCGCCGCCGTGTCCTCCCGCTGACCTGCTCTGCTGCTCCCTCCGAGCGACCGGCGAGCCATGGCGTGGGCGACGCGGTTCCTGGCGGCGATGTGCTTCTTCGCGGTGGGCGTCGTCTTCGCCCCCGACGCCCTCCTCGGCGCCCGCTCCGGCTCCGGCGGTGGCGCGGCCACGGCCGCCAAGATGGCTCACCTCCTCTGCTTCGCCACCTCATGGGGCGCTGCCCTCTGGGCCACCTTCATCGGCGGCATCATCATGTTCAAGTAATCGATCACCTCTCCTCCCTCCATCCCCAAAACCCCGCCTCGTTTTCTTGATTTCCTCGATTCCAAGATCCAAGAATCCTGCAAATCGGATCGATCGATTGATGTATTGGACTGACTCTGAATCTTGGAAGGAATCTGCCGAGGCACCAGTTCGGGAACTTACAGGGGAAGTTGTTCCCGGCCTACTTCACGCTCATCTCCGTCTGCGCCGCGGTCTCCGTCGCCGCCTTCTCCTACCTCCATCCCTGGAAGACGGCGTCCACCGTCGAGCGCTACCAGCTCGGCTTCCTTCTTGCTGCTCTCGGCTTCGACCTCTCCAACCTGATCGTGTTCACCCCCATGACCATCGAGGTTAGTTAGAAATCCCAGAGATCCTATTTGTTATCACTCAATTTTCTACAATAGAAGCAGGTGCTATCACAATTTAGGCCGGATGGTGGCAGTGGTTGATTTATGCTCCATATAAGATTATATCATCCTAATCAACATGAGTGACACTTCACCTTTTATACTAGTTTCTTAGATAATTGCCACACAGCAACACATAATCAATTTACAGATAGCTTGTGTTTTTATTGTTTGGTGATCTAGTTAACAAGCCCATCTTGTGTTGATTTCTGATTGTGATTTGCTATCTAAGTATGAGATTGTAATAATTTTCTCGTTGCAGTCTTCTTTTTCACTAGTGAATTCTAGTCTTGATAGGTTGCTGTTTTTGCTACTCTAACTTGAAGCTAATTTTGAATGCTCTTGATTCTGTGGGTAGGCATATTTGGTAATTGACTAATTGCTAATGAGATAATAGCCTTCACTTTAATTCTTTTGCTTCATTGATTAACTGTTTGAAAAAAATGTGATATGCAGCTGTGTTACACTGCTTATTGGTACAGCATATAAAGCCAATATTTTTCAGGCAATTATGCTTCAGTATGGTGTCCGACTGTCTGTTGCCATGATATAGCTGTTCCATTAATATGTCAAATATTTTGTTAAAGATCTTTCTTCATGAAATGGGATTTTAAGTGTGCAATCTGGGTACTTTATTATGGATGTATGAATGTTCATCGAGGTTACACTCCTTTCCCCAAGGAGATCTCATGCGTTAATTTAGGTTAGTTTGCTGGAATAGGGACATATGCCATGCCCATTTATGGTTGGCGATGGTCATTATGGATGCAGAAGGTTGTATCAGATAATAAATAACTCATCTCCATAGGTCCTAATCAACATGGGCAATACTTTGACTGTTATAGTAGTTCCTTAGATATTTGCAGGGTAATAATATGTAGTCGCAGCCTTTGACTGTTAGATTACTGCAATAACATGGGCAATACTTTGACTGCCCTAAGACAGTAAGACCTTTTTTCATGCATTATGTCTCAATCCCATCATACGACTGTTTCTTTAAATATTCGGTCCATAGTATTGGTGTGAAGAGCTTTCTTCATTAAACAACATATTAATGGTGCAACTTTGGTACTGTATTATGGATCCCTCTATGTGAAACAGATTGGCATGGAATATTTTTCAATACTTGGGGTCTGTTTTTATTTTATTTTGGTACTATGGATATGAAACTTACAGATTTAATTTTCAGCAAATTAATGAATGTGTTTTGCAATTGGAACTGCATTTGGTTGAGGTTGACAACATAGTACCTGACTCAACACATGGTGTAAATTGTAGTCACTTAATAATAACATAAAGTGTACTTGTACAGTTTCTGTTAGGTCAAGCTAGTAATGTGGATCACTGTGCCTATATCTAGTCAATTTTTGTGTAAATCAATAGGCAGTTGAGAGTCACACGGTGCACTATACTTGGAAAGTTTTTTATGTTCAATTATTAATGACCAGTCGACCAAAACTATCATCTCAAGAAACTACCAATGCTCTAGCTAAATATGTACATGTTTCTTTAGCCACTGGTGCCATGGTAGTATTCTTTGGTTGCACATGATTAACCCTGTTTCAAACAGTAGCACCACTAGTTCTCTTCTTTAATGGAATATCCATTTGTATATGATGTTGCAATTAGGTATGAACCAAGGCTTATGGCAACTAGTTAGAAGATCCCCCTTTCTTTTGCTGCATCTTCTAGTGTGGAGATAATTGTTGGTGGCTTGATCCTCGCAGATGATGAAGAAGAGGCATAAGATTGAGAAGGACCTGAGCATTGGTGAGGAGGTTGGGTGGTCAAAGAATGTTCAGGTGGCAAAAAACAACCCTACCCTTGCCGCAATGAACAAGAAGTTTGGGATGATCCATGGGCTCTCATCTTTGGCCAACATCATGGCATTTGGCAGCCTAGCCATGCATTCCTGGTACCTTGCTAGCAAACTTGAGCTGTGAAGTGAAGTGAACAAACACCTTTCACCATCACTCAGTTGAATCTGATTGCATAACGACGTGGCAATGCTTCATTCAATGAGCTTGCAAATATATTTACCTGTACACTGAATTGATTTAGAGACTACCTGTACTTAAAATAAGGTACAGAATGCATGCAGACTCTCCAGTTTATCACGAGTTCATGACCCAAATTGTTCAGATCTATTCTCTTGTCTGTTTGGTATTTCCGTGTTCTATGCTGATCTCTACTTGCTTTGCTTTTTGGGCTGACAGTAACAGTACTGATTATGTGCTGTTATTACAGCGAATATACATATTCCGACGACAGATTATTATTGTGAATTATTCATAAAGATCAGGTGTGTAACGTTATAAGTGATACTGATCTGCGTTCTGTTAGAAACTGAGAATGCAAATGCGACTGGTTTTGAATTTACTTTCACTTCTTGAAATCAAGTGGTTTCCACTGTTTCATCATGACATGATTTTACAAATCACACTTTGGGTTTCTGTTGTGGGAGAAAAAAAAGTATGAGCATCTATTGTTGCAATTCTGCAACTGAGTAATTCATGAAAAGTAAAAGCCGAAGGAGAATTGAGACGCTGTTAGAACGCAGAAGAGGAGCTGAAGAAAATGCCCACATGTTAGGACTCTTGACATGTATTGGTTATTTGCAAAGATTATACTGTTTTCATGTTGCGGCAGTGGACGTACCAGCATCATCAGCAATTTCGTATAGGAATTGACGAGTTCACCGGCCAGTGGTGAAATTTCGTATAGCAATTATTCAAACCTAACATTGTGACATGATGCAAAAGAAAGAATTCATGGTTCACAAATCACCAAAAAAGTTTCATCAGTTTAGTCAAAGATAGCCAATCTGTCCCTACTTAAACAGTTCCATTTTTTTGTTGCATCAAAGTGCAGCTGCTGCAGGTGCTAGCTGAACCAACCCAGCTAAGTGCTTCCCAGCAAAGCAACTCTAGTACCTGTACAGTTCACAGCATAGGCAACACCATTCATCTCACACCCTGCATCATCCATTGTGATTTCAGATTTTCAGTGACCTATCTTGCATGCTAAGAGGATTAGGCAGGGACAGTGAAAAGGGCAAAGAGAAACAACACATCAAAGTGTCGGTTTTTGTTATCGGCAATAATAATTTAGGGATATGCGTGTATGATAAAGATCGTTAGTAGCGTAAGTCTAGAATTTATATAGATTCAGATCCTAATTAATATAGTAATCTTCCATGTCCTGTTGTATCTGTATTGCTTATAGTTAAGGTGATTGTGGCTATACATATGTTTGTGTGCTTATGTTCTTGTGTTCTAGAGGCTTCTTATATCTAATATATACAGTGAGATAAGATCACAATCGTCGAGCAGGATAATATATCTTATCTATTATTCTGTATAGGAATTATTAGTTTTATTCAAAAGTTAATAGTGTAGAGGGTTATTTTATACAACCTGTCTGGTCTATCCTGTCTAATAAGCCCATCTTAAATATACCAGTCCCATATTCCTGACACAATTTTGCCAGATTTCTCGTGTTCAGAACAAACAAGAGTGCTACTACTGTTCCCTCATCACATCGTATTACAGTAGTCGACTGCTCTGCAAAGCGCAAGTACTCCTGTTTTTGCCAATATTTGTGTCAATTTCTTGTGCTCAAATAATTGAAAATTACAAGGGGGAACAGGAGATGATATTCTGCAGTGCAGTGTCACTGTTTGATTCTTTCCCAGTGATGATCATTGATCACTTTTACCAACTCTCTCTCTCTTCATGTATTTGCTGAAACATTACTCCAAAAAGCTCTTGCAGTGGAGGCTCCAGTGCTGAAGATCTGACAACACAAGCCTTGCAGCAATCCAGCCCCAGATTCAAGCAGACTGAACCAGACTTTTAAGAAATCCCCATGTTGCTAGAAATTCTCAAAATGAGAAGAAAGAACAGTTGAAAACATTCCAGCAGACTGCCTCTACAGTTTTGATATTCTACTGCCAGTGCCAGGTTGTATGATTAATTGATTATGTCTAGGAAGTTACTAAGCACAAGAAGCAGCAGGATAAGAAAGAACTGTCATGTCAGCTGTCCTTGTCCACCTAATTAATCCCCAATGTAGGAGCAGTTAACAACAACATTATTGCCATGCTGCAACTTTTTAGGAGTGCTATTGTTTCTTGTCTCTAGTCATTCAGATTGGGCCAGTTTGGTTTACAGAACCTCACCAACCAGTGTGTGCTTCATTCATCTTCAGTTATTGCAAAGCAACAACCATGGACACCAGATCATTGCTAGCCCATTTGTGCTGCTCACCGCTCTTATCCAAGATTATAATTCCTAATCCAGATCTAACCAAGGGTTTTAGCTTTAGGGATTGCAATTATATCCCCATAAGATTGTTCATATTATCATCAGGAATATAGGAAAGGGTACTCCTTTGTTCTTGCTGCTAATCTTCATCCTGAAGTAATATACAGAAACTAAACAGCAGCTTCATTAACCAAAGAATTAGGCAAGTGTAAACAATAAAGTTGTGGAATATGAGGATGATTAACTTTCACTCTGTACTAATAAAAATTTGTCAGGGTCGAGGTTGAAAATGTTAGTTTCATCTTATACTTCTTTAAACTTTAAACTGATAAGTTGCTTAAAAGGGCTAAAATAAACACGTGTACATTATAAAAATCAAAATAAAACAAATCAAATAGCAAATGTAGACAACCAAACAAATTTAATCTTTGCTCCCACGAAAGCACAAGAGTATCATAAATTCTTAGCTTCTTGCCACTATAATATTGTTCTCCCATCACAACCCAAGAACTCTGTGAACACCAAGGAACATCACAAAACACACACACCATTTTTATAGCAGTCAACACTTAATCACCATAAATTACTACTACTACAGAAGAGAGATCAAAAAACCACTAATCCCTTTTCTATACCAAAAAAGTCGTTTTTTTCAATTAATGGCTTCATGCCACTACAATACATACTTAATTACTAGACTTAAGCTCCGCCATGAACAGTAGAAATGCAAGAGGAGCAGCACAAGGTGCGTGGGCGGGAGAGATGTGATTCATGGCGGCGGCGGATGGGGTGGTTGGCGTCATGACCTGGACTTGGCAGCGGCGGAGAGGCCGTGCATGGCGCCGTAGCCGCGGGAGCTGAGGCCGAGGCAGCCGAGGAGCAGCCCCTGCTGGTATGGCAGGAACGTGCGCCGCCGCATCTCCTCCGCCTCCTCTCGCCTCGCCGCGTAGAGCCGGTCGTGTGCCGACCTCCTCCTGTCGCCACGGCCCCTCACCGCGGCCACCGGGGAGGGGTTCTTCGTCTTAGGGGCCGGCGGCGGGCGGCGGCGAGGTTGGAGGCAGGTTCTTACTGCCATCGGACCTGACCCGGTGGAGGAGGTCCTTCAAGAACCTCCACCGACGGGAGCTTCTTGGGGACGATGAGGACACGGATGACGCCGTAGAGGAAGAGGAAGACGACCGCGACGCCGACGGGACCGCCGCTGTCTCAGACTCGGAACCGTGTCCCGCCGCCGGAGCAGGCGACGGCGACGGCAACAGCCAGTGCGTGCGAAACGGGGAGTATGAGCGGCTCCTGCGGTGCACGGATCGGCTTCGGAGACGGCTGCGTTCTTCCCCCGTCGCCTCCGGCGCCTGGGGCTGTTTGCTAGAGGGGACGTCATCCATGGCCGGGAGCGCCTGCGCCCGGAGGAGGAACGACGCGAGCCGCATTGGTCGGATCTGGCCGTTGTGGAAAAGCTCGTCGGCGGACGACATCGGCGCCGCGGCGGGCGAAGGGAACCTCGAGGAGAAGTCGAACTCAAACTCGCAGCCGCACTCCTCCCCGGCGTCCGGGACGCTTCTGCCGCCGCGGGCGGGGCTCGCCGGCGCGCTGAAGAAGCCACCGGAGAACGGCGCGTCTCGGGCGGGACTGGACGGCGCGCTCACGAACGATGTGGTGCACGCCCTGCCCCCGCCGACGGCGAAGCGATCGCCGGAGCCCGTGTCCGTCGCCGCGGACGACATTTCGCCGGCGAGGGCGCGGGTGTTGAGGGCGAGAACTTTTTTAAGAAGCGGTCGGTTACTGCTTGTTTTTCAGTTTAGTCCTCCTAAAAACTAAATAATACTTTATAATGATTTAATTTTAAGATAAAAGCAACAAATTAATAGTATTAATAAAATACAAAAATATTTTTTTATTAATAATAAATTAATATTAGGAAGTTATATATTTGTTAAATAAATAAAAAACTTATAAATTTACCTTGCAAAAAATTTACTGCGTTCTAAATTTTTTAGCAATATGAATACATAAGAGTTAAGGCCTATTTAGCAAAGTTTCACGTCCAGGATTAATGTGTGCGGATTAATGTATTTAGTTAAATAATTTAGTTTTTATTTTTGATTAAAAATAAAAATTTATATTATTTTATTATATCATATAAACCTCGGATCCACTATAAATCTCAGCAGAGCTAGAGTTTACCAAATAAGCTCTTGTACAAATATTATATCTAATCTTAACCTAATTTATCAAACAATAACAATTACTGGTCTAAAATTCTCCACCTACTTAAAATAAGCACGACGTAATATAGCACATAAACAAAAGCCGATGCATAACTTAGTTTTGAGATCTATAGATCTTGAGTTTATATGATAAAATAAATAGTTTAGAATTTTATTAGTCTAGAATAAAAATAGGTGGTTTAATTAAGTACAATCAATCTACCTATAACTCTAAATTAATTATTTTAGCCAAGTTTGATCAACTAAAAAAATATCAAATCTCGAGTCATACCAAAATAGAGCAATTCTTATGAGGCAATTAATCCTGCTATCTTCTCAAATAAATGACATCCTAAAATTATATGTAGTCAAATATTAAAATTGTTAATCATAGATAAAATTGCTATCTTCTTATTGGTATTTTAAAAATATTTTATATGATATTTCTATGAAGAGTGGGAAATTACATCAATGGCTTATATGTTGGAACGTGTCAATTATTCCATGGTATTCTAAGTCTATAAATAGAGACATTATTTCCCTTCTCATCATTCATTTAAGGGCATAAGCACTAAAGTGTGCTAGATAGAAGAATGTCACTTAAAGAATTGTGTTCTCTCTCGTGTAATAGTCATGTATTAATAAAGAATATTTCTTTATAAGTTATATTTTATTAGTTTAGTCTAAGTATTTAGTATATTTTTTCAATTTTAATTAGTATAAAACTTGCTCTAACACATAAATCACAAGGGTCTATGATTTATTTAAAAACAGGCTTTAACCTCTAAAAATATTTTTTATTAGTAGAATGTGACTTAGTCACCAAATTAAAATATATATACTAACTACCTAAAGCTACATATGTACATATAGTTATGTACTTTCTTTGGTTGTATCGGTTCTTTTATAATATCTAGAGTAATACTTAAATAAGCTGATTAACAAAACATTAATATAATATTGATCAAAGACATACCAATTCTTAATTTAGTTACATATATGGATAAAAAGTTATATTATTTTTTGGATTGTATTAGTTTTCTTAGCATGTCTAAAATAAAATTAAATGAAATGACTCACAAAACATTATTATAAGTTAGATTAGAGTCTTCATATATCTTTTCGTAACATAATTATTTGAAACTAATTCTTATCATATGACAATAACACATGATAAGCATTGGTAAGGATATGTCTCCCTACAATCAAATGAGTACTACAAAAGTAAATATATATATTCCTTAGACATTGTACTAAGTAATCAATAAATAGTAAATGGATTCATTATAATTAATTTGTGCTTATAAGTTATAAATAAAATACCAACCTTTAGAAAGGATAGAACAAACTCAACCATTGATTTCATATATGAATGAAGTGCAAAAAACTACAAAATTTATTATCGTTGCGAAAGAACAACAATAGCCTATGAGGGGTATCTGCAGTAATTTATTACTGTTGCGAAAGAACAACAATAGCATATGAGGGGTTTGTGCAGTATGATTTATGTAGATAAAAGAAGAAGAGTCACGACTACGGATCAATGGTTGCCTCGATGAACGATGCGAAAGAGAGAGAAGACTTGGGAGAATTTTTAGATAGTCTCAAACCTCCAGGAGGATAATAATTCTACTCCTATATATGTATGACTGAGATAGAACCTCTTCTCCAAGGAGTCTACTTTAGCGTCTCTGTTTTTCGGTGTCTCTGTATGTCTTGCTCCTGATCCCTTTATATGAGAGGGATCGGGAGTTACAGATGATTAATCACCATGCTAATGATTGAAAAAATAGTCAAATAATAAGTGATTATTGGTAAAAATAGCTGTTATAATTAATGACATCTCTTTATGAAGATAAATACCACCTTGTTAATTGAAGGTCGACCGTTGAAGTCCCAAGTGTGGCTTATTGGGGACTTGTGGATCAATCTTTAAGAAATAGCCCATCGTCTGATAATCGGCTTGAAACCACTCAGAGGATAACCAGGATCACATCCGCGACACTTATCGTGAGATTATATCTTTCTTAAAAAACAAGAATATCAAATTAACTTATCTACTCACCATGTTATTATGATATATTATTAAAAATGGTGAAAATATAGTTTAAAATATCATGTAAAATACTAACATGTATGAATGTAGTAGTTAATTTAGTTGAATATTTTACCCTATGTCACATAATCGAAGAAAGCCAGCTAAACAATATTTTCATTTTATATTGTAAGATGTTAATTTTTATTCAATTTTAAAAAAGTTTAAACAAAATATATTAATACTGATACTATCAAATTAATATATGATTAAAACATATTTAACGAATGATTTAATAAAAACTAATTTAATATTGTAATTTCATATGTTTTGAAAAAATGATAAAAAGTTGGGAAAATAACTTTTTTTCTGGTAAGCTAGAGAACCACCAATCATTCATAGTTGCTAGAGTTCGTAAACTCAGCAATTAATGCATGTAAAAGTAGTGGCTTTGAATATTCAAATGAATATTTGGTCATTTAACAATTTTAAATTAAAAAACTTTTAACTATAAAGTTATATATTTAGTCACGACCAATAATTTATGTATAAAGTTTGTCTCTATTCGGCTTTATATAAAACAAATATGATTTTTATAAATTGTTTTTAATCCGTATATTTAAACCAATATTTGTAAGTTATGTTAACGAATCAACATAAAACAATGGTTTTCATATTCAGTTTTTTTGAGAATACACCTGTAAAATAGTGATTTTCATAAGCAATTCTATTAGGCAAATCGTGTATCGATTTTTTTTTTGAAAACGTGTGGTGTAAAATGAGACATCTATGAAAATATTTAAAAAATACATTGTTTTGTAATGCTCTATTCATTATAAAATATAGCTATTTTAAATATTTATTTTTTAATCCAAAATATAGTCAGTTCAACCCTCGCCCATTTCAACCCGCTCTGATCATTTTCACATCTCTCCATAATTTCCGTAAAAAATACCACATTTTATGCATCGTGAAATTGTGCATTTCGCTTCCATTTAGATCCGTTTCCCGAGAAGAGGGTATAATTTAAAATTTGATTAGCATGGTTGCTAATGCTACTAGGTTGTTTGGTTTGGTTTAGAATCTGATTCAACGGAATAGCTCCGTTCTAGATTCTGATAATAGAATAGTTTCGCTCCGCGTCTGGAAGTAAGAACGGAGCCAGGATGTGTTTTTGTTTGGTTCTAGAATTTAATATAACAGAATAATTTTGTTTCTTCTTTGGTTTAAGAGTGGCAAAAGAGATGAGAAGAAAAGTGAATAGTGTGAGAGGCATCGGAGTCAAGCCGTTTGATTCGGTGGTTTTTTAGAGTGAATGGTTCCGAATCTATAAGTAATATTTCTTTTTAGGAGCTACTCCATTTTATATTATTTTAAGTCAAACAATAGAACCACTCGCTTCCATAACTCCTGAACCAAACGCGGTCGCAAAAATAGTTTTTTTTTTATAATTTTTCTGTCTCTGAGTCAGATTGTTAGTACTTGATTTACCCGAAAATAATTGTTAGTTAATTTGGACAAAAAAATTATTATTAATATTATGGTTATCTGTGGTCGGCCGTCCTGCGGAGACTGGAGAGAGCTCCTCACTTAGCAGCTTTCCCTTCTTCCTCCTCCCGCCGCTGGGTCTGCGTACCTTCCCGCCGGACCGCCCCAATCCAATCTTTTCCCCATGGCGGAGCAGGCGGAGGAGGCGCGGCAAGCGGCGACCAAGTACGTGCTCATCACCGGCGGCGTCGTCAGCGGGCTCGGCAAGGGCGTCACCGCCAGCAGCGTTGGCGTCGTGCTCAAGTCCTGCGGCCTCCGCGTCACCTGCATCAAGATCGGTCCGTGCCTTCCTCTCCCCCCTCCTAGCACTCCTTCGGCCACTGCTCCTCCGGTTGTTCCGAACGCTCCGGCTAAAACCCTAGGAAATCGCGCGGCTTTGCGGGGGTGGAGATCGCGCTTGCCTGTGATCCTGGCTGAATTCCGCGTGTAGATGGCGCGTGCATTCATATTCTGTTCTTGGAGGGTAAAGGTGCCGCCTTGCGATTATTTTGGTCCCAGTTTGATCCTCTCTTTCTTAATTGGGTGTTGTTAAAAGTGTCAGCTTATTTATTTCTGCTTGAAGCATGGGTGATAAAACTGTAAAAAGGTGTCTGCTTTGTTGTTTCTGGTAATGGAGTATTAAAAGATTGCTCCTTCGGGCATGCCTATTGTTGATTCAACCTTCACGGTGGCGATAATTGATGGATACATTCTTGTCGTGGTTGTGTTTAGTACTTTAGTGTTGAAAATGCACTCTGTTTCTGTACAAAAAAATATTATTTTAATGGTGCCGGGCAGAGTTATAATTGTCTAATTGAACAAACCTGAATGTTTTGTAGCTTTTAGATGTATAAAGGTGGTGCCTTTTGGGGTTTTAAGGTTGTGTTGGATCATTAGGGATCACCATGTGACCTTGGAGTGCTCTGTCATTAGAGTTGGGATGATGCTTAGTGATGTCATTTTGGATTGGAATTGTTTTCCTGTACTGTGGTCAATCATTTTAAAGTGCCTTTTCTTGATTGACGTGTGGGGGGATTCTGTGTAAACATGGGCCCCTTTCTTGATCGATTTTTTGAGGTAGAAAAAGGGTTAAACTACTAGAGGTAGAAAAAAAATCGTGTGATTTCACAACATGTAGCACCCCATGTGCAGAGTTTCACTAGTCTTAATATTGTCCATATCCTGGTTTTGCAGATCCATACTTAAACACAGATGCTGGCACAATGTCTCCTTTTGAGCATGGTGAGGTTTTTGTGCTTGACGATGGTGGAGAGGTATGGTCTGTTTGATGCTTACATGTGTTGTTACTGTTTATGATCTCTGTACTGTCTTGTTCCTCATGTTTGAAATTGTAGGTTGACTTGGATTTAGGGAATTATGAGCGCTTCTTGGATGTTACTCTAACGAGGGCTAACAACATTACCACTGGAAAGATATATCAGGTAAGCATCCTCTCCTATACATGCTTTCTGCTTCCTGTTTGTCACATGAGCTTGTAAACAGTGATGCTCTTTTCAGTCTGTCATTGAGAAGGAGAGAAAGGGTGACTACCTCGGAAAGACAGTCCAGGTAATTTTAATGTGCATTTTTTTGGAATGATCACATGCTTTATGGAATGCCCATATGGCAAACTAAACTCTTATGGTTGTAACATATTCAGGTTGTTCCTCATGTAACTGATGAAATTAAGCACTGGATACAATCAGTTTCTTGTGTTCCTGTGGATGGGCAGTCTCGTCCAGCTGATGTTTGTGTTATTGAATTGGGAGGCACAGTAGGTGGGATTTTGGGGCATTTTATAGTGTAGTTACTACTATTATAATGGATAAATTGATTTTGTTTTTGTTTCAGGTGATATTGAATCGATGCCATTCATTGAGGCTCTGCGCCAGCTTTCATTTTCTCTTGGTATGATTTCAATTTTAATAGCTCATGGGTGCTGAGAAATGTGTGAGTAAGGCTTTGCTGACTGTTCTATGATTTCACAATATCCTTTTTCTGGTTATTTCTTTAGAAATGATTGGACCATAGATTAGGTACACATTATTTGGTTCACACTGCTTTCCCCTTTTGTGATAAAGTGGCATGCTGGTATTCATGTGCTATTGCTGATACTATGTGAAGTCATGCAACATTTATTTTTAATTCTTACGTGCTAGTGCTCATAATTTGACAAAGCATTCATAATTCTTATATGTTTTCTAGGCAAGGACAATTTCTGCCTCATACATGTGAGCCTTGTTCCAGTATTGGGTGTAGTTGGTGAGCAGGTAAATAATTCTCTTCAATCTTGAATTCTGTTGATGACATCTTGCCCTTTGACATGAGACAAAATTGCATTGCAATGTAAGTCTTCTGTCCGGACAGTTAATTGCCAAGATTGGATCCTGACTCTCTCATTTCCCTTTTTGTAGAAAACAAAGCCAACACAACACAGTGTACGGGAATTAAGGGCCTTGGGTCTGACTCCTGATCTGCTAGCATGCCGATCAGCACAGGTAATGCAAACAATGTCATTTCCTTCATCCATTCTAGCACTGATTTTTAATTGTCTCGAGGTTATTCTCCAAGTTAAGATACCCTTTCAATCTAACAGGTGCTAGTCCCATAAGGCCATAACACTTTTTATGTTGACTCTCCCTTTATTTATTTATTTATTTATTTATTTATTTATTTATTTATTATTATTATTACCATACTGTGTCCCCCAGCAACCATTATAATCTGTCATGTCTTATTGCGGACATGACTGTCCATCTCCTTTTGGTGTTTAGTCTGTTTGTTTTCTTGTCTTTATTGGATTTACATGATTTTGTGATCTGAACTTTCAGCCACTAATAGGATCCGTTAAGGAGAAGCTTTCACAATTTTGTCATGTTCCGGTATGCTTTTGGTTTAAGTTTGAAAATAGCCATTTTGTTCATATGTTTTTCTTTTTACATCCTATCTTACTTTTACAGGTTGGGAATATACTTAACATCCACGATGTTCCAAATTTGTGGCATGTTCCTCTTATTCTTAGGGTGAGTTGCAATCTTTGGCTAAAAACTTAATATTGACTCTGCAGAGGAAGATGCTGAATTGGTATGACCTATTTAGTCATTCCACTGATACTGTTTTTTGACATGTGTTATTTTCCAGAATCAAAAGGTTCATGAGGCTATAATCAAACAACTTAACCTTGCAAGGTGAGTCAGACAGTACTGAAAATCAATGCTTTATGAATGTTTGGAAGCAATGTGCCTAACTGTGTATATAGAAATGTTGTATTTTTATGATTTACTTGACCAATTGACCAAGGTGTTATGGTTATTATCTGGAAGCAATTTCATACCTTGTTTCATAGGTCTGCTGGACCCCCTGAGTTACGAGATTGGACACAGATGGCCGAGTCATTTGATGACCTCAAGAACTCTGTTAGTATCATTAATTTGTTCTGATCTCTTGACCTTCCAGTCTCCATTGATTACTTTCCTCTGTACAATTAATTTGAATAGACATCAATACCATGCAGGTTAAAATTGCTTTAGTTGGGAAGTATACTAATCTGACTGATTCCTATTTATCAGTGGTGAAGGTGAGTTATATCATTTTTTAATATATAAAAATCTGTGCATTCTATTCTATTAAGCTTTCCAATGGTGAAAATGGTGCAATAACTATTAGTCAAAAGGCAATCATTTCCTGACAGCTATGCATTTTTGAAATGAGATTTTTCAACTTCCACAATCCTGTGCAGAGCTAAGGATTTAATTTTGATTCATGTGTCATACTATTATACATGTAAATGTTGTTTTGGAATTTGAATTCATGTTTACATGCTCCAGGCTCTTCTACATGCAAGCGTTGCATGTTCATTGAAACCCTCTATCCAGTGGATCGCAGCTTCAGATCTTGAAGATGCAACAGCAACAAATGTAAGCCCTTTACTAACTATTTGTTCTTAATAACATATGTCAATTGGAGTAACACCAAGTCACTAACACAGTTGAACCGTTTAAAACAGTATTCTGTTTTACATTTGTGCCAATAAGTATCTCAGTGCTAAAGACCATCTGTAGTCATACTAGTGTACTAGCTTAATATATATATTTGCTGTATTATTTACAATCAACGTAGCATTTTTATTATGTTTCCCTCCCACTTTGTGTGTTTCCATGACATAATTCTTCAACAGGCCCCAGATGCCCATGCTAAAGCTTGGGAAACTCTTAAGGTGAGTATGCTTATTGCCTTTGGTTCCTGTTGTGGCTATGTAAACTTGATCATTTAAAATAATAGAACATTTAATAAACCCTAAAATTTCAGGGTTCATCATGCATTTTGATACCAGGGGGATTTGGGGACCGTGGAATATCTGGGATGATATTGGCTGCAAAATACGCCCGTGAGAATAAAGTTCCATACCTTGGCATTTGCTTGGGAATGCAGATATCAGTGATTGAGATGTCCAGACATGTAATTATGCATTTATGCTTCCTTTTTGTTACTTACTGATAAACTTGTTTTTATAAACTCATTTTGTGGATCCTGTCGTAGGTTGTGGGCCTGGTGGATGCAGACAGTGAAGAGTTCAATGCAGACACACCAACTCGTGTTGTCATGTACATGCCTGAGGTGATTTTTTTAACCAGTTATGTGCAAGCAGATATAACTTTGATCTAATATTCTAATGCCTTGACAATTAACTATGCAGGTTTCGAAAACACACATGGGAAGTACAATGAGGTTGGGTTGTCGAAGGACATTCTTTCGCAGGACAGATTGTCTTACATCAAAACTGTAAGGATTTTTAATCATTTGTTTGACACAAATACAGTTTGGTGCTTTGGAATGTTAATTTGTTTGGAAATTGATCGAGTATTTCCACCATGAAAAATTAATTTCTTGGCTAGTTTGTTAGGAACCTTGCTAAAACAGTTTACTGAAATGCAGCCTTGTAGACTAGTTGAAATATGATGCTAGTCCTTACTATTGAGTATTGAGACCAACTCTAGCATATTCCTTATCACAATTCATATCACATCTTCTAACTTGGATATAAATGTAAATCTTAGATATGGGAGCCCTCCTCATGTAGATGAGCGCCATCGTCACAGATATGAGGTTTGCTATGAATTTTAGTTATTAAATTATATTTTCTATGTATGCATTGCATGCTTATGCTTTTGATTGATTGATTATTCTTTTGTCTACTTAAATAGGTCAATCCTGCCTTTGTTGCTATGCTTGAAAAGGCAGGCCTTCAGTTTGTTGGTTGCGATGAAAGTGGAAAAAGGATGGAGGTACCAAGCAACGCCCATTCCACATCCGTATCTTGATTTATTTTCTTTTGTTTAAACCTGAGCCTCCTTCCACCTATATAATCAGGTTGTAGAGCTACAAGACCACCCCTTCTACATTGGTGTTCAATTCCATCCAGAGTTCAAGTCTAGGCCTCGGAGACCTTCACCTCCGTTTACTGGTATACGCCTTTCTGTTATGCTCGAATTGCTTTTTGATTGCATAATGCTCGATTTTTAACCACAAAAATCATACAATATGGAAATTATGTAATGTTAAGATTCCAAATATTATGAGGGGAGTTCATCTGCAATCTTCTCTCTTGTAAGCTCCACATATGAATGCAATAGCTTGGCCTGTATTGGTTCTGGCTTTTCATCGAGATACTAATATACTATACTTTTCTATGCAGGTTTAATATTGGCAGCAGCTGAATACATGGGGAAACTCGCAAATAATTCCAATGGTCATGTTGGAACTTCTGAGTTCTGAGTAATGCCACTCGCCAACTAGTAGGTACTGGATTCTGAAACCTGATTACTGAATACCTTTTCTCCCAACTGTTCCTATATGTACATTCAATATAAGGTTGGAATTCTTGTGGTATCTCTCCAGATGGATATCATCAATCCCTTTGGGTGTGGAGTTCAGGCATCTGCTGGTTGCTGCTGAGGATTCAAGCCATTTTGATCACATACAGTCATGTACCAGAAATCTACCTAAGCTGCTAGAGAATTTTTGTTATCCCAGAGAGACTTTTAAGAGGCATAGCATAGCTGCTCATGATACAGTGTACTGGATCATAACGTCGTAATCTTCTTTGGCCGTTCAGAGCTTACACTCTGAATCTCTGATCTGTGACAACTGCCCTTGTTAAACCCTTGATTTCTTTCAAGCCAAAACCACAGCTTATGAGACCAAGTGGTTGCTGCTATCGTTAATTGTTTCTCATCGATGCTATCTCTGTTGCAAACGACCTGAAAGTTCTTGGCCTGTTTTCAGATCAGCATTCGTGCTATTGATAATACATTGTTGTTATGTGTTGTCGATCCGCCCTTGACACTTATCATCAGTTCATCACAAGCTCCTCCATTAGTTGAGCCGATATGTTTCGGAATGTAAGTTATTCTAACCTCCTTATCATTTTTAAGTTGCTTTAAGAGCTATACCAAACAGATCTTGAATCAACAGATCAATAAATTTAGAGACATATATAAAAATATATATATTGATTTAAAGATTAATCTAGATAAGGCTATAATAACTTGTGAGGGTTTACAAAACGTAAAGTCCGTGTTGATAACGAAAACGACTGCAAAAGAAAAACGCAGGAAATTTTCTGAAAAATCCAGGGAAGCAGCAGTGACGTTTCAGTGTCACATCCTTGCATGTCCTGATGATTCTTTTCATATCCTGTTCGTCGTCACAGCAAGCAAGAATTGACCAAACTCTCGACGACACAATTAGATTGAACTAACATCACTGTCTGTTCGTCATTCTGAGCGTGTTTTTGGAGCGCATTCAGTTCTTGGTCTTGACGCGTCCGGATCGCGATCTTGAGCAGAAAACATACATACACAAATCCTCGGGCTACGTTCCTGGATGCAAATTCAGGTAAACTTTGTATTTCTTATGAGAGCACAATCCTGACAGGATGAGTGCAGCTTGTTCAGTAATTTACAGGCCGTATTCCCAGTTTCCCACTGAATATATACAGCATCTGAATCAATTTAGATACAACATTAATGATTAATAGTCTAGTAAATAGTAGCTAGAGTACAGTACAAATCAAACAGCATCAATCACTAACAAGAGATTGAAAGATAGAAAGGGGTCAAAGCAGCAGGACCCTAATTATGAATCAAACTACAGTTCAATGTTGTCAGGGAGATCAGCCGTCAGACAGCTGGTTCTGCTCCAGTGGTAGCGTCTCATGGTACTCACTCACTTTGAAGCTGCTGGGCCTTGAGTACAAGGGGGCATCAGTTAATACAGTGCGAAAAGATGCATCAAACTGAGCTAGTACCTGTTGCTCTTGGTAGTACTGAGGGATTGAAGCATCTGCAGAGGAAGTATCAGTGAGTATTTTTTGGTTTCTTCGGATTTGAGTATTCATAACAACTGTCGATTGCAGAGAGCGAAGTGCGCGATGATCTAAGCTATTCATGCAATGGTATTTTTGGTCCTTGACCATAATCTAGCACACTTGTTGATTTGCAGGGAATTAGAATTAGAAATGGCCAAGTTGTTATGTGCCAAGTAATTGTATTACCATTGTCTGTGAAAGGTGGCATTTCACAAGCCTGACGATCCATTGTGAAAGATGCTTGCCTCACCACCACTGATCCTGCAATTTCATTTGCAGAAGTGGTTGGGCAATGAATTGTCACTGAACCTGTGATGTCATTTGCGGTGGTGCTTGCACCATTTTGTTCAGAGACAGAATTCAGGTAGACACTGATGTCAAAAGAATCCTGGGAGGTATGATTCAGTTAAGGATATCAGGTAAAGATCAAACATTGCACAAATGATGTCCAATGTAGGAACCACACAACTTTGGTAAGTGCCAAATGATACTGTGAAATATGTCAATTTCATTGTGAAGGATAAGAAAGTGGATGGAATTTAAATTGGAATGGGAATTATATTTTTCTGTGCTTTACTTACTTCATCATTTTCCTTCATGGATGGAAAGCGTCTCACTCGCACAGATCCTAACCTTCTGAATTTGCATTGCATGGGATGACTGCCAGAAGTTCCTTGCTGATCATCAGCTTCATGGAAATTTCTCTCTGCAACAACTTAAAAAGTTTTATGTCAATGAACCACTGTAGTTTTGTTATGATGTGAACAAACCACTGCCAAAAGCATAAAGAAAATATGTAAACTATTACCCTCGTGATCGATATGTCCTGGTAAAAGGCCAGGAAAATTTGGATCCATATGTCCATGCATTTGGTCAGTAAATTTAGGCTCCAGCATTCTCGGTTCTTGGAAGGCGCATTGATTGATTGATCTTGGCTTGCCATTTTTCAATTCATAATCAGGTGTGAGGTGGCTCACATTTTCATATGCTAGTTTGCTCAAATGCCCTATCTGATCCTGCAAGGGTGGAAGCACGTGACAACGGAGTGATTTCAACTGTACATGATTGTGTATGTACTATGCAGCAAAGCAAAACTATGAATCTTTTGACCAGAAAAAATCTGAAATAGTAGCTTTGACGGCTTGAATGTATGAATGATTTGTTGAAATAAAATCAAGCTCACAGTCAGTTTCAGAAGAATACCTGCATAGTCTTGTTAAGATCACTGAAGGGAGTGTAATGGTCACCCATGGTCACTCCAACAATCTGATAGACAGAGTTGATGAACATAACATGATGGTTTTCCGTGGAGAAAGAATAAAGCTCCCTTCCAGGATCACACTTCTTAGCATGCTCAACAATAGTCATCCAAATTTTTTTAGTGGCCTTGCCAAGAATCTAAATTCACAGGGAACAAAGCAGACTATTATTACATAAACTAAATTTGAATTGAGCAGATAGTACACTGAATTATTTTCTTACTTTGCGAAGAGCTGGCTCATCCATATAGTACAACCTCAGGAAGTCTTTCACATTTGAAATGCCACTCCCTCTCAATGCCTCATGGAAGACACCATCCTTCGCAATCTTCTTCAGACGCCACACGTCATCATCCAATGATGGGATTTCATGCTTTTTGGATACTACAAGCATACATATTAAAAGGTATAAGAATATCTGTTCAAAGAAAACGTATAAGAATACCGAGCACACCAATCAAAGTTTTGGCAGTGCAAATGTTAAGGTAACCAAAACTTGAAAATTTCTCATTCAGGCTACCTTCTCCACGACGATCCTTCACAATAAAAGGTTCAGTTATGCCTTCCTGGACACGTTCACCAAGATCATCAATAATCATTACCCCAAGTCTGAACTTGCCACTCCTCATGAACTTTGAGTTATCAACAAAAGTAGCATCTTGGAGGTAAGCTTCACCATTTTTCAGGCTGAATTCCAGCTCTCCTGTCAGCACAGCCCCAACTTTATCGCGCGGTCGTACTATACGTTTGCTGAACTCCTCTGATGTCCAGCATTCCTGATCATTCGTATTGAAGTCCCCATCAAGAACAACAACTCTGATCTTAGCAGAAAGAAGGCGATGCGAGCCGGTCTCTTGCGGGTTGTTTACATCCACAGATATCTTGAGAGGCTCTCCATTAACGGCACATATTCCCTTCTTGGTGAAAACCTCATTGCTCAATCCATTTGTGAACCTAAGCTTGTACCTTGGAGGCTGGTTCTGATCAGCCAGTGTTCTGCAGAAACTGTCATACAAAACATGGAGAAATTTAGCTGAAGATAAATTGCAGTTGAATATTCAGAGAAGTCGCATCACTGATGCGAAAACGATACCTAGGAGCACGGTTTAGGAAGCTTGTAAATGCTTTGGTCACCTCCTCTGGTATCTGTCAAAGGAAAGAATAAACTTTTTTACTGAAAGTTTTTGCTAATACTGGTTACAGAAAAACTGCCTTGTTTATAATTTGCAGGCTGTTACTCTCTTCTCTCCAAAACTGCAGAGTGGGATGTTTGGGATCTTGGTGAACTATTTCAACCTCGATTCAAAGGATCTTGATCAAAAATGTCTTATCCGGAGTAACGATTTTTTATGTACAATCCTACCAAAAGTGTCTTGTATCATTTTCGCTCAAAAAACTATGATTTGGTCTTAGGCATAATATTTGATGATTTACCACTCCTAAAAAGTGGCTTCGATTATTTTCCAATTTGAAAATCTCATGATTAATTTGAAATTCAGATATTTGAGTTCAAACTCAAATCTTTGATGTTTCACCAATGTGTGCATCTTTATTTGATACTACTTGCATAATGCTTTTTCCTAAAAGTCCAAACTTTAACCGAAATCCATTTTTTAAATAAAAAATTCGATTTTGAAATAATATGAACGAAATTCGTCCAAACTTTATCCTGCTGGTGAATAGAGTGAGAAAAATAGACCGAAATCCAAAGCGCTGACCCTAAAATCGCGAAGAGGACAACATGCGTGCTATTCGTGCCGGTCGGATGGATTGGATTGGCTGCTTGCTCACCCTGCTAATGGCGGACTCGATCGCAGCCTCGATCCGATGGATGCAGCTGGAGGCGAGCTCCTGCAGGTGCCTGCAACCCCTGATCTCCCTGCAACCATGGCACACCGATGACCGGCCATCCGTAGAAGCACGAAGAGGAAATGGGGAATCCGTTCATCAACTCACAGGTCGAAGGACCGGCACCGCTTCTTCAGCACCGCCGCCGGCGGCGGCGGACATGCTCCGCCGCCGCCCTCCAGCCGCCGCTTTGGCGGCATGAGCTAGCCTCTCGAGTGTGGTCGACCGGTGCTAGCTATAGCCTAGCTCGAGAGTGGAGTCGACGCCTTGCTCCGCGACTGATCGAGCGGGCGCCAGGCGGGCAGCGGGAGACGGGAGGGGAAGAAGACGGTGGAGCTCGATGAAATATATAGGAAGCTGAGGGCGCAGAGGGGAGGGAAGAGTGCAGCAGTTTTCCTTCCTCTCGACCGACGGCGACGGCGACGGCGACTGCGAGCTCGTCCGAACTCAACTTCGACTACTACTACTACTGCTGGACCTTGACCCGGTTGGCGCGGGGAACTGAGAGTAAAATCGAGCTCGATGGATAAAAGAATATCCATTTGATTCTTAAATCTGACAATTTTATTTATTTTAAACGTAGCAATTTATATTTAAAAATATAATATTTATCTTCAAAGTATACCTATTATATTTAAAAATATAATATTTATCTTCAAAGTATATATATTTAAACCTCCTTCAACCCAAAAGAATCCTTCTAGTTAACCACTACTTTATTATTACATTAAAAATATGCTTCCATGCTCGATGGACATAAATAAGAAGATAAATGGTAGAGAAAAAAATGGCCGGCTTTGATGATCGAGAACATAATTAAGACGGCTTTAAACTAAATATTCTTTCCAGCTCTAGAAATCTGTGGTCATTTTATTTATATTTTAAATGAAAATTTAAATTTTAAACCGCTTTGATTAAACTTATAAACACTAAATCCAGTGTGCAGTGTGCATCTGGAAGGAAGCCGAGGTGAGCCGAGCAAGCTTGTTAATTTCATTATAGTGATTGTTCCGGTTTGAGTATTGGAACAAAATCTTTCGGTACCAGACGTGTCGGTGTATCATTTTGGGGTCTAATAAAATATTATTGTAAAACTCAGATTTTTTTTCTATATATTTATATAAAAAAAACAACAACGAAAAAAAACAAAAAAAAATCATGCTCGCACACACCGGCCGCAGCCAGCCAAGCAACCGCTGGCCACGGCCGTCGCGCGCCCGCGTGTGGCGCTGGCCGTGCGTCGCGCCTCCGTGCTAGGCCGCATGCCGCCGGCTGCGCCAGGCCGCACGCCGGCGCCCGGATGCTGCACCCTCGCCAGCGCGCCGCCCTGACCACGCCGGACAGCGCCCTATGCCCGCGTCTGCCTGGCCACGCGCTTGAGTCCGCCCGGACTGCGCCCGTGCGCTGCGTCCCTCGCTAGCGCGCCGCCCCGGCCACGCCCTGTGCCCAGTGGCGAATCTAGGATAAATCCTCACCGGGGTCAGTTAAATGGAGGACCCCAAACTTATATAGCTTATAACAAAGTAATATCATGCATAACATAGAGATAAAGGAGTAAAAAAACTACATACCAAAATAGTAGCAAATAAACATTTGTTAATGGGCTACTAGGGTCCGTTTATTATTTTACTCGGGTCATGGCCGGTTAAAAAAGGCTACGTACAAGAGTTTCTCACAAAGTCATCGGGGTCGCCGGACCCCGTTAAATACACGTGTGTTCGCCCCTGCCTGTGCCTACGTCCGCCTGACCCGTGCCCTACGCCCAGCAGCCACGCCGACTCCCCGCTCGGACCGTCGGTTTCTTCGCCGTCCCCGTACCCGCGCCGGACCGTTGACCCCTTTTCGTCGTGCTGTCGCCTCCAACCACTCCCCGCCATGCCGAGTGACAGCACGCACCGGCATGCCCTCCACCTACTCCGCCACATGCCTCTGCGTGCGCCGCCGTCCCGTCGCCATTACTCGACCCACGTCGCCGCCCATACCGTCGCGCGGATAAAATGGCCCGAGCTCACATGGTTGCACCCACCCAAACCTCAGTCAACCCTCTCCACTCTAGAGCACTCGTCGAAGCCATCCGAGCACTATCTCACCAGGAATCCGCAGGAGCCGAATGCCATCGACATGGTTTGTCCGAAAAATCCCTTCCCTCCATTGCTCTATTATGTAGACCAATACCGGGAACGTGATCAGTGACCTTCAGTGCTCCCATTTTCGTAGCCTACTTCGCTGGATTTCGCCTTCGTCAAAAATCCCCAAATCCGCCGTCGAACATCGAGCTCTAACCAAGGTACCATAACTTTGCAATTAATTCATGCTAGAGCATCCCCATGAGTAGTAGAACATGTTCCCTAGCTCGCCGTTTACGTAGGGTGGCCGTAGCTCGCCGGCGACGAGCCCGCCATTTTGAGCTCTCGGGTCACCGTCGCCAGGGCACTATGGGCCACCGTAGCTCAATCCAAGAGCACCGGTAGCTCCGTAATGCCCTAAGGATGGTGAAAATGACCCCCGATGTCTCGCCGGAGCTCCGCCGTCGCTATTAAAAATCCCAAACCGAACCTACTGTTTGCCGGTATAAAATCCAAACCGTAGCTCTAATGCCCAATCCAACCGTTGGATATGTTCATCTAGTTGTACTCTAGCTACTGTTAAAATTTCGTAGCAATCGGAGCTAGGATGACAGAGTTATGCCCCGGAGAAGTTTCGGCCGTTGGAGGTCGTCTTCAACCTCCAGCCGCCAGCCCCCCTCCGCGTCCCAGCCACTGCCAGGCGGGCCCCATTTGCCAGCCGCCCCAGGCACCGCCAGGTGGGCCCCACCAGCCAGCGGCCCAGCACTGCGCGCCAGGCCTGGCCGCGCAAAACAGCACCATGGGCCACTTCGGCCGGCCCAGTCAAACAGTAGTTTTTTTTAAATTTATTTTAGGTTTAATTTCTAGAAATCAGAAGCAGGCCGACCCACAGAAATAAACAGTGCATTTTCTATTTTCTGGAATAATTTCCGGTTCGGCCCATTAGGAATAGTGAGTTTTCTGTTTTTCTGATTTTCAGAATACGATTGCAACTTTAAAAATTCGTAGAAAAATCATTTCAACTCAGAAAATTTCCATTCAAATTTCTATAAGTTTGTAAAAATCTAAACTTTACATAAACGATATTTTCTAAATTTTTAAAAGATAAATAAAATCTCTAATTAATTATTGACTCTAAATTCGTAGTAGGGGTTGAAACCGAAGTTCTGGAAGGAAACGACTTCGACGGCCTCGACTATTTTCCCGAGCAAGGCAAGTCTTCCTTTGAACATCCTTGATCCTATTGCATTGATTGTTCCACAAAATTTATATATGCATGTTTAGGATTAAACACTCACGTACACTATTAGTCAATTGCTTGGGCAATTAAGACAAATAAAACCTACGCTTGTTAACAAGCCTCCTTGATAATTGAATACCATGTTTACCTTGTCGCTCTAGAATTTATTTTACATCCATGATTTAATTCATTCTTTTAATTATTTTTAGCACATTCCTTGTCAAATGGGTGCACTACACATACACTTACACACTTATATCAAAGGGAAAATTACTCACATGCCATTATAATTTTTAGAAATTGCCTATATGCCACTGTCAGTGACTGTGGCGGCCCCCATATGTCAGTGACACATCGATGGCATATTGGCAAACCACAAAAATTATAATGGCACGGAAAAAATTAACCCATCAAAACATTACGACTAGATGTAGAATGGGTGATGATGATGTGATTTTATAAATGTGTTGTGTGAAATGAAATTGTGTGTGTTACAAAGACTATTAAGGACCGATTCCTTGGGAAAGCATGAGCACAACATCGTGCAACCTTGTGGGTACGTGAGAGGTGCCCCTGGGCTAGTACTTAGTGAGTTTGGGATAGCCTGATTGCCGATGGATGTGGAATCACCGGGTGGCTCGTGGTATTACTTGAAAAGTCCCTAACGGGCATGAGATTGTGGTTGTGATTCGAGGAGTTGGGAGTGGATCCTTGACCGTGAATCCATCTAGGTGGCAGTGGGATATCCTAGGTTTGCTTTGGAAAGTCTTTGTCTCGAACCTCCTATACCGACGGGTAGCGGAGTAGAGTTTGAGTCGCAAGGGTAAAGTGTGCACCTTCAGCTGAAGTATGATATGTTCGAACAGCCGTGCCCACGGATATGGGCAAGTGATTTCATGTATCTTTCCTAGCGTAGTGTTTACTTGTTTTCAACTAAATGGGAAATGGGTTGGGACGTTACCAGAGTATACCGTTGGGTATACGACTAGCCTGTGTGGTTGGATAACGTTCCTGTGTGGAGCGGGAAGTCGAAAGGCTTCATAGGGAGCGATGTGAGATGTGATAACTAGTTGAGCGTTAATATGAATTGGGATGATATGTTGATAATGGGAACACTTCCCCGATGGATGGGTAAGCTAGTACCGAGATAATGATGAGTTATGATGATAAGATGATGGTCGTGATATGTGGAATTGATGAAAAGAAATGTGACCTGTGGAATTGATGGAAAAGGATGGTGGGATTTGTTGCAAAGCAATCCCGGTTGGTGAGAATGTGAGAGTTGATTTAGCTTTTGAACTATTGCTACTTTATGTGGGAACGGTTAGAGGTTGGGACCTCTATCCGTGGGTATTAAGCACTTAGAATTTATAAACTATAAATATTCTCTTGAGAACCATAGCCGCTCTTTGTATCCTGCATCTATACTACTTCCAAGACTTGCCGAGTACTCTTAAGTACTCACCCTTGTTGTTTTACACCCCCACACCAGAGTTTGCTAATCTTCGGAGGACATCAAGAACATTAAAGGCGAAGATGTAGTTGTTGCCGATGAAGATATAGAAGATTAGGGTTTCGGGCCTAGTCCCCAAGTGGTGTTTGGATAGTAGTACATGCTTGAGTGATGAAATGCTTCCGCTGTGTTTTTGTAATGATTGTTGCTGCGAGGTATGCCTCTTTAGCAGCTTTTGTAATATTTAATCATTGTAATTTTTCCTTCTGCAATGTACTGCTGTCGAATGGAACAATGTCAATGGCGATATTGCTCATCTTCGATGACGTACCGGCTCGTCCCGCTCGATGGTATTTGGAAGTCCCGGGACGGGTCGTTACAATTATATATGTTAATACAATTATATATGATATATTTTAATACATTGATATCTTAAATATAGTGTATAGCTTAAATACCAATATAATATATAATTTAATATAAGCAATACGTAACACATATTAAAAAAATCAAAATACATTTTTGACCGGAACGACTGGTATGTACCAGTACTGAACGGTATTGATTGGAATGACCGGTATTGACTGATATTGAAGCTAGAACAGTATACTACTTAATACGTACCGGTTTTAGTGACGGATAGCTATTTTGATTGGTACTTGATAATCTACATTTGTCTCGTACTGAGGCTTTTAATTATAGAGCAGTGGAAGACTAGACGAACACGCGGTTGCAAGTTAACGCGGTCGAAACAAACGTAATTTGCTTTGGTTTTATTCTGATTTATCCGATCGAACGCGGGGGTAAAGTAATTTGTTTAGTCTTTTTTTCTCCCATATCCAAATCCAATCAGGTCTACACCTGCAGTGTGAACGCGTGCCTGCCCGGCTGGTGGGTCCCCTGGGACGTGGCCCACGCTGTTAGTCAGTCGCTCTCGCTCTCGCTCTCCGCTAGCTGACGTCATTGCCCACCTGGGTCAACGCGTGCGGTGGCGGGTCCCGCTGCGCGCACGGAGATTGAGGGAAATGAGTTCGGTACCTTGATGCTAAATATTAAATTTAAAATTGAAAAATTGGAATTTAATTATACGATATTAGTTGTTTTGATCATTTTGAAAGTAGAATTATAAAATCATATCCGGAATTCAACCTAGAATTTACTGTTCACTCCAATTTCTCTTCAATAAAAAAATTGACTGAAATCCTTACCTCTCCTCTTATTTTAGATAAACTTATATGGAGATTATGATGTTTGATTCTATGGAATGTAAGAAATATTAGATTTCAATCGAATATTCTGTGTAATTCAATATTTTATAGAATCTGAAATGGATTTAAATATCTAGAATCCAAACAGGGTCTTAGGGTTCTTTTGATGGGACAAATTTTATATAGAAATTGAAAATATATAATTATTTTTTTTATTTCAAAACGTTTTGTGCCAAAACATTAATTTAAAAATTAAGATAAGAGATAATACATTACTATTTTTAGTAGCGGTTACGGCAACACGTTGTGTTTAGTTGTCAACTATTGGTGGGAGCTGAGGTGGAACGCTAGGGTGACTTTGTGTGAGGATTGAGGTTATTGCAGGCAGTTGTGTAATTAAAACTGATGGAATAGTTGTTGTCTGGAACTCAATACTAGATTCGGATTTGAATTTTTTTATATGTTTTTTCGGACACATATTTGGATTTGGATTTTTTTCGGAATAAAAAAGCAATTAGACCTAATTATTTGTAATCATCGTTTTAAAATATGTACTCTAATTTTAAGGGTTTAGGATGCTTCCAATCCCTTCATCTCTAGTGGCATGCTTCGGCCTCTAGACACCACATCTTCACCCGCTACCCCCACGTGGCGCCCCACCTTAGTTGTTGTGAGCGGTCATGGATTCACCGATGCCTTGTCTTGTCTACCTAGTTGTTGTGCCGACCCCACCTTACACATCTCCCGAGGATCTGTTGCATGCCTGATGGGTCGTATTGGCCCTACCATCATAGGCCTTGTTGTACTCTGTCGGATAACCCGGCGTACCGTGTCACGTCGAAAAAACAAAGGAGAAGAGAAAATATAGAAGAAAGGAAAAATAGAAAGGAAAGCAAGAGAACTTTTTGTAAATTTGAAAATTTTAGAAATCATAGGATTCTTAAAGTTAAAAACCTAACATTTTCTCCAGGACTTTTAAAAGGAGATCTTTCCAAAGATTTTGGAATATTCTAAATTTGAAGAATATTTATTATTTACCCAAACCTTTCGATAAATATCTATAACCTTATTCGTATTTGATCTGTATCTGTCGATAAATCCTTATTCGTATTCGATTTGTATCTGTGTGTCCAATTGTATTTGTTTTCATATCTGTATCCAATGTATCTGTTATTGAATTCGAATTCAAAAAAAAAAGGAAAACAAATATAATATCACTAATATTATTGATTAGATGGACCACATTATTTAAACTGAATTCAAAAGATTGGCATCCTTAATCATGCATATGCAGCTTGGATAGTAGAGCATATTTCCATAAAAATGCATGTATTAATCCAGGTTGGGCAACATGCAGAATTATGTGCTTGCCAGTAATGCACACACAAACACATAATTAAAATATGTTTATCACATAAACACATTACCAAAATATGTCCATCACACAAACACATAATCAAAATATGTTCATCACATAAACACATAATCAAAATATGTCCACCACACAAACACATAATCAAAATATGTCCGTGTCCACCACACAAACACGTGATCAAAATATGCACACACAAACACATAATCAAAATATGTCCACCACACAAACACAATCAAGATATGCCATGAATTAATACGATATGTATTTATGGGCACGTTCAACACATCACACAGAATGTGCACATCACACGAACACATTATCAAAACTTGAACACACCACACACATTGTCAAATGGAATATTTGGAATAAATAGGATTCATTTTGGAAGTCTTTCATCATAGCAACATACATACAACTAAGGCCACAGGAGTCTCCTGATACCACATGTACTCATAAACCATAATGTTGCCAAATATACATATACTCTTATTTGTTGAGTGTGACACCTGACACATACTAAGGATCATCCATATTCACAAATTCATCTTTCTGATCATCCTAGAAAAATGCTGTCATCTTCAGATGGCAAATCAGCTAGCATCAGCAACTTGCTCCTTTATATTACACTTTTTGGTGGAAGCAGCAGCTGCCTTCAATCAGTTTTTAGAATCAGCAACTCTTCACAATATGTCATCAAACATCAGGGACAACACCAGCCCCTGCACGAATTGGCTCCTCCGAGTTCTCTCTTCCTTGACCTCAGGGAGCAAGGGTTCATCAGCACTGGAAAATCAAACACACCAATGTCAGGGTGTGTCATCATGCTGAACACAAAATTTAATCATTGGTATAAGGAAACATTTTTGTTTTGACAATATGAGTACTCTGTCTAGTTAATTAATATTAATGTTAAAACTTAAAAATTGAATATTCAATAGGAGTTCATTACTCCATTACATATTTTGATTATTGTGAATTATGATGTTCATAGTCATACCGAGTTACCGACTGAATAGTTAACATATAAAGCAGAAGGCAGAAGCCAAAAGGGTAAAACCTCACCAAACAAGAAGACCCAAGAATAACATTGTTGCTGCATTCTGTCTTTAGTTCTAAAAAAATCAAAATTACATATATTTATTTAAGAAAATATATATCATTTAGTCATTGAATATCATCAAAGCAACACATAGCCAAGCCATTCAAACAAATAATATATTTACCAACCACGAGATTTCACCAACTTAGTGATAAAGGTAGGTGGTAGATTCACCACCACAATTAGAGCCTTTTATAGAGATAATTCCATCAATAAGAAATGCTTCACATAGAGAACAGCATCCTTAAGTGAATGACTTAATGAACTCTCGTGAATAATACAGGTTTGCTAACTAATGACTACAAAACAGCAAATACATAGTAGAACCAGTGTTCTAAAAGGCGGCTCTAGGCGCCCGCCTAGGCGGGATTAGGCGCTAGGCGCCACCCCAGCGCCGCGCGGAGCACCTGGGCGGCCGGCTAGGCGGTCAAGGCGCCTAGGCGGGTCAACCGCGGCCTAGGCGCCCTGGGCGGCGCCTAGGCGCCCTGGATGGCGACGGTGACTACAGTAATAAACCGGTTTTGGGGGGATAAAAAGCAAAAAACTCCAGTTGTGTTTAGGGTTTTTTAGCTACTCCTGGGCTCCGTTCGTTGCCGTTCGCCACGGTCCGATGTTCTAGCCTCGTGCGACACGGTCTAGCCTCACGCGCGCCCCACTCCGGCCGCGCTCTGGTCTCCATTCTCCGACGCGGTTTGGCCTCGTGCGCCATGGCCGCTCACCCTCCGCTCTGGTCTCCACTCCTCTCCTCTCGATTTGCACATGCACTTTGCAGTTTAGTAGAAAATGTAGTGTTGTCTTTATATTGAGAGTATTCTAACCCAGGCGCCCCAGGCGCCCCTAGGCGCCGCCTAGGCGCCGCCTAGGCGCCCCTAGGCGCTAGGCGGCCAGGCAACGCCCGACTAGCGCCTAGCGCCTTTTAGAACACTGAGTAGAACAACAGTCAAACATTTGTTGAAACTTGAAAGTATTAACCACATTATTTATCAAAAAGTTTCAGTACCTTTCTATTGCTTTATGTTCTATAGAATCACTTTTGTCATTTGTTTCATCCAAGAACTCTTGATGTACATCTTTCGGCAAATCTATGTCATTGAAGTTGCCGACAAAAGAGGATAGTAGAGGATCAGGCTCTGTGTTAAGTGAGGCAGTATGCAAGGATCCTTCATAATGGTGCTGCATGTATCCCATGTCCTTTTTCATCGCAGCACGCATTGAAGAATGTGATCCATGTGAAACTCGCCGGTTTCTCCATTTACCCTGCAAATTAATTTCAGTTGAGAGAGCTGAATAAGTACTTATTTTCATCAGAAAATAAATAAATGATTTATTATCATTCTCCAGAATCGTCAATCATGACAATGATACATAAATAACAACAATATGTCACATAAAATATAATATTAGCCAAAAACATGTGGCAGATTGTTACATAAACCCTAGTGTCATATATGTGATTCTCCCATATTATAACATTGGAATTAATAGACTGATGAGTGTGATACCTTGAAGAAACTGGGATGCTGTGAAGTGATGTGATCAACCACGTTCATCCCAACCCCATCATAGCAAATTGGACACACCTGAAAGAATAACAATAATACAATTATACAAAGTTTAAGCAGTCAGAAAATGTACTAGTGTAAATGGCTTTAAGTACAGGATGAGCTAAGGTCTCTGGCAAAACATTACGCACAACATATGTAAATCCCATATAACTGTGATGTTGTAGGATTCACATGTTTATTACTCGATGATATAATGGCTCGAGGAATCACAACATATGTAAACCCCATATAACATGTTCTCATGTGCCAACACCCTCTTCCCGTATGCCCTTTATTTCTATTGCAACGGGCCAGCATCATCTACTTGTTACTCACTATATTGGCATTCTCCAAGTGTAGTTTCCACAAGCCCCTTATTTCTGTTACAAATAGAGTACAGAAGAAGCTTGATAATTGCTAAGTATTTTGGGCCTAAGGAACAAAACTGTAGTGGAGCTACTGCAGTTCCATCACTCAAATGCTACTCTAGAAGGCAAAAGGCCCACTATCAATGCTACATTCACACAAGACTACAGCTAATATAGTGGTGCAAGTATGCCACTATAGAGCATTCCAGAAATAACAGGCACTATGCATTGAGCTAGACAATTAAATGGGCATGACAAAATTTGGCTTTAAGCCCACCATGTATTAAAATGAAAAGCCATAACCATTAGAATCAAGATAAAATGAGTAAAACATTGTCTACTCTACTGAACCCTCAAAATACACTTATTCCCAATACTGCCGAAAACTCAAGAATGAGATCTACTACATGCCGAACCTTTCACTTATTTAGTGTTTGCACACAATCAGATTTTGGCATTTGATTGGATATTGAACATTGTAACATAGTTGCTAAGGTGTCGCCTAAGAGGACAGGCACTCAACATTGGTCACTGCGGCCACCGCCTCGCCATATGTGAGTCATTGAGTGGGGAGTCTGCCTCAATGCATATGACGTCTGCCTTGCCACATATGGCGTTCGGCCGACACTGTTCAAGGCGGACAGCTCACAGCATATCAAGGTGAATCAAGTTAAAAATGCTCAAAGCATAAAAAAATGAGTATTGCGTTTAAATTTAGAGATGATGACTACTGAAACATTTAGTATTACGTTCAAACATTGAGTATTGCTCAAACACAATATGGCTCCAAGATTCAACCTTGATGATGATGACAATTGAGAATGGGAGATGAGAGTGTTTAGACTGTTGGTTGCAGCAATTTGCATATTTGTGTTAATGTGTTTTAAAACCGTGTTGTTATTTGTGTTAATGTATTTTAAAACTGTGAATGATATTTGTTAACTTGTTATGCTATTTAAAGCTTTGAACTATTGCTATAGAGTATGGACTTGTTTAACTATTTATATTTGATGTGGTTCTAAATTTAAATTCCTGTTGTTCCAAAAATTATTATGACATGTACATTTATGTCCAGTGAACACCATGCCGCATGCCATACTCACCTAAAAGGTATGAAGGTAGTTAGGCTCCTTGCCCCGCCTTACCGCCATAATAACTATGCACTGTAAGTCAATGATACTAAAGCCCAAAAACATCAATGAAAGGTTGGGATGCAGAAGAATTGAAGAAAGGCTGCAAATATTCCCAATTAAGCTAGAAAAACTAAGATCATTAGGGGGGATCAAACGGTACTTGTTTTCATTATAGCAGAAGAATCTTACTACTAACAAAAAAAATGATCTCCATTATTAAAAGGATCTGGCGGCACAACAGCATTCCACAAAAAATGATAAAAGGTTGTTCACATCCAGTAGAATAAAACCAAAGAGGGAAATAAACAATGCTAGTAACTTAAATACCTGAAATCCACTATCAAGTCTCATGTGTACATCTTTCATGAATAATTGTGATCAACATAATGCCATAAACATTGAAAAGCTAAAATCACTAAACCAGGGTACATCAAGGTGCTAGTAATTTATCAGCAGGCCTAGGCAGGATAAGTTGGCCTGGCAATGAAGGAGGGATGGTTATGCCAAGCACGTAGGGCTCTGGGTGGTCCAGATGGACACATCTAAGACGTTAGAACTTAGAACACTGGCTAAAACTTCTTATCAACTTAAAATGAGATGGTATATCTACTAATAAACTAACAGAAAGATTACATTGAGAACCAAAAGGGGACGCTTGCAAAAAGAAGTGCATATTAAGCCTGCCTGCTTAAGAATAGAAGTATTATAAAGTAAGCCAACCCTCTCAAAGTTAATATCCTCACGCACATCTATTTGCCAAAAGAAAGCAAAGACCCTTGACCATTGATGACAGAATGATGATCTGTACTACTGAAAGTATGAATTTTTGAAACAAACTTATAATGCAGTTGTATTATTAACGACCACGTACTATATTAGGCACCACTTGAAACATCTAAAATGTCATCAGAAAGTACAGGGTTTCCTAAAGTAAAGACAAGTTAACAGTTACAACCACTGAAGGGGAGTAGGGGGGACACATGCAGTGTTCCCCTTGGCCACTGCCTTGGCAGTTGACAGTTAGCACTTGGTACTCGGTACTCGGTACTCAACCAAGGCCATGTAGTCAATTTCTCCTGCATTTCTGTGCTTGGCGCCAGCGCAAGCGCCAAGGGTAACACTGGACACAAGTGTCAATCAAATTAAGGAAATTATATCTTCATTCCTTTACTCCTTTACAACTAAGTAGTAAAAGAGCTCAGACAGACTTCATATAGATTGGAAGCAACCACACAAACCAACAAAATCGAATCTTTGCAACTAAAAGATCATTAATTGGCGAGTAAAAACATCTCAAGCATGCTTTCTATATGTGTAGGAGTGCCATTACATACTCAAAAAACAATCAAGGTAACTAAAATATCAATTCCAGAATTGAAAGCAGCTAAAACACACCAGGAGCATGTTACGCAACCAAAGAAAACCATCTACGGAACTGAATTTGTACCTCACTAACTAAAAGCAGCTCAAACACACCTGGTGTAGAAGCAGAAACATCTTACACATCTTAAAAATAACATTTGCACAACTACAGTCTTAGCTATAGAACTAAAAAGCACCTCAAAAACGCATGATATGCAAGCAAAAACAAGTATGACACCCCAATAATCCTACCTTCGCAACTAAAATCTTATTTGAGCAACTAAAATCACCACATAAGCACAGGCATTCCACATGAACTAGAAAATTGATGGTAGCTCAAACGCGTTACACATGACATTAAGAAAGAAGCCCTGACGTTTGGATCTCGAAGCAACTAAATATCACTACAATTTTACATTTTTTCAGCAAGGCTTGAGATCAAATTACCCCGGCCCTGGTCTCCTCCGGATGGTCGTCCTCGATGTGGCAGCACAGCCCGAAGCCGTCGAACTCCTCGTCGCAGAACGGGCACGCCAGATCCGCCGACGCCCTCCACTCATCGTGACTCCCCTCCGCCTCCTCGAGCCCAAGCAGCGCATCTGCTGCCCAAAGAAACCCCCATCAAAAGCGTCAGTAAAATCCCCGCGCGGAGACGAACACACAACTCGCGCCAAGATCGAATCGAATCTTCCGCCTACCGAAGCACGAACCGTGGCGCCTGGCATCCGCGGTGAGTCGCTCCCACGCGTCCATGTCCATGGCGCCGGCGGCGGCGGCGGCGGGACGGTTCTAGGCTGGGCGGGGGTCAAACCGGAGCCCGCGAAAACGGGGCCGCGGTGGAGTCCGGAGGATCGCTGCGGTGGCAGCGGCGGCGATCGGGCGGGTTTAGGGCTAGGGTTTTGTGGCGGGTAGGAGGAGAGCGAGCGATAGACACCGACACATTTACGCACGTATGGATGGAGCTCTTTTGCTTAGCGAGGAAGGAGACACATTTACGCAAAGCCCCTTCGCTTTTTGTGAAATTCACAAGATGAAATAATGGGCTGAACTCCAGCCCACTTCTTATACTTGCCCGCGTGTTGCTACGGATTAAAATATATTTTTAATATATAACGAAAAGATTAAATTTGTCTGGTCACTCGTGGATCCAAAGGGATGAGTGTATACATCGGTCTAGGCGTGGCCGCTCGAGAGGATAGGGGTAGGGAAGTGTCAAGATGGGGTGGGCGTCATGTCGGGTGTAGAATTAACGATCATCATCGACTCATCTTTTTATAATAATAAAGATTGTTATTGTTATAATAGATAATGTTAATGACTAACATCAACTTTAGTAGGTTCTATAAATTTCATTCCCTAAAGATTTTAGCCCTATACATTTTTATTCTTTAGCGGATTTTGTAAATGCCATTCCATTCATCTCATAATCCTTTTTACTTGTATCGAGCATTAAAAATTCTAATGGCTAAAAATAAATAGGTAAAGAGAAACACTTGTAGCTCTAGAGGAGCTATACAAATAATAAGACCGAGAGAAAAGGAGCTGATGGCGAGAGATGAGGATATGGATAGGGTCATCCGCATGACATCCGCACCCGCTCCGAATCCGATAAAAAAACGGTATAGGATATGGTATAAACAATATCCATTCGAATCCGATCCGTTTTCATCCCTAATAGTGTGGAAGCAATGGGAAGAGAATGTTCGTATGAGTTTCTCAGTGGAGGGTGCGGTGAAAGCAGTAGAACGACAATAACGCTACTTCTTGAGAGATAGAGATTAAAGCAGGTGGCAATGAGGAGATGTAAGTTAAGGCTGAGATGATCAATGAAGAGATGGAATGGCGGGAATATGCATGTATAAGCGGGCAATAGGCTCTAACAGTTATACGTGTGAATTTTTTTTACTATTATAGAACTCAATAGATTAGGTTTTTTTCTTAATAGCACTTATATCATGGGGTTATCTAAAATAACACATTCAAGGATGCTCAATTACTGTACCGAAATTTTTCTCTAAAATAACATTTTTCAGTAGGCAAATCATTTATATCTTTGATCTAATTATTGAAAACTCCAGTTACGTTGTTTGTCACATAATCGCACTTATGTTGGAATCAAAGTCAAACATATGCTACTTAAGATTATCATTTGCATCCAACCAATCATTAGCTAATTTATATATTTAAAAATTCTAGTATAGCAATTGAGTATATTTGAAAAATGTTATTTTGGAGAAACTCATAATATAAATGCTATTAAAGATAAGTCTACTATGTTAAGTTCTATAATAGTAAAAAACTCGTGAGCGAAAGGGATAGGCGAGCCCCTCTAACTATTATGTGAGAAGGGATAGGGAAGCTTCTCCATTATTTTGAGGAAACAATAAAAGAAGAGATGGATAGAGAATGGGATAGAGTAGAGTAGAGTAGAGAAGAAGATGAGAAATTTTACATGAATATTAAGGCCTGTGCTATGATGATATTTTTTATTTTGGGGAATAAATGGACAAAATGTTCAGTGCTAAGTAATAAAAATTTGGTAAAAGTTATGTTTTGGCCTGAGTGGGGTAGTGTTTCAGTTTTCGAAAGCCCAAATACTTGAGAAGTGGATATAGAGATAAGAATTTTTGAAAGTCGTATGTACAACTTAAAAATGGGTTTTTCTTTTAATATTCACCATAAAAAACCAAACAAATTAGTGATTTGTTTTTAGTTCATATAAAAATAAAATGAATTCTTTGAAACTGTCTTACGGCCATGTCACGTCGAGTTACTATGTAAAAAACTGCAAAATCCGATTTCTCGGAAGTTATAGACTATCATGAAATCTGCAGCATTCAGCTCTCGTAGCTCAGTTGGTTAGAGCACCCGTTTAGTAAGCGGGAGGTCTTGAGTTCGACTCTCAATGAGAGCATCTTATTTTTTGAGTACTTAAAAAGATTCAAATTTTGAACCAATCGCAGCGAGTTTGAATTCACATTCTCACGCAAGTTTGACATTTTCAGACTTACTGTAGAGACCCATTTGTTACAATGTCTCTTTTTTAAAAGGGAATTCATTTCAAATTTTCGCTAGGATTGTCCTCTCCAGATGATTATGGTAAGATTTATATAGGCTAACATGTGATATTTCATTTCTATTTGTGATGGATAAGACCATTCTACACCGTAGCTGTAAGATGTTAGCTTGAATATCATCTTGTTTCTATTTGTCGTCGATTCATTCGATTGGATTGAACGAACGGCGCAAATTATGAATTCAAGTATTTTTCAAACCAAATGAACTCATCTAAGTGAAGCTCCAGTTTTTTCAAGTTTGATCTCGGTTCTTTCGGATTTAGGGGGTGTTTGGTTCCACCTTGCTAAACTTTAGGGACTAAAGTTTAGTCCCTTTTAGTCCCTAAATTGTCAAACAAGGGGACTAAAGTGGGACTAAAGTTTAGCCTTTAGTCCCAAAGAACTTGCTAAAGGGGACTAAAAGTACTACTTACCTCTCATCTCTCACTCTCTTTTAGTACTTTAGTCCTTAGAACCAAACACCAAGAGACTAAAGTTTAGTTCTATAAAAAAGAGGAGACTAAAGTTCAGTTTAGTCCCTAAAGGAACCAAACAGACCATTAGTTTTTCAGTCTCGGTTTTGTACGGCGAGTACGGTCAACCCGACCAGCAAACGGAGTTGACTTTTTTGGTAAAAAAATCTGAAGAAAACTATGACCGAGAATGGGGCCCCAGATCCGTGGCAGAAGAGCCATCCGATTTAATGGTGCGGCCAACCAACGGCTGGGATCCATGATCTCCTCGTGAAACCATGATGGCGAAATTTGCATCTCATCATCCTTCCTTCGAAATGTTGTGCCCACGTGTGATTTTGTTATGATCATATGCTAATTCCTTCTTCTATTTTAAAATGTTCACAATTAATTACAACAATGTAAAAAGATCATAATACACTTTTCAAGATGCGTCAATGTAAGCTAAGAGTGGTTTGGTAGAATAATAATTAATTACCATGGTTGAGAGTAAGTTTCGAGATACGATATCTTACATGGTAATATAAGATTTTGACAATTAATTAATATATGTTACATGATCTTTTACTAAAAAAGAATTTGGCAAAATTATATCAAAAAAAGTAAGTTGTTTGTACGAGTGGAGGATTAATTATTTTTTTGTTAATCAGTCTCGTGTACTCTTAACCACCAATTAAAAGCTTGCTTTTTGGGGGTTACATGAGACAATGGAAACCCAATCAGTAGCTCATCCTCACTGTGGACCCCACACTGCTTCCATATGGGCCCACCTGTCAGGCTTTAAAACCCAGGTGGTCCCCACCCGGAGCATCTCCTCCCCCTTCCGAAATCCAAACGGCTACTTCCATCTGCCCCATCCCGCCCGCCACGCGCTCTGCCCAGTCAAACGTCAGCTGTTCGATCCTCCATCCGACGGCCGGATCGCCCGACCGTTGAAGCCCAGGCGCCCGCCACGTCATCCCTGGCCGGCCGCCGACTCGACCGTTGGGCTCGCCGTTTCGAAAAGGCGAGAGGAGTGATAAATACCGCCGCGCCGGCGACCGGACCCTGCCACTCTCAGATCCTCCTCTTGATCCCCGAGCCCAATCGATTGCTCAATCCAATATTCCAATCCCCCCGTCACATGAGAGATCTCGGGAGGTTTATAATTTCTCGCCCGAAGAGAGCGCGTGGGATGGTAAAGGTTTGATCTTTAGTTTTCTCGCCGGAGTTGAGCTGAGCTTGTGAGGGGGATTTGGTACGTGTTGAGTTGATTTGGTGGGATGTCGCGGCGGTTGTCGTTGCCGGCGGGGACTCCGGTGATAGTGTCGCCGGCGGGGGGAGAGAAGTGTGGGGGCAGCAGCAGCCCCGGGGATGGGGTGGTGAGGAGGAGGAGCGGGCTTACGAGCCCGGTTCCGAGGCACTCGCTCGGGTCGTCCACGGCGACGCTGCAGGTCTCGCCCGTGCGCCGGAGCCGGTACCTGGGCGCGTCGAGGGACAGCGGCGCGGACGCGAGCGCGGAGTTCGTGCACTACACGGTGCACATTCCGCCGACGCCGGAGAGGGGGGCGTCGGTGGAGGTGGAGGCGGCGGTGGAGGAGGAGGTGCGGACGCAGAGGAGCTACATCTCTGGGACGATCTTTACCGGCGGGCTCAACTGCGCCACGCGCGGCCACGTGCTCAACTGCTCCGACGACGGCGCCAGGCCGGCCGCGTCCGCGAACATGTCGTGCAAGATGCGCGGTTGCGACATGCCGGCGTTCCTCAAAGCCGGCCAACCGCCATGCGACTGTGGGTTCATGATCTGCAAGGAGTGCTACATGGAGTGCGTCGCCGGCGCTGGCAACTGCCCCGGCTGCAAGGACGCCTTCTCCGCCGGGAGCAACACCGAAGAATCCGGCGGCGACGACGACGACGACGACGAGGCCGTCTCCTCGTCCGAGGAGCGGGACCAGCTGCCGCTCACGTCGATGGCGAGGCGGTTCTCCGTGGTGCACTCCATGAAGTTCCCAGGCTGCAACGGCAAGCCGGCCGACTTCGACCACGCCCGGTGGCTCTTCGAGACCAAGGGGACCTACGGCTACGGCAACGCACTCTGGCCAAAGGACGGCCACTGTGGCGGCCCCGCCGGCGGTGTTGCCGCTACGAACGGCTTCGTCGGGATCGAGGAGCCACCCAACTTCGGCGCCCGGTGCCGCCGGCCGCTCACGAGGAAGACGAGCGTTTCCCAGGCCACTCTCAGCCCTTACAGGTAGCAACTTCTAATATTTTTGCTAGTAATTAAGCAAAAATTATGCCAATAATTAAGCAAAAGCTCGGTGTAATTAAGCTGCAATTCAAAGTTAATACTTAATACTATGTGGTTAGAACACAAATTTCGTTGCAAAAATGGATTTTTATGGTGAGATTTCAATTTAGTCTCGCAGCAATAATGCTAATCGCTTCGTCTTCATCGTCTCCGTGCAGGCTGTTGATCTTGATCCGGCTGGTGGCTCTGGGTTTCTTCCTGGCGTGGCGCATCCGGCACCCGAACCCGGAGGCGGTGTGGCTGTGGGCGCTGTCGGTGACGTGCGAGGTGTGGTTCGCCTTCTCCTGGCTGCTCGACAGCCTCCCCAAGCTCTGCCCCGTCCACCGCGCCGCCGACCTCGCCGTCCTCGCCGAGCGGTTCGAGTCACCCACCGCTCGCAACCCCAAGGGTCGATCCGACCTCCCCGGCATCGACGTCTTCGTCTCCACCGCCGATCCGGAGAAGGAGCCGCCGCTGGTCACCGCGAACACCGTCCTCTCCATCCTCGCCGCCGACTACCCTGTGGAGAAGCTGGCCTGCTACCTCTCCGACGACGGCGGCGCCCTCCTCACGTTCGAGGCGCTCGCCGAGACCGCCAGTTTTGCGCGCATCTGGGTTCCCTTCTGCCGGAAGCACGGCGTTGAGCCGCGGTGCCCGGAGGCATACTTCGGCCAGAAGAGGGACTTCCTCAAGAACAAGGTGCGCGTCGACTTCGTCCGCGAGCGGCGGAAGGTGAAGCGAGAGTACGACGAGTTCAAGGTGAGAGTGAACTCGCTGCCGGAGGCGATCCGGCGTCGCTCCGACGCATACAACACCGGCGAGGAGCTGCGCGCCAAGAGGCGGCAGCAGGAGGAGGCCGCCGCCGCGCTGGGAGCGGATGCTACCCCGCAGCCCGAGACCGCCGCCGTGAAGGCCACCTGGATGTCCGACGGCTCCAACTGGCCCGGCACTTGGACCTCACCGGCGCCGGACCACTCCCGCGGCGACCACGCCGGCATCATCCAGGCGATGCTTGCGCCACCGACGTCGGAGCCGGTGCTGGGTGGGGATGCTGCGGAGTGCGGTGGGCTGATTGACACGACGGGGGTGGACGTCCGGCTGCCGATGCTGGTGTACGTGTCGCGGGAGAAGCGGCCGGGATACGACCACAACAAGAAGGCTGGCGCCATGAACGCGCTGGTGAGGACGAGCGCCATCATGTCGAACGGGCCCTTCATCCTCAACCTCGACTGCGACCACTACGTGCACAACTCGGCGGCGCTCCGGGAGGGGATGTGCTTCATGCTCGACCGCGGCGGCGACCGCGTCTGCTTCGTCCAGTTCCCGCAGCGATTCGAGGGGATCGACCCCAACGACCGCTACGCCAACCACAACCTCGTCTTCTTCGACGTGTCCATGCGCGCCATGGACGGGCTCCAGGGCCCCATGTACGTCGGCACCGGCTGCGTCTTCCGGCGCACGGCGCTGTACGGCTTCAGTCCGCCGCGCGCCACCGAGCACCATGGGTGGCTCGGTCGCAAGAAGATCAAGCTCTTTCTGACCAAGAAGAAGCCGAGCATGGGGAAGAAGACGGACAGGACGGAGAGGGAGGACACGGAGATGATGCTGCCGCCGATCGAGGACGACGACGGCCGGCAGCTCGGCGGCGACATCGAGTCGTCGGGGCTGCTACCGAAGAGGTTCGGCGGGTCGGCGACGTTCGTGGCGTCTATCCCGGTGGCGGAGTACCAGGGGCGGCTGCTCCAGGACACCCCCGGGGTACACCACGGCCGCCCCGCCGGCGCGCTCGCCGTGCCCCGGGAGCCGCTCGACGCCGCCACCGTCGCCGAGGCCATCACCGTGATCTCCTGCTTCTACGAGGAGAAGACGGAGTGGGGGCGGCGCATCGGGTGGATCTACGGGTCGGTTACGGAGGACGTGGTCACCGGCTACCGGATGCACAACCGCGGGTGGCGGTCGGTGTACTGCGTGACGCGTCGCGACGCATTCCGCGGCACGGCACCGATCAACCTCACCGATCGCCTCCACCAGGTGCTCCGATGGGCGACGGGCTCCGTCGAGATCTTCTTCTCCCGCAACAACGCGCTCTTCGCCTCGCCGCGGATGAAGCTGCTACAGCGGGTCGCCTACTTCAACGCCGGCATGTACCCGTTCACCTCCGTCTTCCTCCTCATTTACTGCCTCCTCCCGGCCGTCTCCCTCTTCTCCGGCAAGTTCATCGTGCAGCACCTGAGCGCCACCTTCCTCGTCTTCCTCCTCGTGATCACCCTCACGCTCTGCCTGCTGGCGCTGCTGGAGATCCGGTGGTCGGGGATCACGCTCCACGAGTGGTGGCGCAACGAGCAGTTCTGGGTGATTGGCGGCACGAGCGCGCACCCGGCCGCCGTCCTGCAGGGCCTCCTCAAGGTGATCGCCGGCGTGGACATCTCCTTCACGCTGACGTCCAAACCGGGCGGGGACGTCGGCGGCGACGGCAACGAGGACGACGCGTTCGCCGAGCTCTACGAGGTGAGGTGGAGCTTCCTGATGGTGCCGCCGGTGACCATCATGATGGTGAACGCGGTGGCCATCGCGGTGGCGTCGGCGCGCACCCTGTACAGCGAGTTCCCGCAGTGGAGCAAGCTGCTCGGCGGCGCGTTCTTCAGCTTCTGGGTGCTGTGCCACCTCTACCCGTTCGCCAAGGGACTCCTCGGGCGCCGCGGCCGCGTGCCGACCATCGTCTTCGTCTGGTCCGGCCTCATCTCCATGATCATCTCCCTCCTCTGGGTCTACATCAGCCCGCCCGCCGGCGCCCGCGAGCGCATCGGCGGCTTCAGCTTCCCATAAGTACAAGTAACGTATTGTACTAGCAAGCATCAACCATTCTTGTCAAGTTCAGTTCAGTCCTAAGAACATTACCCAATTAGTAGTAATCCATTCTTAAGTATCAATCAGTTGTGATCAATTTGATACTGCTGCTGTGTATCAAGGATCCAAGAATCAAGACATGTGATGATTATTTGTAACTGTATGTTGTGTCTGAATGTCTGAAGCATTCCTTCTTCTCTCTTGGTCTCAATGTCTGAATTTTTCTGGTTGCTTTGCTTATGGGATGCCAAAATTTCCAGGGACAACAAAGATGATCACCAACTACTTCTTGAGGGCTTCCTTTTGACTGTTTTGGAACAAATGGAATTTTCTTGTTTCCTCGTAGAAAAAAAGCAATTTTTTGGTTGTAAAATTGCAAAATCGAGGACAGATTTAAAAAAATTCTCAAAATATTTGACAACAAATTGTACAGTGTTCATCACAGAATGGCACGGAGGAACCAAATGTAGATTTTGATCAATATTTGACCTCTTTATTTGTTCACGAAATCTCAAAATGAACGAAAATTACACAGCATCTTAAACACAATCGCTCTAACGAAGGCAAGCTCCACAAGAAGCTGGATTTATTGGGGTTCTCATTATTTATTTAATTTAGTCACCACGCATCGATGATGGATGGATGGATTGCGGTGGTTCTTGACATCTTTAGGCGTATTCGGCGGGGTTGGCGACGAGGTACGCCTCGATCATCGTGAGCATGCCGAAGTAGCCGTCTAGGATCTTCTTCTCCTTCTCCGGCGACAGCGTGCTGCCGGCGTCGGCCAGCTCGTACAGCACCTTGAACTTGACCACGCAGGAGCCGTCGCCGCCGGCCTCGAGCTTGGTCTCCGTCGAGTGCGACTTGAGCTCGTCACCCAGCTCGCCGGCCGGCGTCTCCAGTACCTCCGACTTGAACACGAGCGCTGCGTGGTCACACGCCACCACTCGGGTCTTATATAAGCCTCCTCCATTCGCAGCTGCATATAATTGTAATATTTCTCATCACTTCAAATTTCCTACTTTTTTTGAGCCAAGATTCATTTGAGACTTAAAAGTTCAAAAAGGGTGATTTTTTTTAACATACCGGGGTTCATCTTCATGGAGTTGACGGTGCCCGGACCGCCGTCGCCCTCAACCTCAACGGCGTCGATGAAGCCGGCGCAGACCTTGGGCATGGCGGGCACGTCCAGGAAGAGCTTCCACAGCCGCTCAGCTGACACCGCAACGGTGCGCTCGTCGGAGATGCAGACCGGAGCCATCTTCTTCCTGCTGATCACTACTGAATTACTTACTGATCGTGATCGATCACTGACTCACTGATGGCTAGCTAGCTACAGCTGCTGCTTGTGCAAGTGCTTCAAAGCTGAGCAGCAGCATGGGGTACTTATAGGTGCAAGCTGAGGATCTTCAATTCAGTTGAACATTTTGTGTGCCTAATAATCCAAGGTACCTGTCCTAACTTGCTACAGTTGAATAGTTGATGAACTTGTCTGATGCGGAAATGTGGAATTCTGGAACAGGAGGTTGGACCGTGGAGATCACATGGCTTGACCGGTGGAAAATTCAGGGTTTTGAAACCGATGGCAGCAGCTGCAGCTCTGCCTATTCACAATTCACAATACAGAGGAAATGGAGGATACAAACACTTGACACGGCAATTCAGAGCTTTGTTTCTCTGCAGCTGATGAATTCAGAGTTTACCAGGGGATCTAGATGGGGCTGAAATTCAGACTGGACAAGAGGGTTTTCAGACAATGATGTTATGTCATTCTGTTCTGCAAGTACTGACAAGGTTGAAAAAGTAAATTTTCTGGGGGTGATTGGTTGCCAAGCTATGAAACACTAATACGGATATTGAAAAATGACGTATTGAAGTATCGTCGTATCCGTATCAGCTTATCCGGTAACACAATTGCAAAGGTTAAGAGTACTAATGGTCAAATTGTTGTCATTTTCATGAACCTGACATAAATCATTTGCACAAAGTCAAATAAGCTCTGAATTTCCCTGTTACATTAGATATGTTTACCCCCCCATACACAAAATGGCTTGTGGAAAATTCAGGGTTTTGTTTCTGCAGCTGAGCAGTTGATGGTTGACTAGTGGATCTAGAAGGGCTGAAGAAATTCAGACCGGACAAACAAACGGGTATTCAGCTAATATGGTTATGAAATTCATCTGATGCTGACTAGTCTGCACTCTGCAGTCTGCACATTGTTGGTGAACATTTCTTTACATGCCTAACATCACTTTCAGTGAATTTATCGTTGTTCTGATGAAATTATTGTCTGCATTTGCTAACTTAATTCATTTGCACACCTTCACATGGCAACATCTTTTTGAAGAATAGTGATGAACTTTTTTTCTACAAGGCATGGGCTGTGATGAAGAATACTCTAGATGTGGGAGAAAATTTTGTAAGTTGATGAAGAGCATGGTCAATGTTTGAGTAGCCCCCGAATATCCGACCGAAAGAGTAAGCATACAAAAATTAAAATAATAGCTTATATATTAGCCTTTGACCCTCTAGATGGAGATGACATCCAGTCGGATGGTTAGAATACGAAGGAATATATAGGAAAATAAAGGTAATTGAAGATTTAAGCAAACAAATTCTCCTAGCTCGGGACTCTCCAATCGGGACGCTAGAGTTCCCGGATGGAGAGTCCAAAGAAAATAAGAGATAAAATATAAAAACTTTAGCTAGCCTTAGATTGATTAGTTGTTAACTCCGGTTGGCTAATTAGTGGTAATTGTACAGAGTTTTATCGTAGAACATATTGTCACGGGTTAGAATCCATGAACGGGGATAGCTAAACATTGTGGTTAAATTGATAACCGATGAGGAATTGATTGATGCCTTGACTCACGTCGGCATGACGGATACAATAGAGAGGCTAAGTCTTTACTAAACACTCGATGATTTCCAATTGCGTGGCACGTGACACATAGATCCTTTTGTGGTGATAGTAACAAAGTTTTTTCTAGTACGTACAGAGCAGTACACCACACGGTCGATCATGATCGATTTTCAATTCCTCGATCAGATTGACATCATCTTCTTCACGTTGTATCTCCTGATTAGCCTTAGAGTAGTTGATTATATTAGGAGAATTTTATGGTACCTCCAAATCAATGTAGACCATTTATTTTATTTAATCTCACGGTTGAGATTTAAATAGGGTGACCTAGAGGTAATAGGTCACATGTACTTCCTTTAATTGGTGCATGCTTACTAAAATTTATATCTTTCCATTTCATCAGAAAATATATATGTAGGCTTCAGTTTTTTCGGTGGTCTTTATCAAGGAAATAAAGTGCATGCATATATACTTCGCTGGAAAATCTGCGCATTTTTTTACCACGCGTGTCATCAAAGGAAATCATGCACATGCATTGTATTCCGTTCATTAAATCTTAATTTCGTAAGATTGATCTTATATTATAATAATACATGATTTAGATATTTGAATTATTTTATATTTTGATTATATTGTTACGGTAATATTTTTTATATGTGATTTGTAGTGGTCAAATTAGAGTTTGGGCAATTTTTTTCCTTTCCGTTAATGTGATGTGATCTGTGATTTTCGTTTGTCTTTGCGGGCCTCGCATGCAAGCTCTATTTCCGTTCGTCGTTCCCTCCGCCGGCCGCTCATCGCCCGGCTACTGCGCGTCAACCCGCCGTCCGCACATAGCCTGTGTCATAGCACGTCTGGGTATCGCCCCACTGACCGTCAGCAGCGCATCCCCACCAGCAGAAATACAAACAGCGTGAATCATCGTGGGAGAGCACTGGAAAATTAACATTATTTAATTTAGAAAATAAAAGATAATCAACGATGAGGATTGTTTACTAGTATTATCTTATTGAGAGGTAAATATTGCACCATAAAAACCTCCTGTTGTATTATTGTCAGTTCGAATGGAACAGCTGATTGCTAACTCCGAATGGAACGGACGTGTCTTTCTTTATTCATTCACCAAGCAAATTAAATGATTCTCGTTAACACCCAACAAGATCACATCGATATTACAGGCACACACAACACAATCACTATCACTGGATGGATTACTCAACAACAACGTACACATGATTAATTTACTCGATCTCACCAACAATGTGATGGATGGATGGATGGATGCATCTTTAGGCGTATTCGGCAGGGTTGGCGACGAGGTATGCCTCGATCATCTTGACTCTTGAGCATGCCGAAGTAGCCCTCCAGGATCGTCTTCTCCTTCTCCGGCGACAGCGAGCTGCCGGTGTCGGCTAGCTCGTACTCCACCTTGAGCTTGGCCACGCACGACCCGTCGCCGACGGCCTCAAGCTTGGTCTCCGTCGAGTGCGACTTGAGCTTGTCACCCAGCTCGCCGGCCGGCGCCTCCAGCACCTCCGACTTGAACACGTGCGCTGCGTCGTCACGCGCCACCACTCGGGTCTTATATAAGCCTCCTCCATTCGCAGCTGCACATAATTGTAATCTTTCTTATCAGTTCAAATTTCCTACTTTTTTTGAGCCAAGATTCATTTGAGACTCGTCAAATATTGGCAAATATATATTTTGGACCTACATACCGGGGTTCATCTTCATGGAGTTGACGGTGCCCGGGCCGCCGTCGCCCTCAACCTCAACGACGTCGATGAAGCCGGCGCAGACCTTGGGCATGGCGGGCACGTCCAGGAAGAGCTTCCACAGCCGCTCAGCTGACACCGCGACGGCGCGCTCGTCGGAGATGAGGACCGGAGCCATCTTCTTCTTCCTGCTGACTACTGAATTACTTACTGATTCGATCAGTGATGGCTAGCTAGCTATAGCTGCTTGTGCAAGTGCTTTAATGGTGAGCAGCAGCACGGGTACTTATAGGTGCAAGCTGAGGAGATCCAATTCGATCAGTTGCAGTTGGCAGGCATGCATGCATCTCCGATCCCGTAAGTTCTTCGGGGTTGGCCGAAACGATTTTCTTGCTGCATTTGTTCAACCTGGGAGCCTTCGGATCAAGCGGAACCCGGCCTGGAGGGATGGCGGCCTCATCGACGGCCCGGTCTCCCCGTCAACGGAGGGGGTTCTGCTGCGGCAAGGGGTCCGATAAGGTTTTTTGGCCCGTTGTAGATCATTCGGCGGAGGGGGCGACGAATTTTTTGAACATAGGAATCAAAGATGGTGGTTTCTGGGCCGAGATTGGTGGTTCGAGAAGGGATCGGGATGGTGATGAGCTTGACGGATCGACTTTGCAGGACGTCTCGGGGACCAGAGAAGCCCAGAATTTCTTGAAGAAAGAGGACGACTCAGTTCCGCATTACAAAAATCCGCACCCCGGAGGGTCTTCTCCTCTTCCTCCGCCTTGTGTGAACCCTAGAGGGGGATACCTTCTCTGTGGTCACGGGGGGTACTCTCTCTCTCACTTTTCTTCCAGATTTGAACATCTACGTTCGTCTTCCGATCAAGATCTTGAAAGGGTTTGGCCGAGATTGGGGATTGTAGGGTTGGGTTCAAAGGTTCTTCGGAAGGGATCAGTGGATTCGGAGCGTGTGGTTTTAGCGTCTGCAATGGCGGATTGGGGGAATCGATCCTGGAGACCTCGTCCTCCTCATCGTCCCTCGAATACTTGGAGGGCGGGAGGAGGTGGTGGGGGTTTGGGTCGTGGCGCTTACCGTCCGGTTAACAACAAGGATGCTGCGGTTGATAGTGCTCGTGTGGTGGTGCAAGATACGGTGAAGAAGCCTGAAGAGGGAGAGATTTCTGCTGCTTGGGAGAAGGCGGCGGAGCAAGCGAATCCCAAAGATACATCTGATGCTGTACAAAAGGTACCTACTGTTCCCACTTCTGATATAGAGAAACCACCTCTGGATGTGGGTAAAAAAAATGAGGGACAGGGAGGTTTCCTCTGTGCGCGTTGCAAGGGAGTTGGCCATTTCGCCAAAGATTGCAAAGTCAACATATACTGTGTGATCTGTGGGAAGTTTTCTCATAGGACGATGGATTGTTTCTTGGAGAAACAACCTAAGCCGGTAGCAAAACTGGTTGGTTGTGGTGCGAATGATCTGGGAGTCATTCTGATTCAAAATGCTAAAGATGTTTCTAGCAAAGAACACAATAATCCACTGGCTCTAATTTCGGTTGAGGAGGGTAAAATTCTATCTGAGAAACAAATGGAAGAAGGCTTCACCAATCAGTTCAAGTGGAATTGGATGTGGAGGGTGAAGGATATGGGAAATGGTACTTTTCAGATCAGGTTTCCTAACAAGATTAGGCTGGAGGAGATCTCAAACTTCGAAGAATTCACTCTGAAGGGGACCAATGTAAGGATCAAGGTTAGGGCCTGGACTCAGGAAGCTATGGCTACTGGACGGTTGCATGAGATTTGGGTTGTGGTAAATGGTCTCCCTGATTCAATGAAGAATTATCTGTCCCTTTGTGAAGTTGGGTCTAATTTGGGGATTGTGCTGGAAATTGATATGGAATCAGTCAGGAGTAAGGATTTAGTTAGAATGAAAGTTGGTGTGATGAATTCCTTTGTTTTTCCCCCTTACTTTACTTCTGTCTACTCCAAAATTATTGATGTATGAGATTACTTTTGTTCTTGATGAGATGGTTAAGGTTGGCTGGTTCCACAGCAAGGATAAGGGGAAAAGACAATTGGAAGATGATTTGGGAAAACACTTAGAGAAAACATTAGATAGTCCGGCCAAGAAAAGAAATGTTGGGAAAGCCGGGTATGGTAAGGATCCTGTCTTACCTGAAATCTACCCAGGTACCTCTAATACTAGAACTGTTAATGATAGTGATTTGGGGAAAGGATCAAAGCTGGATAGTAGAAGTGTTTTGGATGAGGACTTGGCTGAAAAGCTCCAGATGGAGGAGATTGCACAACTTGATACTGAAATAGTTGGTGATTCAGTGATGGTGGTAGCTGAGGCTGCTGGGGGCAAAAATTCTGGAGGTGGTTCTGAGAACCCTGTGGACACTGAGGATGCTGCTCAGTTGTACCAAAACTCCGGAGAGGAAGGGGAGAGGATTCACATCACGGACAGTGAGGAGTACATTGACTCTCAAGAGTCTGTTGATTTTGCTGCCCGTGTTGGGATTGTCATTGCTGATAGAGACAAAGAGCCAGATGATGAGGAAAGGAGAAGATGTGAAAGGCTGAAGCTGAAAGAGGACAAGTCTGTCATGGACCTTGCTACCTCTCTCAAAGAAGCAAAAAATTCCTTTGTGGATAAAGGTAATAACATTCCCTCTTTTATTGATGATGATAATATTTCACTGCATCAAATGGCTAGTGTTCTTGGGGTTTCCCTTGGTTGTTCTATTGACCAGGTGGACCAAAATATAGAACTGATTAAAAATTTGGAACAAGCTAGAATAGCCATTTTCATGAATAAGCAACAGATTGTGAATGATGAGGATTCTATGGAGGAAATAAAATCTGAAATTGATGTGATCATGGGAAATGGTGCTCATGTAACTGACTCAGATGATAGTCTTTCTGATCTGGAAGGGCTTGAAACTCTTATGGCTCAACATAAGAAAGAGACATTGGTTGGAAAGAAAAAGCAGAAAGGAAACCTTAGTATTACTAAGGTCAATCCCAAAAGAAAAAATGTTAAGAAAGGGAGGAAAAAGTTAAAATGAAAGGCCTGATATGGAACATTAGGGGTTTGGGAAGTGTTGAAAAGATTAAACATCTATCAGATGTTGTTAGGATGAAAAAGATTGATTTCCTGGGGATTCTGGAAACCATGAAAGTGGATATCTCACCAATCTTACTGAGATCCTTGAGTGTTGGGTGTAATTTTTCCTGGAATTGGATACCTGCACAAGGGAGGTCTGGTGGGATTTTGGTGGGAGCAAACTTAGATGTTTTTGATATTGTAGATTGTGTGAGAGGTTCCTTTTGTCTCAAAATTTCTTTAATGAATAAATCTAATAAAAAACTTTGGAACCTGGTGACTGTCTATGGGGCAGCTCAACCAGGTTTGAAGGAGAAATTCCTGGTTGAATTCTCTCAATTTTGTAATAATTGTGTAGGCCCTACCCTGTTTGGTGGGGATTTTAATATTTTGAGGAAAGAAAAGGAAAAAAACAGAGCAGGAGACTATAATAAATGGAGTTTCTTATTTAATGCCATTATTGAATATCACAACTTAAGAGAGTTGTCTCTATGTGGAAGGAAGTTTACTTGGAGTAATGATCATGTGATACCTACGTTTGAAAAATTGGATAGATTTCTTATGAATATGGACTGGGAACTTTTGTTTCCTTTGTCCAAGGTGGAGCCCTTGGAAAGGGTATTGTCTGACCATGTTCCCTTGTTGATAGATTTAGGTGATACTGTCTCTAAGTCATCTTGTTTCAGATTTGAAAATAGTTGGCTTTTGAGACATGATCTTAAGAATGTAGTCTCTGAAGTTTGGAACATATGTGGAAGAGGGGGGTCCTCTATTGATATATGGCAAATTAAGATGAGGGCTTTGAGAAAGAAGTTGAAAGGCTGGAATATGAATTGGGAAGGTTTTTATAGAAGAGCCAAGGAGGAGGTGCTGAGTGATTTAGACAAATTAGATAAACATTGTGAGGTAAATGGGATGGATTGGAACATGAGGGTTGAAAAGAAAAATCTTGAGTTACATTTGAAATCTTTAATGAGGGAAGAGCATTTGAAATGGGTTCAAAGAAGTAAGGAGAAGGATGTGTTAGAAGGTAATAGCAATACTAAGTATTTTCATGCTAAAGCCAATGGCAGGAGGAGGAAAAATTGGATCCCTTTTCTTAAAGATGGAGACTTGGTTATTTCAAACCAAGAAGAGCTAGTGAAACATGCTACTAATTTCTATAAAAACTTATTTGGGGAAGATAATAGGAATGGGATCAAATTGTTAGGTGATGGGATGGTTAAAGTTTCAGATTCTGATAGAGAAGATCTTTTGAAGCCTTTTTCTGAAAAGGAAGTAAAACAGGTGGTTTTTGACATGGCTAATAACAAGTCCCCTGGACCTGATGGCTTCCCAGTTGAGTTTTACAAACATTTTTGGGACATTGTTAAACTTGATCTACTTGCTGTTCTTAATGATTTCCATTGTGGTAAGGCTGATATTGACAGATTGAATTGTGGGGTGGTCACTTTGATCCCCAAGTGTGAAAATGCTGATTTGATTAAAAATTTCAGACCCATTTGTCTTCTTAATGTCAGCTTTAAGATTATCACTAAAGTCTTAATGCATCGTCTAGAGAAGGTTACTAGCTACCTGATTTCTAACACTCAAACTGCTTTTATTAAAAATAGATTCATTCTTGATGGGGTGGTGGTCTTGCATGAAATTCTTAACTCACTTCATAAGAGGAAAAGGGCTGGCATTATTTTTAAAGTAGACTTTGAGAAAGCCCATGATAAAATTAAATGGTCTTTTCTTTTTCAAATGTTAGAAGCCAGAAATTTTCCTCACAAATGGAATGACTGGATTATGAAGGTGGTGATGGGGGGAAAAGTCAGTATAAAAGTGAATGATCATATTGGGCCTTATTTTAAAACTCAAAGAGGGTTAAGACAGGGGGATCCTCTGTCTCCCTTACTTTTTGATTTGGCTGTTGATGCTTTATATTTTTTGATGAAAAGGGCTTGCCAGTTAAACATTGTAGAAGGTTTGGGTGGTGAGTCTGTATCCAATAACATCTCTGTCCTTCAGTATGCTGATGATACTATCTTTTTGCTGAAGGATGATTTGAGTTATGTTAAGAATTTGAAATTTATCCTATGTCTTTTTGAACAATTATCTGGTTTAAAGATAAATTTCCACAAAAGTGAAGTTTTCTGTGTTGGAATGAATGACAGAAGGAAATCAGAGATCTGTCAAATACTTACTTGCAATATGGGTGATTTTCCCATGAAGTATTTGGGTTTGCCTATTAATAAAACTAGGATAATTAGGAAAGATTGGAATAATTGTGAAAACAAGATGGAAAATAGATTGGGTTGCTGGAAAGGTAAATTGATTGACATGGGAGGGAGACTGTTGCTTCTCAATTCTTGCCTCAGCAGTATTCCGTTTTATATGTTATCCTTCTATCCTTTACCTAAAGGGGTTAGGAAGAGGTTAGATTTTTTTAGATCAAGATTACTTTGGCAAGAGGATGCTGGGAGTAGAAAATATCGCTTAGAAAAATGGCCTGTGATTTGCATGCCTAAAAATATGGGAGGTATGGGTGTCCTAGATTTGGAATACATGAATATTGCTTTGTTGGGGAAGTGGTTATGGAAACTGGAGAATGAGGACGGTATGTGGCAAACGATGCTGAAAGAAAAATATTGTCACAAGAAAGCTTTGACTCAGATTAAAAGTAAAGCTGGGGATTCACAATTCTGGAAAACCTTGATGAAAATTAAACCTCTCTTTATGAATTTTTGTGTCAAAAAAGTTGGTAATGGAGACAGAACTTTGTTTTGGGAGGATAAGTGGCTTGGGTGCTTTACCCTTGCAGAGAAGTTCTCACAGCTGTACAGTGTTGCTTTCTCCCAAAAAATTACTGTGGCTGAGGTGTTTAGGAGTGACTGGTCTGCTATGAGATTTCGAAGGGATCTGGTTGGTGACAGGCTTCATGCATGGAAGACTTTAAAAAAGATGTGTGATCGGATTGTACTTAGGGATGTGGAGGACTCTGTGGTCTGGTCTCTCACTAAGAAGGGTCTTTTCAGTGTTAAATCCTTTTATAATGCTCTGAAATTGCGTCACTTGAATCTTGAGAAAAATGAGATTTGGGACTTGAAGGTGCCTTTAAAGGTTAAAGTGTTCCTGTGGTTAGCTAGGAGAAATAAGATCTTGACAAAGGATAATCTGTGGAAAAAGGGATGGAGAAAGGATTCTAAACAATGTTTTTTTTGTAGTTCTGAAGAATCGGTGCAACATCTGTTCTTCGACTGTGTTTTTGCCAAATTCATTTGGAGAGTGATTAATATGTGTTTCAATATTGGACCTTTTGCTAACCTAGAATATATGTGGCAAAACTGGTTTGGACGCCTGAAGCGTGATAGTAGACATGTGGTTGGGGTCGGCATAGCTGCGGTTATGTGGAGTATTTGGAGATGCAGAAATGATATTTGTTTCCGCCGCATCTTCCCAGATGATCCGTTGTCTATTATTAACGTGATATGCTATTGGATTTCCTCTTGGGCTATTTTACAGAGATCGGTGGCAAAGGAAAAAAGCCTGGAGGTGGGGGTGCGACTACTAGAGCATCTCACAAGTGAGGTCTTTTCAAGGAAGAATGGCTGGCGTCTGTCGTCCTCACTACTGTGTGGCTGAGATAGCTTCTACGATAGTTGTTGTCCTTGGTGGGTTTAGAAAGTTTTAATTCGGATGGTTCTGTGTGGTAGTTTGGCTGACTTTGTTGTTTTGGATGGGTTATTTTGTTGATCTGGCGTGCGATGTAGCTTTGGTTGGGGTTATGTTCTTAGGACTGTGATGGTGAACTTGTCACGAACTGGCTCTCGTTACTTTTCCTTAATGGAATCGGGAGAGGTCTTTTAGACCCTCTTTTCTCAAAAAAAAAAAATTGTTCAACCTGTCGATCTGATGTGGAATTCTGGGGCTGTATTTTGGACTGTGCAGATCACATGGCTTGACTTGTGGAAAATTCAGGGTTTTGTTTCTGCAGCTGATCAGTTCTTCATGTTGACCGGGGGATCTAGAAGGGTTTAATTAAATCCAGACTGGATAAGAGGGCTTAATTTGAGTTAACATATATGATCATGAAATTCTTCCAGTACTGACTAGATGGCACATTGTTGGTGACGACTTTTTTGGAGATTTGTTTGAACGCTCTTACTAGTTCATGAAAGTTATATGCATTTGCTGACTTCATTCACGTAGCCCTGGTTTGGATTAATTGCAAGCATGCAGCTAATAGAACCGTGCTACAATTTTTAAATAATTATGTGTAAGACAAAATTCAAACTCAAAATCTCTAACTTTCAAAATCTGTCTGAATTTGTAGCGATTGTACTGCCTCATCGGCGTCTTCAGCTTCAATTAGAGTAAGCTATAAGCAGACTAAATGCTGAGATGGAGAAGAGAGGAGGATAAGTAGGCTGTAAGCTTGTAGCCAGCTTAGACAAAAAACCAAAAAATTATGTAAGAGAGAAGTCATATATTAATGTTGAAGAACTAATTGCTATATGAATAAGCTAAAAGATAGGCTACAATCTAGTAACCAACTATATTATTAGCCAAGTACTATCTGCAGCAGTAGCTACCAAGCAGCACAGTGTCTGAAATCTGAGTGCCTCAACTTCTGAAGGTCACTAGGAGTGCTTGCTTTTAATTAAGTTGAGTAAAACACTGCTCTCACCTCTTCCAATCTCATCAGACATACTTACCCTTTTAATTTCACATGTCTGCTCATTTCATTTCTCCACCTGCTTCTGCAGGGAGTCGTATCAGTTTCATCCGAAAAAGCAGTTACATTTGCATTTGTCATGATCCATCTTCACATTTACACGCCCAGATTGTAAATAAAATCAACCGAAAAAGTCCAAGTGACTCAAAATAAAATGTGCCAGGAGACAGGTAACACTGACGCGGTTAAACAAAGCGCCGTGCTGTTTAATTCTGAACAAAATAAATCTATGCTTCTCTCTACAGAAGGACCAAACTTGTATCATCAGGTCATTCTTCCAGTCGTGAAGCAACATCACAAAGCAGAAAAAACATTTTTTGTTTGTTTTTTGCGCTGCAAAACTAGAACAAAAAAAAGAAAGTGCGGAAAAATAAGCTGTCATTGTCTCCTCAGTTCAGGTCTCCAGATTGCTTCCGCAGCGCGCCATGAGAAAGCGCATCAGAAGAACGAAAGTTTTCATTTTGATCATCATCAGAGACGAACAGTAACGAGAACAAATCTAGCGGACACAAACGGCGGGCTTCAGAATCAACGAGAGGATCAATCTAATTCTCCGTAGAGCAACCTCAGAACATGTACATAGATTTCATCAACAGATTGGTAGTTCTTCAGGCAAGCCTGAAACTTTGAAACATGCAGCAGTCATCCGGAGCAGCGGAGCCGATCCAAAGATCGAAACTTTGCTGAACAAACGCAAAAAAGAATCGATTTTTGCGGACAAGACTCATCAACGACATGAATCAGGCCACCGACACCATCGGAGATAGATCGATCAGAAAGAGAAACATGAAACAAAGCGCGAGCAAAAAAGAGAAACCCAAAACGAAATAGGAGCGAAACAATCGACGATTGAATCGAACCGGGAAGCAGATCGATTCGAGAGCGAACAATTAGTTGGGGAGATGCCTTGTTCCCGTGGAGCTGGAGGCTGGGATTTACTGGGGGCGGCGGTGAGATGAATCCTTTTGAATTTATACACCCTTGGCTAGGGTTCGTCCGAGCCATCCATCCGCTCAAGGTGAAACAAGCCCATATCGTAGCAGCCCAACACCTCGAGCACAAACTGACTGTACCAAGCCCATTTTTGAATTATTTTTTTCAATAGCTGGTCTACATCTGTTCTTAGCAGCAGATCTGGTTCACGATTCTAAATTTATAGTTCTCTAGTTAACAACTTACAATCATCCTCTCTATTATATTGTAACCAGGAATCATGCTGGGGAGGCGGGGATCTCACAGAGCAGCAATTGTCTTTGGGCGCCTCCTCTGTCAGGACAGGCAACATCGTTCGAATATCATTTGTTTCGGTTCGAATTTCGTTTTGAGTTCGATTCAGGATTGTTATTTCAGGGTTCTTATATTATGAAACCTGGACCACGTGTTAGTTTTTTATTATGAAAGGAAATTATATATTGAAGATTTGTGTTTCTTTGTTTGTTACTGCCCTTGTCACCTGCTTTACATGTGACGCATGAGGTGCTGTATTTTTGTAGTAATTATCTTTCTTTTTGTATGTTGGTGATTGGTGATCATGTTTTTAGATGCAGTTTATGTCATATCTTTATCCACTTCATTTGACGTGTCTTGATATCTATGAAACGTTTTGCACGCTTATGCTTATTGAATCTCTTGTTCCAATGTTAAGCAAGTACATGTTAGCAATTTATCATCCGCAAATCAATAGAGCATGATAGTGCAAAACTGTATTATGTCTATAAACATGCATGATACTCTGATTTCTGAGCTGACACGTGAAACATATTATTGATTTTAGAGTTACATTCTCATGTTTTTAATGGCAGGGTGGTTGGATTTGCAGTGGTCACATTTACATGCATGATAGCTAGACTTGGTAATAGTGGTTGATTAACCCGATTGGTAGATTGACAATGTTTATGGTTTCACACCAATTACAATGATGCATTAAAGCCCCAATTGGTTATGTGTTTTGAGATTGACAATGTTTTGTGGTAGATTGACGATGTTTGAGGTTTCCAATATTTATTGTTCCGTGGAATTATGAGTCAATCTCGTGTGAGAAACAATTTTTTTTGCCATTTTTGTGTAACTAATTGAGAAATAATCAACTTGTTTGCATTCACAAGTACTCTACATGAGGTGTTGGTTATCTAGCCAGAGTTGACCGGCTACACAACCACTCGAGACTAGACCATGAGTGCTTGCCGTGATGATAACTGTCTCGTCGTTGATCTCGAATCTTCATTTATCTCATTATCATTTCAAATTTAAGACAATTATTTATTTTGATTTTACTATAGTGTTAGCGTGAACACAATCCTAGATGATTTATTTTGATTTCAAGTTCAACACATTTATCATTTTTTGATTTTGATTTCCACCGTTACATAACACAGTCTCACTACTAGTTTGTTTCTGTTTGAATTTGTTTTGAGTTCGATTCAAGATTGTTATTTGAGGGTTCTTCAGCTAGTGGTTGCCTGCCTAGTTTCTCCCTACTTTCTTTTTTCTAAAAATGCGTGCAATTTCTTAATTTGAAAAGATTTTCGTGTGTGCATGTACATCTTGTTGCTTGATCAAGTAAGTAGAGTCCAAATTGTATGGGATTAGGATTCTAACCACCAAGAATTAATCCTACAATATTGGACGAATCATGATCAGTGACAGATTAATACGAATCCTGGTAGAACCTGCGTTTCTTCGGAACAACCTCCACAAGCTCAAGTCCTGGTGCTCAACACCGGCCACCACCGGAACGGAGGAAGCTGACAGGAGGTGAAGAGCTTCGCCGTCCACAATGTCAGGTGGCTGGATGAGTAGCTTGCGAGCTGGTTTTATTTGTACAGGAAATAAATTAGGTGAGGATCATGTCTTGTCTTCAGAGGTAATCCGATGGCTCGAAGGCGAGACAGCGATGAAGACGATGCTGTGAAGCCTCGCTGACCTCGCCGCACCGCGCCGAGCTCAGGTCGCTTAGCCGAGCTCTCGCCACCGCACTGAGCTCAGGCCACTAGGTCGACCTCGCGCCGCTGCACCGACCTCCAGCCGTCGCGTCGAGCTCATGCCACCTGACCGACCTCGAGGCCTGGTGCCGAGCTCAGGCCGCTTAGCTGACCTCAGGCCACCTGACCGATCTCAGGCCACCGCGTCGAGATAAGGCTGCCTGATCGACCTCAAGGTCCTGTGCCGAGCTTAGGCCGCTCGGCCCACCTCACGCACCTACGCTGAGCTCAGGCCGGTGCGCCGACCTCAGGCCACTGTGCCGAGCTCTCGCCAGTGGGACGAGCTCAGCCCGCTGGGCCGACCTCACGCCACTGCACCGACCTCGTGCCGCCGCGCCGAGCTCGAGGCCCAGTGCCGAGCTCAGACCGCTTAGCTGACCTCACGCCCTTACGCAGAGCTCAGGCCGGTGCACCGACCTCAGGCCACCGCGCCGAGCTAAGGCCGGCTGACCGACCTCAAGGCCCTGTGCCGAGCTCAAGCCGCTGGGCCGAACTCTGGCCGCTACGCCGAGATAAGGCTGCCTGACCGACCTCGATGCCCTATGCCGAGCTCAGGCCGGTCCGCCGGTGCACCGACCTCAGGCCGCCGCGCCGAGCTAAGGCCACCTGACCGACCTCAAGGCCCTACGCCGAGCTCAGGTCGCTCGGCCGACCTCACGCCCCTGTGCCGAGCTCAGGTTGCCGCGCCGACCTCACGCCCCTGCCCCGAGCTCAGGCCGCCGCGCCGAGCACAAACCACCTGAACGACCTCGCGCCCTTGCGCCGACATCAAGCTGTTGGGCCGAGCTCTCACCTCAGCGCCGAGCTCAGGCCACCGCGCGAGGTAGGCTGAGCGGCGCGAGATCGGATGGGAGGTGTGAGGTCGGTGGGGCAGCCATAGCTCGACGCGGGGATGCGAGGTCGGCGTACTGGCCTGAGCTCGGCGCGGGGACACAAGGTCGGCATACCATCTAGAGCTCGGCGCGGGGGCGTGTGCTCGGCGCACCAGCCTAAGCTCGGCACCGGGGCATGTGCTCGGCGCACCGGCCTGAGGTCGGCGAGGGGACGCGAGGTCGGCACACTGGCTAGAGCTCAGCGCACTGGCCTGAGCTCGGTGCGGGGGCGTGTGCTCGGCGCACCGGCCGGAGCTCGGCACCGAGGCGTGTGCTCGGCGCATTGGCCTGAGGTCGGCGCACCGGCTAGAGCTCGGCGCGGGGACCTGAGCTCGGTGCCGGGGCGTGTGCTCGGCGCACCGGCCAAAGCTCAGCGCGGGAGCCTGAGGTCGGCGCGGGGGCGGAGAGATTTGCAAACATAACACTCGCTTCAGTGGGCTTCGCAAAAACAGCACCCCAAAATTGGCAATTGCAAATATAACATTATAATAGTATAGAGTTTGAACATTTGGCATTGTCATCCATTGAACAGGTTTTTTCTTGTGTTCTACCAGTTTTGCCCTTCCAGCTCCCTGCTTCTTCTTCTTCCAGCCGACTCCACCGCGTCGTGTCCAGGGTCTCTGCTCTCCCACCCCCGGCCTCCGCCGCTGACCTCCGCCCCCGGCCCCGCGCCCTTCGGACCCGCGCCCCAGGCCACTGCCCCGACCTCCGCCCCCGCGCCCTCCGGCCTCGCGCCCTCCACCCTTCGGCCCCGCCGTGCGAGTACGACACGGCCGAGGATGAGAAATATGGTTGGCTGATTCGACACTATGTTCGGAAGCGGAGCAAGTCCTCGTCGCCATTCCCGTCGGAGCCGGTGTGTGGTGACGAGGTGCGGAGAAGGCAAATGACATCCTCGAGGGCGGCGTCGAGGAGCGCGGCAAATTTCTGCTCGCCCACTTCCACCGTGCTCAGATTTCCACTTCCAAGCTTCAATTTTTGTCACTGCTCAGATGCCACCTTGCCGGAGCAAAAACCTTGGCGCTGCGCAGCGCAACTAGAGCAAAAAGTCGTGTGAGAGAGAAAAACCTGAACTGCGAACAAAGCATGCCGCTGCAGCTTTGTTGCAGGAGCCTGCAGGCTTGCAGTCATGCAGTGGAGTCGGCTGGAAGAAGAAGAATAAGCAGGGAGCTGGAAGGGCAAAACCGGTAGAACACATGAAAAAACCTGTTTAGTGGATGGCAATGTCAAATGTTCAAACTCTATACTATTATAATGTTATATTTGCAATTGCCAATCTTGGGGTGCTGTTTTTGCGAAACTCACTAAAGTGAGTGTTATGTTTGCAAATCTCTCCGCCCTCGCGGGGGCGTGTGCTCGACGCACCGGCTTGAGGTCGGTGCGGGGGCCTGAGCTCGGCGCGGGGATGCGAGGTCGGCGCACCGGCCGGAGCTCGGCGCGGGGACGTGAGGTCGGCGCACCGGCCGGAGCTCGGCGCCGGGGCGTGTGCTCGGCGCACCGGCCTGAGGTCAGCAAGGGGACGCGAGGTCGGCGCACCGGCCTGAGATCGGCGCACCATTCAAACATGATTTCGTAGAGCGTACCGGTTTCAGTTTAGTAGGAAAATCTCCTTAAACATCATGACATGTCATTTTCCTACCATTATTTCTGGATACAGATGTTGAATCTGCTGAAAATTTGCCTCACGAAGGGACGAACAGTAAGTTTACTAATATTGTTCACAAATTTGATGGAGGAAACGATCCATAGCGCCTTGTTTTTCTATCCGGAATGAACGTTGTAAATTGATTAACTCTGTAGAAAGTCATGACACGATGGATGAAAATTGGCAAGAACAAAAACACAACATCAACGTCAGTATCTGTCTGATATGGTGGTTCAGGACAACGTTTGAATGTCAAGAACTGACATTTACAAAACGTTGCATCAAAGTCTAGCACGATGTTAGAAAGTAGTACTGTGAGGTGCTTTGAATAACAATCAATTTTTCTTGTTCATCAGTTGGGACTGCTTTGACAAGGAAATCAAGTCTGAATCGTACACAAAACAGACAAACATTTCGGAGCAGTAAAAATTAACTTCATCTAATATTCATCATGGCAGGTAGCATGAGCAACTTCAAGGTTCAGCAGTTGAGAGTAGAGGATAAACGTAAGCTACAGCTACAAATTAATAACAGAGGTGATATAGTGGTAAAATAGAGAGAAGAGTAATTCAGATAGAACTGCATATTGTTCATCAGAATTTCAACATAGTGTTACTGGTTTCTCCTGTCACAACCTTTGTGATGTTCTTCAGCACTGACATAGTGACATAACCTACAGAGAAGAAATACTACCACTCTGTCAATGAGCCAGAAAAGAGCAGCACCCTTTCTATTTCAGTATACACCAGGCTTTCAAGCTAACCAATGAGCTACCAAACTCATACTAGTAGCTGTCTTTCTGTCTTGTACATTTCAACTCTGTTGATTTGCCATACATACACCTCAGAACTTGCACTGATCATAGGGAGAACTCCATTTTGATTTGGGAACTTACTTTGAGTTTATCTGAATATCATGTTGCTTGCAAAGGAACGGATAAGCGTATGAACATGGTAATGCCGATGGCCACTGCAAACATAAGAGCAAGAATTGCAACATAGCTAGTCGAACGATCCATGGTCAAAACAGCTCCTCCTTTGGTCAGTTCATGCTCCTTCAGCACACTATCCATGAAATCTTGTTCTAGCTTCATCCCTCTCTCATTCCATCCAGGATTCGCCAGGCTTTTCTTCTCTGTTCGCTTGATTAGAGATGGCACTGAGGAGTATGCCGGCAAGCCGACGAGTTCAACCAGTTCTCCCTTAGCTTTCTCTTCCTCATGTTCAAACTCATTTTTCTCAATGACTGTTCCTTCTATTTCTGCTGTTTCTGCCACAGTATCCATATTCACCTCCTCTGAGAATTGCCCCTGATGTGTCACATTCTCTGTCATTGGTATGGCCTCTGTTGGCTCAGCATCTTGAGCAGCACCATTGTGATTTGCATGTTCTTCAATGGTGACGGCCGGGCTACTGAGGTTAAGAGTGCTTTCATCCAAATTCTGTGTACCTTCAGTGTCCTAAAATCATAATTCAGAAGAAACAGGCAGAATAAATAAGGCTCCTACAATAGTAACACATGAATGATCGTGTAAAGAAGTTTTCCACACGTTTTGAATTGAAGCAAGAAAATACATTAACAATGATCTCATTCTTGATGGTGTTCTTCCTTGAATTCTCCTCATCCTCCTCGATACAGTTATTGCTTGAATTATCATCATCCTCTGTCACACTTTCCGTGACCTGATGTGAAAACAAATATGAATTTACAGAATAGGAAGTGCAATTAGGCTCCTAGAAAATAAGCATGCTATTCATAGCAAAATGGTTGGATCATGGTTGCAGAAAAAACCGACCATGCTGTCTACAGCGGTCTCGGCACAGTCCGTTTCTGAATTGTGATCATACTTGTCATCCTCTGTCACACTTTCTGTGACCTGAAGAGAAAACGAATATGAGTTTACCGAATAAGTGCAATAACGCTCCTAGAGAATCAGGATGCTTTTCATAGCAAAATGGTGTATCATGGTTGTAGAAAAAACTGACCATGTCATCTGCAGCGGTCTCGGCACAGTCCGTTTCTGAATTGTGATCATACTTGTCATCTTCTGTCACACTTTCTGTGACCTGAAGAGAAAACGAATATGAGTTTACAGAATAAGTGCAATAACGCTCCTAGAGAATCAGATTTCTTTTCATAGCAAAACGGTTTCGTGCTTGCAACAAAACTGACCATGGCATCTGCAGCGATCTCGGCACAGTCCCTGTCTGAATTGTGATCATATTTCTCCACAGGCTCACTAACCTGAAGCCCAAAATACAGAAGAGCAAATGACAGAACAGTAAGGAACAGACAGCAATTCATGCTTGCATTTTGACACCTGCAATCTTCTCCAAAGATTTTCACAGAGAAACAAACCAATTCAGCAGGAATGATCTTGTCATCTTTCTGAATATGGTAAAGCTCCTCTGTTGCCTCGCCGTCCTGAGATAAAACCAAAGGAATTTGCACACGCGACAACTCACTAGAATGCCACACAAATGCATGCATAAACAAAATTTTCAACAATTTCTCGTGCGGATTAAAGAACTAACCGTTCCATCTACTCTAACCTCGATGTCGTCCCTACTCAGATTCTTATAAATCTGATGAAGCCTCTGCGCCTCGCCCTGAATCCACAATTTTCAACCAAACAACACGTGAAACCAATGAAATTTCGATTGGTTGATGAAAAATGAAGGGATAAAGAACACGGCTTCTATCTAATGAATCAACTCTGTCATCCAAACCTGCTCGTCCTCGATAACTCCGCCATCCGAAACCTCCTCCTCCTCCCTGCAAAATCCACCAAAAATAAGAAAGAAAAAAACCAATCTTTTCAGCTCTGGTGCCCAAGAAACAGCAAGGTCACCTTCTCCTTCCATCCGAGCCGAGATTAATCCGCCAAGAAAAAAAATGAGAGAGAAAAACCACTCACGCATGCTGCACGCCGTGGTTCTTGGCGCCCTCTCCCTCTCCGCCGTCACGGTGGCGGCGGAACCAATGGAAGACGGCGGCGCCTACGATCGCGCCGCCGACGATGAGCAGCGCCCCAGCGCCGTGCGGCGCCCGGACGCGCGCGCGCACGCGAGCCCTCCCCATGGCGCCTCCTCCTCTCTCCTTCTCCTCTCGCGCGGCGCCAAGAACGCCGCTGCCTACTCCTCCTCCATCTCCGCCCGCAGCCGAGCTACCACCACCGCCACCACATCCCATGACAAGAACAGTTGCCGCTGCAATTAAAGACACCCGCCGGCGTGTTCTTGCGCGCGTTCTAGAGAGAGAGAGAGAGAGTGAGAGAGAGAGTTGAGGCGAAATGACGAGGTTTTAGGCACGGCGGGAGGGGCGGTCCGATCGCATGGATGGCCGCTCGAGGTTTTCCACCCAAAACTCTCGGATCATTCGGCTAAAAAGTCCTCCTTTGGAAGTTGGAACGCAGCAGCGGCCAGCAGCAGTTGAGAGAGATATAATTAAGCCTGCTTCTTTTAGTAATACTACATTAAACTAACCAAAAATTTAGAGTGTTCAATAATAAACTTTTTAATGTACCAAAAACTTGGGGATCGTCCCGCAAGTCAACAAACTTTATTAGACTATTCATTGGGTTTTGTAATATTATTTCAAAGTCTGCATCAATTTTGCAACTGAATGAAATACCCTCTCTTGATGGAAAATTTTATTTCACTATTTACTAAGTTAACCAGTGTAATTAAATACAACTAGCTCTCATGAAATACCTTTCTCTGATGAAACGATTACGTTTCATTTCGTTTCATCCGTCTTGGAAACGAGTTAGCACCATGTCACGGTGATGACACTATTTCCTTCTTTTCCTCATTAATTGAATGATATGTTAGTAAAAAATCTGATTTGTCATGGTAATTAATATCATGAAACCCTATAAAACCGTTATTGTGAATAACCTAAAGCCACTTTTTAATTATGTAATACAAACTTATTAATTATGTACACATAAAAACCTAGCAATCCGGGAGGTGAATTTCGCCGTGGCTGCTTTGGACCGCCGTGCCATGCACGACGTGGCTGCGACGGCCGGCAACCTCTCTCGCTCGCCGCCGTCGAGCTCCCGGTCGACACGTGTGAAGAAGACAAACACGCCTCGTCGTATCACGTGTTCGTGCCATGACGACGACAATTGGTGTGACGAGACCACAGTAGAATGATGTGCCGTACTGAAACTGGTCTTCGACACATGCATATATGTAGTTTAAAAAACCATGTAAATTTTTGTTACACTTGTGTGAGGGCAGATGACCTTAGCAAAGTCTGATCTCTGATGAACTTGATCTCTGCTGCTCATGCAATCGATGGGGTTATGTTTATGCTTTATAATAAACAATTTAAGGTGTATATATTATATATTAGATTTACATTTTATTTATTTAAACTATATATGATACATCATCAAATACGTTGTTATTCAATTATAGAAATACTTACATAGATCCAGCGACATGTTGAGATCACATCAAGAGAATGAAACATCATGGAAAATGATTGAGGACCAAGTCAAGACTAAGTTTGAGACGTTACTTTTGTGTCAAGAGGAGGTATAGATAAAGTTTTACACATTTTAGACTCAGATTCGGACTACAGGAACAACACCAAATTATAACGTGCATAACTTTTACATGGAAGCTCCAATTTAGATGAGCTTAGACTCTTTGGAAAGCATGAGAAGTCCTCTTTCCAACGCATCTAGCTACACCTTTAGATTATATCCGAGCATATTACAATTACCAAAACAACATGTGTTACTTATTCAGCCCGAAGCCTATGTGCTTTGTAATCGAGTCGTATTCATCTAGGGTTTCTCTCTGGACGACCCCACACGTTCCTAGCCTCTTAAATACCCCCTATATATATAGAGGTGGTCGGTCCTAATAAATTTGGTTGTTTATTTTCAAAATTAGATTGATTTAGATTGACATGCTATTCTGCCTTCTACTGTTCATCATGAATTCATCTTTGTTTTGATCAAGGATTTTACCTCCACTACTTTGTTTTGATCTGATGGGTTTGCTACTGGAAAATTCAAGTGTTATCTGCTGTTTCATTGAGAATTAAGAGATAGCAGCACCGCTTTATGGTCGGCGGCTACGTGCACAAGTATGTGGTGTTGCGAATATCTATAGAGTTAAGATATGTTATATTGACAACAAGAGAATAGCTGAATAATCATCAATGTCTCACAAGTTATCATCTATCTACGTCGAGCTCAACAAAAAGATCAAACCACCCCATATCACTCGTGTAGGAGCAGAATGCCGGATGCGGATGGCCGGCGTGGTCGGGAGAGCTCGCAGTGCCGCGGCATGGTAGGAGTGTAGGTCCGATCCTACGGTCGGCGATGCGGTGGTCACAGTCACAGACACGCGGGGACAGGTTGGTGTCTGCCGTGGAGACTGGAGAGGACATGGTGTGGTAGTAATGTTCAGTCGTCAGATGCCGAGGAGTAATGCAGAGTTGTTCCACTGATCATATTAGCTTAGTTGCATAAAGAATTGAGTTCATGTGCAGGAAATGCAGAGATGTTATTTCCAAAGCAATTCTTGGTGTGGTGTTGATTCTCCCGTGGATGGAATTGGTGACTCTTGGATTTGGCACAAGCTGGTGAATCGATAAGAAATATTAGGTTCTATTTGAAAATATTATATGTTGGGAAAATAATTTTACTTTAATAGGAGACAAATAACATTATCTTTCTTCGAAGCTCTGTAACGACAAAGCCCTTTGAAGCTCCGAAGCCAAAGAACAAACCTACGACTCTTCACCCTGGGCGAGACAAGTAACTAAAGACTACTGCGAAAGACTATTCCAAGAAATCACAAGCAGCCCCGTCCCACCAATTTTATGGGCCCTCGTGCCAGTAACACACTAAAGACCCGACAATCTAATATTTTAATATAATAATTACAATATATAATAATATTGTTAACAGATAACTTGTAGCATATATATATAATTCTTCTTGGAAAAGTAACAGTGCATCAAAGAAGAATAAAAACGACAAAATAACTATGATGGTTACCTCAAATAAAAGTACAATGCTTTAGTGCTTTTTAAAAAGGCGTTTTTGGGCATTTCTTGATGCAAAATCTTCAATAACACTGTCAAGATCAATTGTATCTAAAATATCCTTCTCAATGCTGCATATAGCCAAGCCATTTAATCTTTCTTGTAGCATAGTTGACCTCAAACAATTTCTTAATAGCTTCAATTTGAGAAGCTTCTTTCAGTTGATGCTACTGTCACTGGAATAGTTAATATAATCCGATATGCAATAGAAGCATTTGGATAGCAATCTGCAACTTTAATAAAGTGAAGAATCTTTAACAAAGTGAAGAATCTCAGATGCTGACATCAACTGATCTAGCAAAGTTACTTGCAACACTTTTAACTCAGAGAACAAATCATCTAACTCAACATCAGATTTATTATCATGAGAAAATTTATTCACAAAAGTGTATACATACATGGTAGATTCATGACCCCCCAGCCTGCTGGGCCACCGGCCATCGCACAGGCTGCACCCCCCTCTAAGACGGGCCTGGTCACAAGGCTAGAAGCTAAGTGCGGAAGCCCCCTTCGAGGCCTCTCTGGGCTCCACCCGGTGTGAGGTGCGAAGCCTCTCTTCACTACTATCCGTGGCGGAGGCTTCTCCGGGGGAAAGCCTCCGGTACATACTCTAGTAAAAGCTCTAAATATTTTAAGGTCACACCGGCATGTAGACCCAAACCAAGGGTCTTCGTCCCTGGTATTTACACATTATTTGTATGTTAGTTTACTGTTTTACTCCTACTAAGTCTTGTAAACAGAGTTACTTACGATAGTTGTAAGTAGAAGGTAAAATGGTCTTTTCTTGTTATATTTTATCTATAAAAGAAGGACATCACCCTTGTAATAGGGACACAAGTTACATAATAGAAAAATTTCTATAAACAAGATATAAGACTATTATCCCTCTCAATCCCTCTCAGAGACCTGAACCAGAACCAATATAAAAACACTCTCTTCATACAAATCCTCGTAGGTTCATTCTCTTTTATACACTACATCCTTTGAGATTATCACCATTACACAAACCTGCTTATAGCTAATACAATTGCTACAGCATTACAGAAGCTACAACTACTTCCAGAATATGTAACAAGTTACCGATTGATTACAATTAACCAACATCCAACGAGGTAGTCAAAAACCGTGGTCAACAGTTTGGGGAAATAAAAAATCCATGCACATTCCATCTTATAAAAAAAATTCAGTTTTGACAGAAGCTCTATAAAAAGAGAGAATGTCAGGGCATGCATACAATCATGAAAAAGGCCGAGTTTTTGATATAGGCTACTTTCCTCCGCTGAACTGGCACCTTGAAACAAGCAATGTATCAGCTTCTTACTACTCTATAAGCCAAGGTGTTTGAGCCGAGTCCCACTGACAGAGTTCACCTTCATTGAACCATAGAGCTACAAAGAGGTGAAGTGACATGAGTTTATCATATGTTTGTAGAAAACAAAACAGCAGATCAAAATAAAGTTCAGTTCAAGCTAACAGCCATGCTTTGTCACTAAGAACACTGTTGTTGAATCAAAACAGTCATAATCCTAATTACCATGTCAACTATTTCATTCTTCAGAGCACTGCTTATAACTGTATTGCCGACTATCGTAATGAACTTTGTTGTTGTTACCACGACAACCGAAAGAAAAAAGTATGCATATTATGCTGCAAGAGAATCGGCTGAAGAGCAGACAAACATCTTACTGGACTGTTGCAGAACTTACCAATTTCACGCTTGCCATTGTCAGGACTGTCACTTCCGTGGACAACATTCCTGGAAAGCAAGAATCATAATACATTTAATAAATTCTTTTATAGAGATATATAGGTGACCATCCAACTAGAATGTGAACGCTGTAGTAGAGATGATAGTTAACACATGAATGATTGTTTGATGCCAACCTTCCTGTTTGAATTGCAAGATCACCCCTTATGGTCCCTGGTTCAGCTTGAAGGGGATTAGTAGCTCCTATTAATTTGCGAGCTGATGCAACAACACCATCACCCTCCCAGGCCTTACACAACATAATAACAACAAATTTAAATGGATAAATATATACTGGTCAAAGTGCAGGGGTGCAAATATTTTGGGTTCTTTAGAAATATATACCATGCAAACAACAGGACCAGAAGTTATGTAATCGATCAGCTTGGGAAAGAAAGGCTTATCCTTCAAATCCTTGTAGTGCTCCTGTGCACATAAGAGAGAATTAGCATACGCAAAAGAATTAGCCGCTCGTTTATTGAACATAATAATACTCATTGGTGATCCCCTTCCTGCATGAAAACAATGACAGTACTGTGCGCCCCGACAGGATGAAGAAAACCTGATTTTATTTCAATGTCATTTCTACAAAAAATTGTCCAGCTGCTTTGATGTTTAATCTAAGGTAACATGGTTGATGCTGTAATATTTTTGCCTGATGAATACCAGGAAAAATGACAGGAATGAACTATCTCAGAGCAGGATGAGTACATTGGATGGTCAAGGCTCTTTCCAGGAGAAAAAACATGCCAGACAAACATGTTATGTATTGTTTATGAAATGTACAATTGTACATTGACAACAACTAAGTTTATTCAATTCTCAAATTGTTCAATAGTAATAATGCAATCTTGTTTGTGTGAATTAAAATGGTACTATTGCTCTCTGGCAATGATCAAATGGTGAGTCACCAAATGGTAAAACAAAGCACTTTACTTTAAAGAAATGGCAGATTTGAGAAACAAACCTGCGCCAAGTCCTTGGGACATTGAAAAAGCTTTAAGCCCTTCAACAAAAAGCCTTTCTTCTCGAAACGGGAAATAATCTCCCCAACCTGTGTCCACCAACATGTATTTATCTCAGCTGAAAGAAACTACAATAGAACTATACTACTACATTTATGGAATCTAAAGATAGAGAGGTAAATGAAAAGGCTTACCAAGCCTCGCTGAACACCATCAGGTTTGATCATAATGTAAGTTTGCTCAACCTACAAAATAGATTTTATCATAATGTAAGGGAGCATTAATGAATAATTCCAACAATATCACAACAACACCAGATGGATCCTTGCATTCATCAATCAAAATCAAGATCAAACTTTGGAATTATGTGAGAATATATAGAAGACATCATCAATTGTACTGAAGACACCCGGCAGAAAGTTATACTTAGCAGAAGACAAATCCTCCTACAGTTTGATAGCGATCTGAGAATTCCAAAAGAAGTGTTTTGACCGGCCCTATGCACATCACTGTATCAAAATGACTCCTACTTGGCAATCAACACAATGCAGCATGTATACCCTGTTTGCCAATTGACAACAGAAAGGCAAAATTATTACTTTCACTCCAATTTTGCTTCATGTTACAATAACCATAGAGAATTCCTGAAATAGGTACTGAAATTGCAGGCTGACCCAGCAACGTATGAATATGTGAGACAATTTTGTGCATTATCTGTTCAGTTTTGCAATTAACAGGGAGCTAAAAATGGTTGTTTTCCTTTTTTTTCTTAGATAGTAGGCTGGCTTTTCCATTTTCTCAAAATTCGAACACGGACAATACAACAGTAAACTGAAACTAACAGCACAACAAAAAAGAAGAGCTTTTTTCCTGAAATTTGGAGCAAACGCAGCTAGGTGGGGAGGGGATTCCAGGTGACCAACCGATGACGCGACGATGCGTCCGGCGGAGACGCGGGACCGGGTCACCCTCCCCTCCCACGCCGCCCTCAGCGCGACGCCGCCGCGGAGCCTCGAGGAGGCGGCGAAGGAGAGGGACGCCGACGGCCGGAGCGCGGCGGGGGAGCTAGCGGGGAGGATCGGGACGGGGCGGGCAGTCCTCGCGAGCACGGCCATGGCGTCCATCGACTAGCTCCTCCGCACGAGGAAAGCAGCAGCCCTTTCGGATTAGGACGATCTTGTCACTTTTTTCAATCCTTTCTTATCAACAATAGGAGTGGAAAAAATGTATCTGATTTATCCTATAAAAACCTATTTAAGAGAGTTTGTAAGAGAAGATATATACTCATAAAATCTAAAATCCACTTTAAAGCATTTTACTAGATTTATTATTAAACTTATTTATTTAAACGTCAAACTAGCTAGTTTAAAAATCAAATTATTCACATCCAACATCGACCTCACTTCGGAAATACAATACTTCCTTCGGTTCAAATAAATAATTCGTTTTGAATATTATTTTAAATATTAAAGAGTAATTAATTAATATATATTTTTTGTATTTATCTCTATTAAATATAACATAAATATAGCATAAGAAACGAGAAAAAAACAATATTATATCAAATATATAATTTTCTAAAATATATAATAAAATATAAAACGAAAAGTTTCGACAGAACTTAAAACATTTTTTTAACCGGAGTACCCGGCACGGCGTACGAGGCAAATGGCAAGTGGCCCCCCCGGGCAGTGGGCCATCATCCACTTCGACCACCTCTTCACCTCCGCACCGCATCGCCCACAGCACACGGAACACCGATCCGACCAACCACATGCCTCCACGTAGCCCCATTCTCTCAGCCCCACCCCGCCGAATCCCCCGCTCCCTCCCATGAGAGAAGCCGCCACCGACGCGCTGGCGCCTGGCAACTTGCGGTCATGCGGACTCCCCTGACCATCATCACCACTCACAGACACGTAGGACCCGCCGAATTCCTACCCCACATGTCAGTGAGATAGTTTGGACTACGTTGCAGTAGGCCTAGGTTCATTTCGCCCTTTGTCGTGGGCCCCGCGTGGCAGTGGGAACATTGGGCCCAATGATATCCCCGCTCCCGCCGGGCCCACTCGCCAGACACCCCACTAAGACAGCTGCGTGAGATACCACTACCTCTCTCTCTCTTTCGACTCCCCCGCTCTCCCCTCCCATCGCCGGCGACCTCTCCGGCCGGCGGCGTCTCAGGCGAGCGATACACCGCCGCTGCCGCCTCCGAGTGACTCTCATCGTTTCTCAGTTCGGTAGGTGAAGAATCATTGTGTTCGATCCTCGTCGCCAGATCCACCTCCTCGAGTGCTCGCGCTACGCGGCACTCGCCGCGCGAATCGGGAGGAGGCGGAGGGAGCGCGGTGGTGACCGATCGAGTGCGGGAGCACCAGATCCAGCGATCCGCGGGCCGCCATGGACGACTTCCAGGGCCTCCTGGCCCGCGACTTCGGCCTCCGCCCGCAGGGGAAGGCCGCGCCCATGTCGGCCGCCCGCGCGGCCGCGCCCTCCGGATCGGCCTGGTCCAGCTCCAGATCCTCCACGGCGTCCGCCACCGCCCCGCCCGCGCCCTCCTACGATGACCTCTTCGGGGCCGCGGCACCGTCCGCCCCGCCTCCCAAGGCCGCACCTTCGCCCTCCCTCGACGCCATCTTTGACTCCTTCAAGGAGCCCTCCGCCTCTGCGGTGCCACCGAAGCCGAATCACTCGTCCATGCCGGTGTTTGACAAGCCGGTCTATGATGACGACATCTTCGACGGGGTACCCGGGGTGAAAAGCTCCTCGGATCGGTTTGACGATGTGTTCGGGGGCAACCACACGCCACCCCTCGCGTACGATGATCTGCTCGGGGGATTTGGGAGCAAGCCGGACGTGAAGGAGGTACAGGAGGAGAAGAGCAAGGCTGAGCCTGCAGCTGCATCAGCTGGGTTTGATGATTTGATCCCAGGGTTTGGCGGGAGGATCCCGATGCGTGCTAGGTGAGCACGTTTTTTGCATGGACATGTTGAACGTTACATTGTCTACACGTACATTCTAGGAGTAAATTTAGTAGCTTGGATTAAGTGGAAGCTTTTGTCGGTACTCGTCTACTTGGTAACGAGAGAACCATGCTAGAGTTCAGTTGAGTTGAGCAAAATATGGAGTCACATATTTATTGGAGTTCACATTTGCACAGGTTTTTAGCTTGTTAATATATGTTGTGCGTAATAGTTTGAATTGGTAACTTATAGCACTTGAGGTAGAAAATGCATTTATGGTTTACTTCAGATCTCTGCACCAGGAGAATTATCTGAAAATCTATTTGGAAAATGAATTCAATGGGCTATTTTTTGTTAGTTATGATCCACATTGACCATTGAATATTGATCGCATCTTGTGGACCAACTTATTGGAATATGATTTGCTACTTGGTGACGATCTTACTATTAGAAATGCCTATGAACATATATTCAGTGATTTTAGAACTAATCCCTACTTCCGTCCTGATATCAGCACATCTTGTCAGGTTGACTTACTTGGACATCTATTGCGTTATGTGGATAATGAAATGTATCTTAGATTGTTAGGTTTATTGTAGGTTATTTATATTGGCCACAAACTCTTAGTACATTTTGTATGGTCTTGGCTACACAACTTCGATTGCGTTGAGAAAATGACCTTAGAGTATATGTTTTAATTCAGTATATTAATGGAATATGTAATGAGTTATGCAAGAAGAATATATATGAGGTTATAAAATGGTTTTATTTACAGAATGACTTGTCTTTTTTTCTCTCTATAACATGCCAACTTATATACAAACTTGTTTGCCTTCCCTCTTACTTTTTTATTTTCTGTAATCACACTATCACAGGGATACTGTTGGCACCAAAGAAAAGAAGGCATCCATGTCAACATCTAAAACAGCTAGCATGGCAAGTGACCCTTTTGTTGTTCTTGATACAACTTCGACCTCAATGAATCCACCTTCAGGGATATTTGCAGATCCCTTGGATGAACTGGGTAGGCCTGCAAAATCCCAAGGGAAAAACCTTGATAATACTGCTGTTGACAGTGGCCTATTTGAAGACTCGAGCACTTTTAATCAGATCCCCAAAGTAGAACCTTTGTTTACATCAGAGGTGAACGATGACTTGAATGATAGGAATGGATCTACCAAAGACCGAGACTCAAGCCCCGTGCAACATTTTTCCAAAAAAAACTCAACTCAACAACCTTCTATGGAGAACTTTGAAAATATCTTTCCTAAGTCACAGTCAGCCCGATATTCTGATGTTCATGTTGATATTGGTGTGCCTGGTTCAGAGAAATACAGTGGGAATGTTATGGATGACCAGTCTCCAAGATCTGATGAGTCTGAAGATGAGATCTGGCTTACAGTTTCTGAGATTCCCCTCTTCACACAACCAACTAGTGCCCCACCACCTTCAAGAGCACCACCACCTCTTGCAGTTAAGCAAAAACCACATAGGTCAAAAGCAAAAAGAAAGGATGCTGATTATCTACAGCAGTCTAGCCAAAATTACAATCATCACAGAAGCTCATCGAGTCAGGCTGGTGTTTCTTCCATAGATGAACTGGAGGATTTTGCCGTGGGCAAGTCCCAACAGTTTGCCAATGACAATGGAAATCCTTTTAGTCAGGAAGAATTTGAACATAGTTCAGCAGCAGCAGCATCTGCAGCTGCTATGAAGGAAGCAATGGATAAAGCTGAGGCAAAGTTCAAGCATGCCAAGGAAGTACGAGAAAGGGAACGTGATGCAAAACTTAGAAACAGAGAGCAGCAGGAACAAGATGATGATGCGAGGTTTTACTCCCAGGATCGTGAAGAGAGAGATAGACATGAAAGGCTAGAACGGGAGAGAGAGATGAGACAAAAGGAGGAAAAGGAAAGAGAGCAAAGAAGACTTGAAGAGGAGCGGGAACTTGAGAAACAGAGAGAAAGAGATAGGGCTAGGCAAGCCGTGGAAAGGGCTACAAAGGAGGCACGGGAAAGAGCAGCTGCAGAAGCTCGTGTAAAAGCAGAGAGGGAGGCACGGCAGCGTTCTGAGCGGGCTGCTGTTCAAAGAGCTCAACAGGAAGCACGTGAGAGGGCTGCAGTAGATGCTAAAGAACGAGCTGAGAGGGCTGCTGCTGAAGCGAAGGAGAGGGCTGCTGCTGAAGCAAAGGAGAAGGCTGCAACTCAAGCCAGGGATAGGGCTGCAGCAGAAAGAGCTGCGGTAGAGAGAGCTCAGCAGGAAGCAAGGAAGAGAGCTGAACGGGCAGCAGTAGAGAGGGCTGCTTCTGAGGCTCGGGAACGTCAAGCTGCTGAGGCTCGAGAAAGGCAGGCTGCTGCTGCTGCTGCAGCAGCAGCAGTAAGAGAAAAACAGAGTAGACCAGATGATCTTGAGTCCTTCTTTGGTATGGGTTCTCGAGCCAATAGTGCGCCAAAGCAAAGGGCTCCAACAGTGGTGATTATTCTAAAACATTCATGCCCAAATTGTGTCCATGGCAATTTTCAGGTTATTGTTTTACCAAATGTGGATGTTTCAGGATTCAATGTTTAATTCTCAAACTCAAAATAGCGGGACAGCGACTTCTGCTTCAGCATCTATGCGAAAGGCATCATCGACAACAAATATTGCAGATGACCTATCTGCAATATTTGGAGGAGGTACTAATCAATCCAAAAGCAACATTACTGAATTTCTGCAGTTTTGCAATGCGGCTGTTAGAATAACCCATTTTATCTATTTGTTTTCTTTTAGCTCCCACTTCATCTGAAGAATTTCAAGATATTGAAGGTGAGAGTGAAGAAAGAAGACGCGCTAGGTTTGAACGACATCAAAGAACTCGTGAACGAGCGGTAATGTTGCAACACTTTAATAATTAGAACATGTATTCTATTATAACTCACTGAGTCACTGTTAAACATTGCTGCTGCGGACAATTTGTTCCTGAATCCTGATTTATATTTTCTGTTTTTCACTCATCTTTCTGTCCATCTCTAAAGAAATTGTGATTCATGGCTTTCATGCATGTCTAGCATAGTCAATGTGCCATTTATTAACTTCACTGTGTATGCACTGTGCAGGCAAAAGCGCTGGCTGAAAAGAATGAACGGGATATGCAGGTTCAAAGGGAGCAGGCAGAAAGACATGTAAGTACTACATGCTGTAAACATAGTTTATCTGCCATGTGCCCAATTTTACTTCTTTTGTCCTCTAGTAAAAAGCTTGTCATACTGGTTAGTCGCCATTTATTTTCATAGGCCTACTGACAATCCCCTAGTTCTTGTCTGTGCAAGTATATTATCTGTTCTTTTAGATGCTCTTAATTTCATGCTAATGGACAGTTCTTTTCCCTTTTGTTATCCGTTAATTCCAGAGAATTTCGGAAACAATGGACTTTGAGATCAAGCGATGGGCTGCTGGAAAAGAAGGCAATCTGCGTGCATTGCTATCAACTTTACAATATGTAAGTTTTGATTCTTAAAACTGCTAAAACTCGAAGCAATTGTCCTTTTCTTTTCAACTGTGTTCATTCTCCGGGTATTATTTTAGTAAGAAAGTTGCATGTGGCCCTTTTGCTGGAAGCCATAACCTTTTTTTGATCAGTTTATTACTGCAAATTTACAAATATAATGAGTTCCTTTACCATGGTCCCTGTTCATCAGATAGTATTTCCTGGCAAGGGTAGTTGTGACTTGTGAGGGCATTTTGTTAAGCATTCAGGTTCCAGTAATTGTAATCCCAACTCTAGCTTTTTCTGAACTTGTTTTCAGCTGAGTTGAGTAGGTGACACCAGAACAATGGTATTGAGAATTTGAGATGAATGATGATACCAGTTAGTTTTGGTCACTTGCTGATGCTTGAATGTAATATAGCTGGATATCTTGACGTCCAGATTGCTGGATGAGCTGAGTGTCATTTTTACCTTGTAAATCTTTTAATGGATACATTTATCCAGTGTTATTCTCTCGGTTTGTCATTACCTGCATAAAGTAGCTCCTTGCAGGCAACGACACATACCTTTAGTAACAGAAAATCATGCCTGCATTATCTCTAGTTTGAAGAGAAGTTACGTGTCCTTATGCTAATTCATATGTTATTTCTAACAGGTACTTTGGCCAGAATCTGGATGGCAACCTGTATCCTTGACAGACTTGATTACTGCAGCTGCGGTTAAAAAAGTGTACAGAAAGGCAACATTGTGCATACATCCTGACAAGGTGCAGCAAAAAGGTGCAAATCTACAACAGAAATATGTCGCTGAGAAGGTGTTTGATCTCCTTAAGGTGTGTATGCTCTGAAAATATATCCGTAAACCATAATATTAGCATGCTGCTTCACACTAAGACCAGTATGACTCTGGCATTCATCCTTGTTTTATTTCCTGTTTAGCTTATGGTGAAGACGTTAGGAATTGCATGGTTAAGAGCCTAATAGTGTTTTCCAATTTTATGACACTGGGCTCTACATGGAAACTAACCTTTGTCAATGGTGAATATTTAAGATCTTCCCCTGCGCACCATTTTTGAGATCTTTTCAATTATTCCATGTGTGGTCCATTGAGCCAAAGATGACTACACTCTTATTTCACATGGAATGTACCAGTGTTTGACAGTTTTAAACTTTTAATGTGATTTATCATTTATGTAGTCCTAGAATAACCCTTTTAATTCCAACCTTGGTTTGTACCCTCCTGGACCACCACCTGGTGCCTAGGAAGTATACTTGCCATGCACTGCCACTATGCCCACAGCCAAATCAATGTTAATCTTAGTAATGGCCTGACAGACTGCCAGAAGAGGTACCCAATTGCTTGACAGATATACAATATACGATGGTTTGATATATTGGATTGATATTGTTGCTATTTAGTACTCTGGTATAGCATACACTAGCTTATTTCTATTCACTCTGTTGCATATTAAGATCTTATATTTTTTATATATATATTGTTTATTTTTAGAAGGAAAGGAGCTTCCCTATAAAGTATAAAAGTTTACCAAGTGCAGGAGATTTTCATTTTATATTCTTTCCCATTACATCTCTTTGGCGTGAAGTTTTATTAAACATCCTCTTTGCTTGCACAAAACAGGAGGCATGGAACAAATTCAACTCTGAAGAACTCTTCTAAACAGCCCGCGCAGATGAACATATTGCGAGCCCCAATCTTCACCCGCCTGAGGCATTCGAGGAGGAAAACCTCGTAGAGCAACCCGGTCGGCGTCGGCGAATCCATGAAACGATGAAGCGAAAGTCTCACCATAATTACAATTGTATCGTTGTTACCAACATTTCCTTGTCCCTTTTATATGTGTTTATTCAATTACATATCGGACCCTCATCCAGTAGGTGTATATCTTTTTGCTTGGTTGATCCAGGGTTGTGTAGCAGCGGATTGGGGCCAGTGTTGTGATTTTTGGATTAGACACATGGTTGCATGGATCATGGATGTCGCCAGTTTGAATCTTGTTTATAGTGGACTTGTGGAACACACATTGGAGAGAGATCAGATTTGTCCTCTGATTCCTGTGTGATTCTGTATAAAGTTGAGCTGAATTTTGATTACGTCTTATATTCTCTGCTGTGCTGTTTGGTTATATGCACGTTCTTTGCAGACCTGAGTAGTGAAGACCTGACTTGAGCTATGGTTGTAAATTGATTCCTTTTCCCTCCCAAGTTTTATCGGGGTATGATTTTGGTTTTAGGACTCCTTTGAACCCATGAATTTTGTAGGATTTTCATGAAAATTCACCTGCAATATCATTAGCATGCTTGATCATAGAAATGAAGTGGTGCAAGCTCAAATAGAGATACTTATCATATGCTTAACACAATGAGTACATAAATATGACTCGTCTCATCTCTTCAACTACATACAAAACAAGCAAAGAATCAGCTTGACGAAAGCAGGAACAGATCACGCTGACGAAACGCAACCATCCGCTGAACTGATCGCCGCTGAACAGAGTCGTCTGACGTGAAATGTTCAGACTGCAGCTTCGTCTGTCTCTCCTTCCGTTCTCCAATCTAGATTTAAGATTTGCATGTCAAACTGTTAAGCGAATTGTTTTGTTGGCACGTCAGGTTGTTATTGCAAAGATGACAGCGATCGATCTCTCGTGTTCGAAAAATACATCAACTTCTGGATGTAGTCTCTAATACACAGGTATATATTTGAGCTGACACTTATTATTGCTTGATTTTTAAGCGAAAAACTATCGAGCTGTTTTTTTTTCCTAAAAAAATGATGGAATTCGGACACTCCCCTAAGGAACTAATCCACTTGCACTTGTAAACAGTGAGCTCAAATAGTCAAATGGAACATTCTCAGTTTGTTCATGGAGCTTTCCTCGAGCTCCCTACGTTCTCCTTCGTCTCCGTGCCTCGCCTATATTTACCAGTTATACCACCCAGCCATGCATCTCCTGCATTGCTTTCTTCACCAATGGCTCCTTCCAAGAGGCTCCTCCCTTGGTCCGACGACGCCGGCGGCGGCGGCGGCGGCGAGCTGTCCCGTCCTCGCAAGCGGTGGCGGTCGGTTGTCCTGTGAGTGCTGAGTAGCCCTGCAGGCTGGCTCCGTGCTTTTGATTCTTGGGCTCGAATCGACGCCAAGTTAAAGCTGTGGTCTTTCTTGATTCTGAGGTGAATTGGAGCTCATGGTTTGCTGCTTGGTTCTGCAGGAGGGTGAGGGGGAGGAGGAGCACCATGGAGGGGGTGTTTGGTTTCAGGGAGCTCATGCCCATGTTCCTTCCATTCTTTGGCAGGATGGTTCAGAGAGTGGTAAAGATTTGATCCCACTTACCTTTCCTTTTGTCACATCCATGATCTTGTAATTCTTTATCCTGTATTCCACATCGGAAAAATTCATGGGTGTTTTAATTGTTCTTGTAAAGATCACAGCACCTGGGTATGAATAGTTCATTGCCTTTTGGGGGGCAAAATTGCAAAGGGGCATTCCGTTTGCAATTTATTTGCTAAAACCTAAAAGTAATTGTACGAAATTGTGTCGATTTGCTAGAGTAAAATTTGTGGGAGAGTAGTGTGAAAAAGACATTTTTGCCGTTGTTATCCAAGAGTGCCTTGACACATACATGTAATTGGAGTTTTCAGGAGCCAATTTTGTGATTTATCTACAAGTTAGTGCAAATGTACAATTTGCAGAGGAAGATATGTCAACAGTTCATACTGATAAAAGACCAAGCATGTGAATTGTTGGGTTTAGTTTTATATCAAGTATTAATGATAGATGAGCATAACTTAAAAGGTGTGAACAGTTTTCGCACATAAGTTTTTTTATTGAGTAGGCCCAAAACCTAAGTTGGGGCTCTAGTTGGTCCTGTGAGTGAGTAGACTTAATATGATTTGGGTGACCTGACCCATGGTACATGTATGTGAAAACCCATAGTGAATCTCCGAGTGGCATCGCAGGTGATCGAGCAAGATCAGGTATGCAACTCGATGTGTGAGTTTGGTTTCCAGACTAGTGGTTTAGTCCCACATCAATAGTTGATGATGGAGAAGTACAATTTAAAAGATGGGGACAATTCTTACCCATTAGGATAGTCTTTTTGGCTTATGGTGTAGCGAGTTGGGTTCATGTGAATTTTATCAGATATTCTTGCCGTAACCTGATACGTGTGTTTCAGGTTTCAGAGGAGGTAGATAAAGCATTTTTCAGGCGATTCAGCATACCAACACATGCACCTCCACCTCCAAGGTGAGACTTGATTATGATCACTAAATTCCATTTACATTCAGTATCACTGCTCCTACATACTCTTAATTTAAGTGTGTTTCTTTCATCTGTAGACTGCTGGTAGGATGGAATCAGCGTCCAAGGTATCAACTCATGTTCCAAAATGGTCTAAAACCTGTTTACACAATGTTGAAACTACAAGCCAAGGATGGACCGACTCTCAAGGTGGCTATAGTTGAAAGACTTGAAAACAATCAGATGAGCTTTGTCAAGTTTGGTCATCTTTCTTCTGCCAAGGTTGAAATTGTAGTCCTCCATGGCAACTTCAATGCTAACAATGAGGAACAATGGAGCCCTGAAGATTTCAACAAGCATATAGTACGCGGGCGAGAGAAAAGCGCACAACTTCTCACTGGCAATCTGACACTGAAGCTCAGTGGAGGGGAGGCTTTCCTTGAAAATGCAACCTTCACTGATAACTCTAGCTTCACTAGCACCAAGAAGTTCAGGCTGGGATTGAGGCTTGTCAATGCTTCTGAAGATAGGGTTCTTGAAGGAATCACTGAGCCTTTTCGCGTAAAGGAGCGCAGGGTGGAGGGTATGCCAATTTTCAGATCAAACTCCTTTTTCTTCAGAAATGCGTCTTTTGGAGACTAATATTACACATCTTACTGTTTTTGCAGGATATGAAAAGCACTACCCACCAATGTTGGATGACGAAGTTTGGCGTTTGGAAAATATCCGTCGCAATGGTGCTTACCACCAAGCCTTGTCAAACAGTGGAGTTGATACTGTGCAAAAGTTATTACAGTCTTATGCTACGAATGAAAAGAAGCTTATGCAGGTAAAGGCTCTCTGAATTTCTTCTATAAATGAATACCAGATGATTTTTCCATAAAACAAGTATGTGATGATATGGACTGAGACATGATCTTTGGCTTCAATATGTATATAGAATTTCAGCAAGATGTCACAAGCAGCTTGGAAAGCCATCATAAGCCATGCCATGACGTGTGAAGTCAGTAACAATCTTTGCTTGTATGAAGCCAAGGACAGTAACATTAGACTCTTCTTCAATGCAATACATCAGCTTGTTGGAGTGAAATTTGGCAATTCTTACAAGTCCATAAATGAGCTCAGCCAAATAGAAAAGGTGTTGTTTCCTCACTTGCTTCAAACAGGAGATTTTCTCTGTAATATTCTAATATTTGGTGGGTTTTTTTTGTTAACAGAATGTAGTTGAAACAATGAAACATGTGGCATATGAGAATATGAGTGGTGTTCAGTTTGACCATAAGATGGTAAACAACTATCCTGAACCATTCCAAGGTGTGGATACTTCTATGTTAACTAATTTTGTTCCGAATCATCAGGTCCCAAATTGTGGTAATATATTTTTCCGAGAAGTTCAATCATGGCATTCATTCTTTGGGACTTTTTGTCATTGATGTCAATTGCTGACAGGTCAATACAATTCATCTCTGGCAGAATTCTCTTCTGATCAAGCATTTGAATTAGGGGAGAATATTTCTTCATTCCAAGGAGCCCCTAATGTAAGCAAGACTGCTTCAAATTTACAGTAGATAATAAGCCATATGTATGCATGTTAGTCTAAGATGGTTTCGCCAATTTTCTAGCAGGCTTCAGTTGATAGGTCAAGATTCTTTCAGGGACAAACCTCCAATAGTATGCAGTTTAGCTGTCCATTGGTCATGGATGAAGTAATTCCAGATAATTCAATCAAAGAATCCTTATTACCTGGACCAAGAGTCATGCCGTTGTGCATACCTAATACTGAAATAGACTTTGGTCCACATATCACTGCATCTGCTGCTCATGGCAACATCCAGACTGATCACTTTGCTACACAATTTGGTCAGTATAGACATAATGAGCTGTCTCATTCCACTGAGGAATTATACAATGTAAGTTTTTGTGCACAAAATGCATGGCTTTTGTCTTCTGAAGTACCCCTAACAAGAGTGGGTGTGAATCTAAATTGAAAGAGAAGAACACTTTCACACTACTTATGCCCTTCACTGAATAAAACTAATCCATTTTGTATTTTTATGTGTGCAGCTCTTTTCTCAAGATAATTTGTTACCTACAAATGAAGTCATGACTTTGATGCAACCTCATTTATGGCTTCCAAGAAACAGTAATTACTCTGAAATTTTTTTTGCTGCATCTAATTCATTCATATTTATGCTCACTTACAGTTGATGGCATCTCCAGGTGAGAATTTCGGTAACCAGACCAACCTAGTATGCAATGACCAAACCTCAGAGCAAATTGCCGACCGATTTCAGAGATCAAGAACAAACAGTTTCAACTCCAGCTCATGTCATCAACTAGTGGAGAATTTCAAATCTCAGATTTTTAGCAGTGGAGGTACTGCAATGCCTCTGTCTCCACGCAAATGGATCAAGATCAAGGCAGCATTGAAGCTGGCAGCTGTCGGGAGGTTCTCTAGAGCCTCACATCGTCCCCCAACAAGGCCAATGCTTGTACCAACAATATGAGCCTGGTGAAACCAGGGATTGTAAAAATTTGGATAAAAGATCCATTTTTAGGAAAGGTGTAATACTGTAATACTCCATGATATTTTCAATACAGTTGCTCTAGGGTCATATGGTCAAGCAGTAGTGTATGTAGTCTGTACATAAATGAGCCTGTTTGTACTTCAGTTAGTATTAGTATTTCCCAGATGAGGATTCTGGTCTGTTTGTTATCTTTGAGTTCTGAACCATGTAAAGAATGAGCCATGTAAACAATCTTCCTTTTTTTACAGTTAAATGATCATTTACAGAATAAGGCCACATTTTATATATAAAGCTTTCACAAACTGATACCATTCAAGAGTTTGAGAAGCATACAGCGACAAGCCAGCCCAACTGTGTAGAAATAATGCATACTGTCTCTTCTAATAAAGACCACCAACCACTAAGATACAGTTGGAAAAAATGTAATTAGCTTGCAATTGATATATTAACATGAGAAAGGGTACAAACATGACATTGATTTCCTTTTTCAGCTGTAATTCCATGTGGTCAACGTCTATTATAGGCTAATGTACATATGATACAGCAGTAATTTATCGGTGCAAGGTATGTACAAATCTCAAATCTGAAAATTCCTTCATGTTTACAATCTCTCTTTCTCCTGGAGGTGTTATCTGTTTACCCTCTTTAGTGCCAAAAATGATTTATCCATCAGAGTGAACCAATCCATTGATCCTTCTGACTGGTTTCAAAAAACACACTCATTTCAGTTTCCTGTTGATCTCACATTCATACTTGTCGATTACTTTGGATAATTCATTTTCCCATTTGGAGTTCTTCCATCCACAGAGCCGAAAGCTAGCTGCCTGCTGTTCCTGATTGGTGTTTGCACCTTTCTCTGTGACATTGGTGACTTTATTGCAGGACTTCGATTCCTGAGCAAATTCAAAACCATCACAGCAAGTTAAAGAGATCCAAATCATGTGCACTGAAGATTTTTCATGGAAAATACAAAAAATAAATTGAACAGACCTCGTTGCTGCAATTTTTGTATTCTTTGCTTGAGGATTTTTTATAGTAAAGACAGCTCTGTTGGCAATGCCAGAAGCTTTGAGGCCACTGGCTGACAACATTTCTTGGTCCGAAGAGGAGCTAGTAGCAGCATTGAAGCTGTCTGGGTCTTCATTTTCTACTGACTCAGCCCTGCACATTTGCTTGTCAGGATTGTATCTTTGGTAAAAAAGAGTTGGAAGCTTCGTGGCATCAGGCTCCAGATCTATGAAGGAATTGCCATTCTCGAATTGATTGTTACCAACAGCCACCTTATTGGTCCAACCCCCTAATCCTGTTTCCTTCAGAAGATCATTGCAATTTTCAGCCATGCTGGATGAGTTGTTCTCACTGAGGGTACCAGAAAAATCAAAGTTGGCCTTGTTTTGTGTTGGAGTAGCATTGTTCCGGACCTTTTACAGACAGAAATAGACTATCCGTTAAATGAACATTACAACATTGCTTGTCCAGAAGATTAAAAGGAATACAAGGTACTGATGGTACCATAAGTCCATAACTACTCTCAACAAGGCCTCTTTCTATTTTTTATCAGTTTTTAAAGTTGTTCAGATCATTCACAAAATGATTCTGAACTTGATGTACAAAACGCATGAATAGCCGATATCTTTGCTTGTAGAGAAGATTAAAAGGAATAAAAGCTACTGATGGTACCAACTCTCAACAAGACCTCTTTCTATTTTCAGTTTTTAAAGTTCTGGCCATTCACAAAATGATTCTGAACTTGATGTACAAATACATGAATAGCCAATCTATCTTCCTTTAGAACCACAACTAGCACTGAAAAAGCTTCAACATTAAAAGGAAATATTTTTTGTGATTTCCAAGGAAAAGAGCTGATATGGTATTCTGGTCTACAAGTGAAATACATACCTCTAGGTTTCCAACTTCTTCCATTGGCTGTCTATTTTTAGGGAAGGCGGGTATTGCATTGCTTCTTCTAATTCTATACATGCCAGGGCTTGACTGTGTGCTATGAAAGTTTTCTGGTTCTCCTTCCTTCTTAGCCAGTGCTGTCTTGAGGTAAGCAATCTGAAATAAAAGCAGATAAAAAAAGATGCTTAGAAGCCTTAGAGAAATCAAAACAGCAGTGCCACTGCCACATGTAGGTAGTTTGAATAAATTAGCAATCAGGAGTAGGAAAACACCTGTTCCTTGAGCTCTCTAACCTCACTGCCTTCTTTATTTGCTTTTGCTGCACCAAGCTCAACTGAGGCAACTCGTTCCGCAAATTTCAAGGTGCTTAGTGTTTCACCGACAGCATCTAGTTCTGGGCTTATGTGGACAAACATCAGCGTTTTCGCTTGTCCTCCTGACATTGCAATAAAATAGTTATCCTACATAGTATGTATATATGCACTAATAAAGTGAAAAAATATGATATTGACTTCTTGAAGTACCTAGAGAATCTTGCAGAAGCTGGGTAAGCTTGCTGTTTCGGTAAGGGACATGCAAGTTTTTCTGTGCAAGAGATGCAATCACATCCCCTAATGCTGAAAGTGACCTGTTTATGTACTGTGCTTCCTTCAGCCTATCTCCTACAACCTCGGACTTATCAACTCTTTCACTACCAGCTAGATCCACAAGATGCATGCAACCTCTCAACATTGTCCCAGATGTTAAGTCTTGTCCTTGGACATGAACAGACAAGCAGCTGCATGTAGATTCCTTAGCCAATAAGTACAGAGCTAAAATATGAAGTTTTCTGGAACTTCTCAGTATGAAACAATTGCAGTATTGCACACCTGTGAGAGCGGCTACTTCGATCGTTGATGGCTGTTGAACCCACTGAACGATTCTTCTGGCCTTGATTCATCAGCTCAACAACATCAGACGTAGATGTGACAGGAACTATGCTTGCATCTGGAACAGCAAGTCCTTTCTGCGAAGTATTTCTAATTTCTAATGTAGATCAATGTTAAGGAGGTCAAAAATATGCCTCAAAATAACTAAGATAAAAAAGAGAACAGAGAAATTTTTATATTTCTCCAAGAAAACAAATATGTTCTACTGGTACAGAAACACACAATCAATGGAAAAGGATATCTCCTGTTTCCACCATCCTGAAGGAGATCCCTCACTTGCTCATTATAGATCTCAATCATCTGCACAGAAATTTCATAATTGATTGTCCCTTTTCTCTGTGTTTGGATATTAAATAAATCATTTAGTGCTCTATAGTTAACACCAAGGCTTTCCTCAGTCAACACTTTTGGTCCACTCTGCACAAAATCAATAAAATTGTCTCAACAGTTTTAAAATGGTAATCCTAAACATATGGAAATAATATTTTTTTAGTGCAGCTCATTACCATGGTATAAGTCTTCCCCGATCCAGTTTGGCCATATGCAAATATGCAGACATTGAAACCATCAAGGACTGAACGGATCAAAGGCTGCATATCTGAAAAGACTTCTTCTGCATTAACAAAAAGAAAATGTGAGGTCAGTGGTCCACACAAATCAAGCGATTCGAGAAAAAAAATGCATTCTAGAGCAACTTATAAATTTAACCTTGAGTAGATGCTGGGCCAAAGACCTTGTTGAAACTGAAAGATTTGTGTCCATTTTTCCCATATTTTGTCAGAGTGTTTATTGTGATGGTTCTCTCTTCTGTTCCAGCAACACTACTTGATAAACTCAATTGTCCTGGTAGAAAAGGCCTCACTCGACAGTATACTCTAATATTTCCTAGTGACAAAAGAAATACAAATTTATATTAAAACATGGACTATAGTCATGGTCATCTTGTTCCTTCGACACTCAAAATTATACCTTTAAGGTCCTGTATTTGGTTGTATAACTTGCGGTTTTCCTCAAGAACTTTATGGTAGCCAGAAGCCGCATTGGAGAGAGTGTACAAATGCTTCCCTGTTACAACATGATAAAAATGGTATATTTTAAATACTTTAGTGGTGAAAAAAGGACAAACGTAAAACATAATTTATAACTTACCAAGTTTAGTAAATTCTTCAGAGTATTGTAATCTCAGTTGTTCCATGGCAGACTTGACAAAGGAAAGAACACCTTTCAATTCCTGTGATAATATAAACTGTTATACATAAGATTGATGAAAATGCAAGTTAGCCAAGATCAAATAAAGAATGGGGAGCAGAAGAAAATACCTGGATCTGTTTGTGTTGCAGATCAAAATTTGTAAGTGCTTCTAGTTGAAACTGTTTAGTTGCATCATCATCATTTACAACAACATGGCTGAGATGTTCCTTCATATTCAAGAGTTTTTGTTCCTCCTCATCTGCCTTCATATATACAAACAATCCTCAATTGCTAATTAATGTAAAAAATAAGTTCATCCAAGTGCCCATGTGGAAACTATATTAATTTAAAAAAATTATGGTTCCCGTGTATATCATATCCAACTACTGCAGACTAAGAATAAATAGCATTTTTCATCTGGTCACATGAAGAAGCATTTTCAGCTTCCAATGGTGTATATAGTCTGCAACATGACGCGGTAGTTTTTCTTACACATACTAAACTGAAAGGTGGATAAAAACTCCAAATCATCAAGTTCTATTACTAATTTTTAGAGCCCACGGCATTTCGACAAGCCTGATTTGATCAATAGTAACAAAGAAACATTATCATATTTACAGTGGAATGGAACACACCACGTTCTGGTTTGCAATGTGTTGCACATATTCCTGAATAACCTTGCTTAGAAGTGATTCAACAATCTGTGCAAAATAGAGGATATTTTGTTATATTATCTATGTCCATCAACCACAGTGCACAACAACTGACTATGCTCACATAAAATAGGCTCACCAATGGTACTTCTTCTGGTTTCTTATCTAAGAGAACTGTACGCAAAAGAATGCTAAGTGAGTCCGAAGTAGTCTGCAAACAAGAAGATGGAGGTCATTACAAAACACTAGCAATGATGGGTCAAAAAGAATCATTCTGAATTATAGTTCTCACCATCCCATTGGAATCTATAGAAAAATCAGTAGCTATGTTTTGCTCCTCTGAAAATCCATTCTGGATTAGCTCTGCTGAGTGGCCTTTTATTATCTTATTCATAAAGGCATCAGTATTCTTGAGTATAAAGTACTTCCTGGATGTCAAAGGCTTTAAAATGCCACCATATTTACATGAAGCTTGTCTCCCTATTTTATTACTTTCACTGAGTGACTTCACAGCAAGAACACAATCGACAACCCGAACACCTTTGCCACCCTATATTCAAATTGTCAGATAAAATACATCAAATTTTGTCATAGACAAAGTAACCCAAATAACAAATTTGCAGAAGAAGCACTCATTTCAAGTTTTCTCCCTCTAGTCAGAATTCATGTCATTTTAGACATCGACATGGTATTGCAAATACAATTATGACTACTAGTTTGTATTGTCAGATATTTGTAAAACCCATTAACATAATAATATCGTGAAAGTACTTTCTGACACAGATGATATCCAAGATGATATTGATTTAAACTCCGACAAGATGCTTATCCGAAACAACAAATAGTTGTGATTAAAGTTAACTTTAAACTAAAAATGGCTTGTGATATGAACTATCTAAAACAGCATGACAAAAATTACCTTCTCCAAATCAGACACCTCAAATGTAGGAAGTCCTAAATCTTCTACAACAACAAGGAAGTTCCGCAGATTCTCAAAATACTGATACGCACATAGAGCTGAGCCATCCATGAGGCCAGCAGCATCTGAGGGGGCTTCTACAACCTGGAAGAGTTTTAAATTGCCAAGAGAAATGGTGTCACATATTAGCATGTGTGGCATCCGAATAAACTAAAAGGTTTGAATGCTAGAAGTGCAACCTTAGGTATGGCGCCAGGCTGAACCTTATTCAGCGCATTGCATAGAACAATTCCATTTCGTAGTCCAAGCCGGAATTCCTCCTCGGAGGGTTCGTCTGGCAGGTCTCTTGCACACACTACACCAACCGTTCTTCGCAACCAACTGGCCGCATCATACCGTCTCATTGCTGTGCTTGTCAACCCAGTTAAGCATAAGCTCAGTTAAACATCAGCTCAGACTGCTTAGTTAGTTGTATTATAAAGATCAGTAAAGATTTCTATCTAATTATGCTCCTGGACTTTCACAATATCGATTCACATGTCTTAAACATGCTCAGCATTAGTCTACCACAAGATTATGGTAGCATGCCTCATAAATCATCACATCACTATAAAATTGTCAGTATTATTATTATATGGACACATCAAACATCAAAGTATACTGGTATAGTAAAGCTACCATTTTTTAGTCTCAACCGAGAAAGGCATAAAGCATAAACCCTTCCCTCACAAAGATCGCGTGAAACCCATACAACTGTGAGATCAACGCTAGCTCAAAATTCAAACGAAGCTATTAAATGAACGCTTTAATTAGTACTAGCCAACTAAATTTGTGACCCCGATCGTACGAAGAAATTCGAACAGTTGATTCAGTAGTAAACTGGTAAACCGCATCTGATCTGATCAAAAGTTGAAACGTCAACATCGAAGTACCGATACGAGATCTCCTCCCATTGGATCGATCGTCTAGTCCAGAAACCAAAACTTTAGCAGAAAGAGCCAGCCAAGAACAGCAAAACACCAGACTATCACAGTATCACTCCACATTTAGTGTGATCCGCGGATTGCGCCCAAGGACTCACCGGCCTCCTCGGCCTTGCGGGATGCCACATCGATGCCCGTCCACCTCCCAGGAGCACGCGGAACTTCCTCCGCCGCCGCGGCCATCATCTCCCCGGCCGACCCAAGAGCGCCCGAACCGGCACCAGTTTCGGACGGCCCGACCGCCGGCAGTTCCCTGGGAGCGAGCGGAGGAAGCGGAGGAGACTGGTTTGGGGGCGAGGAGGACTGGATCGGCAGCTGGGGTGGGGCTTGCTTTTCTTGGACACGGGCCTCTGTTTTCGAATGGCGATGGCGCTCGGAGTCGGAGGGGGAAGAGACAGAGAGAGCGGTTGGGGGGTTGATCGCAAATAACACGTGTCTCCAGGGGGTAAAGTGCATAATTTTTTATTGTTGTTTCTGATTTTATTCTTTATTTTTCTTTACTAAAATGCTATACTCATGGGGAGCCGACTCTCAGACGACCCAATGCAACTGAGTAGAGTTGGGCCCACCGTCAGTGTGTTTGGTCGTGCGAGAGTGAGCTCTCCTAATCGTGTGTATAGCATGATTTTTTTTCTTTATTTTTTTGATTTATATGGATTTCCATTTATGAGCCTTTGGGTCAACAAAAATTGGTTGTTTAATATATGGGGGAAATATTTGATAGTTTTTGACATGTATCAACTGTGACAACAAGTAAGTTGAAACTTTAGGTGATGTTCCTTTTCGTCCGAGTTCTTATTTAAGTCGTTTAAACCTTTCTAAATAATTTTAAAATATTAGTTTTTTTACGATTTTTAGTTATTTTTACCTTTTCTTCTCAATGTTTGTCCTTGCTAAATAGATAATACCCACACAAATAAATAAACTGTATTTTTCGAATAATGGACAAAACAGTTTCGTTTGAGTTAATTTCTTAATTCTTGCGCGCAAGTCCAAAACAACTCATATAAAACATATTTTACATGGTAAAGACTCACCATTAAAGCTCTCCAAATAAATATCACTATCATGTTTCCCCCCTTTTATGTCCTTGATATTATGCTTTGGTTCTTCCTAACTAGATGGTTTTAAAAATAATACACTGAGAAAAAAATGCACTTGGATGCAGGCTTGAGTTGCTTCATGCACAAATTGTGAGTTGTGGCAAAGGTGAGGAAGGCAACAAATCAACATCAAAAAAGTGGTTAGCAATTAACACACCACACATGCCATTAATTAAATTCCACATTTCCCCCTCCTTTTATGTTGCACCTTATTTGGTGCCTTGACATCCACTCAAATGCCTTCAATTATCTACCATGTTTTACCCAAAATCTAGAAAGAAATCATTACTTTCATAATATATATATTGTACTGCTACGCAAGTCAACTTTAACGCGTTTGCGGTCAAAATTGACTCTGGTAGTAGAAGATCGTCGGACCAAGCCCACGAATTTGGGAGATAATTAATCATTAATAATTTGTTTTTAAATCCATGCTTGAGAAAATAAACACTTTCCATCTTTGCGATTGGTCTCAAGGAACAGTTGAACTGTTCTTTCAAAACAAATAGCAGTCAAATTTGTAATTTTTGGAAGGAATTTGTTACCGGGTCAAAGACCCGGATCCGCTTGTGGATCAGCTAGCAGAGGAGCAGAGGGGCCACTCCAACGGTCGGGAAGAAAAAAGTTGACTTCGCCGGAACTTTCCAAATAAGCCCCTTATATTTCGCGTAGCTATTGGGATGCTCGTCACGTTCAAATTTGCAATAATTAAATCGAAATGAAAGTACACAAATCAAGATAAAACAGGAAATTATCTTAAAACGAACGAAATTTGGAGGAAAATTGTATCACTTGGAGGGCAATTTGCTCGCTTCAAATTTTTATTCCTTTTTTAAGTAAAGCTTACTCAGAGTTGCTACCGTTTTACTGAGCCATATTACTGTGATTTTTTTAAGTTAAATTAATCAAATAATTTTGACCGGTTTTATAGAAAAATATATCAACAACTACGATACTAACTTAGTTTCATTAAATTCATTATAAAATATATCTTGATAATATATTTATTTGATATTATAGATGTTAATATATTTTATCTTTAAACATAGTCAAGGAGCTAAGTACTATAACTTCGAAAAAAATCAAATAATTTATAATATGAAACAAAAAATATATATCTGGAGTGATGCTTTGTTACAGAGAAGAGCATCTACGAAAGGGCAAAGGATGGACTGACACTCAATATATAACATCTATCAGATGGCTCTTGTGTTGCAACTTAGCCTTCTCTTCAGAGAGAAATCAATTTGTCTGTATGATATGATATTATGATATGAAAATTATGGTAATATAATCCATCATAGATGGATCCAGTGTAAAAGCATTGCTACCGTGACAGCAGTGTCTTTCAGCTGGTTGGCACAAGTATTTTTTTAATTCGGTATTGATGATAGTAATTCGATGGTGCTGGAGGGAGAGTGGTTATTTTACTCACTGTTGATCTACCATTCTATTTTAGTTTAATTCCCTCTTCTGCTTGTTTCCCATCTTAATTTCTCATCCCTCCAGCTTCTTCATCTTCTCCATAGTCAATCACACACGGTTGAAGTGATATTAGAACCAGAGGAACATGAGCGTAAGCATGCCCCGTAGCATCCGTCGGTGTTTTAACCGGTCGATCTTAAATCAGAGGTAGCTTTTAAAGACTACTTATATAGATGTGGAAGATAATCGATGAGATTAGATAACAAGTAAGGCACATACAGCGGGACAATGATTTATACATGTTCAAACCCTCATATCAATTTGAGGTGCTAGTACATTTTTGTGTTAGTAGTACTATTATAATGATGTGTTACATCCGCCAACCATATATAAGTCACAACTGCTATCTCATCCTTTGCCAGCCTCTTATGCCATCGCTGCTTTATCGTCTATCGTTGTTAACCTCAGTCAAGTCGAGGCTGAGGGGAGCAAGTCATGACAAGACGAGGACATTCTTACTCAACCTATCCCTCGGCCTGGCTAGTTGCCGCCCCTACTTTTCTCAGCTATCTTGCTCTACCATTGCTTGGTACAGATAAAGGTGTTGTTGTTTGTGGGCTGTAGTAGAATTATAACTCGTTCAGGTAACCACTGTTGCCCAAACACAATGGCCATGTCTACCAACAATTGGGATACAAAATAAGCCGAGAACTACCTACTCAAGGCATACATGAATCCCCCTATTTGAATTCAGGAGTTCACTACCAACGCGCGACACTCCTTTCATTCTCAATACCTCCTAATCCCATGTTTGTATTTGCTACGCTCATGCATTGAATCTATATACCTCGTGCGACATCAATGGCTTTCTTGGTAATTCCATTACAATAATACACTAGAAAAATAAAACATTACTCCTATAAATTTACACCATGAAATTTTGAGTAACGATGCATGAACGATCCTCCTCTCTCTTTTAAACTCTCTCATGCTCTATTTTATATTACATGTGGAAGACATGAACACTATCACATGTAGTATATCTTTGAGTTATACATACTACTGCAGAACACATCATTAATATCGGTTGAAAATTATTTTAGTCTTGATTTTAGAATCGGTATTATTGGCTCTGATACCATGTTAGTTTACCCCACCTAGCCAACCCAACCATAAAACCTAGGCGTTATAGTGGGAGAGGTGGGGGCTTTTATCCATAGTCCAACACTCCTGTCTTCTAGATCTTGTTTTATGCATGCGAAGAAAGTAATTAATTAACATGTATCCCGTCAAAATTTACTGTGGTGTTTTCTCGTCATAAATCCATACTTTTGAGCCTTGATGAAGCATGATGCAGTTGGAACTTGGAAGTAGTTTAGAGAACAAGGCTGTTAGACTATCTTGCTCAAGAAACCAAATTAACTTTAATTTTCCTTTGTGCCAACAAATATATATTCGTTTTAATTCCAAATTAATGTGGCACATTTTAGACTACACATGTATATATTAAGGAAATGAGTAAGAAGACTATACTACCCTTCTCAAGGTGGGCGAGTGTGGGTCAGGACTTGTTTACGTAGTAATGACGAATTAGTAATCAAGTTCGGAGTGGAGGTAAAAAATATTTTTATAAGTTTTAAATTACTATATTTCAAACAAATTTTAAACTACAATAAACTTATTACATTATGAGATCGAAGATAGAGCGAGTAATATTTATATCTTAATGTGTGCTTCAACTTTTGGCAAGAAACATCCTGCTTACATAACTCATATAAATAATTACTTGACATGAATTTCTCAGATGTAACTTGTGCGGAGGGAGAAGAGATTGTAATGTGGATCCGCATCAAGCAAGCTATAGCCATGTAAAAAAACGAAAGAGTAAATCTCAATACACAGGGAGCTGAGGATACAAACCAATCTATTTACTTTTATTAAATTTTCATCGAATTGATATAAAAATGTTTAAAATTTTAAATGATCGGTTACGAATATTTAGATCAGCTTTGGATTTTTTTTACTTCGACGCTATCAAGACCTAACTAGCTAAGGCAGTCGTCATGTACTTCTATGCTATCCAGACCAGGTTCTTTGCTTGCTCTATTTATTCTCAAGTATTTTGCGGGCACTCTAATGAAGTATTTAATTATAACTAAAATTTATTAAATTTTAATTAATTTTATAGAAAAATTATGCCAAAAACTATAACATCAAATTTGTTTTATTAAATTTATCATAAAATATGTCTTGACAATGTATTATTTGATAGTGTAGATGTTAATATATATGTTTCTTTATATTATAAAACTTAATAGATTTAGATTTAGATTTAGAATCAAGAAACAAGCTAGTATATAGATTTTCCCAGTAGCATAAACTCGCCTAATTGAATATATCGCCAATTTGTGGATTTACTGCAAGAAAGAGCAGGACGAAGAATTGAAGTAACTTGACCCTTAATCTGATCTGTACAGATCTGAAACAATGGCTTGGATACCAGTTTTTGGACAAGGAGATAGTTAGCAATATTTGTTCTGATTATTAATAAACCATATCAGTAACAACGGTAATAAGATCGGTTAGCATTATATAACAGTTGTCGGTATTTTACGGAGAAGTTCATCCATGGTAGTGTCCTCAGTAGTGATTTGTGTAGAAAAATGTGGAGGAATCGAGACTTAATAGTTAACACGGAAACAGGGATACATGATTTATTCAGGCCGTTAATACAGCAAATACTCTTTCTCCTGTGTTGAGCGGTTGCAACTATGATGAGTTGGATGAATTAAGGTCCTGACCCATCTTGTATAGTGTGGAGGATTGGGTTACAAGCTACAAGTTCTTATCTCCTGTTCGGTTGCTGAATTTAAGAGATTTCAACTGAACACTTCATCATCTCTAATTTATTTCTGAATTACATCAATATATTTCTTTTCATCATGGTATATCTTTCGCGACCTCCTTGATGGGCTGAGGTTATATCTTGACGGCACTTACAAATGTTTTGGTTAACCGCAGTTGTGTTACATTGTAACTACCAGAGATGTTCCACCGTGCCAGAACTTTGCTACCTCAATACGCCTACTTGTTTACATTGGATGGCTGGTCAAATCAAACCCAGTGCCTTCCTTCTGTTCTGGATGCCTCCCAAACCTATGTACATCTCACTTCTCTCTCTGCTCTCCTTTTATCAGCCTGAAGAAGTCGCAAATATGCAAAATAATGTACTATATATGATACACCCCTAGCTATCAAGTCCATAAATTTAGGGGTTATTTGGTTCAATCCCGGCTTAGATCAAACTCTGATCAGATAAGAGATAAATTTAATTTTAAAGAGATAAACATATTTAGATGAAATGATCAACCTTTAAAAGATAAAGATAAATCTAAATACTTGACGCTAAAACTTATCAACCGTGATCTTCGCTTCTCAGGGCATCAGGCACCATTCCTTTTAGTGCTAGCAAGCTCCTCCATTCTGCTTGCTCAGTTGTGTTGAGAATGCTCTCACAGAGGCAGATGTGTCATGTTGAAACCAAGCAGTTTTACCCGCATCAAGATCTTGGAACATAAATGCTGCTTCTCCTTTAATCTTGGATGGTTGGCCAAGTCACATTGTGCCTGTTTGCTTCTCCATACCTCTCAATCCTATATATCAAAGCACTAAACCAGTCTCATTGACATGTAGCTCTTGTTGTGTCTGCTGAGGATGTAGAAATGATTAATTTACCACTGTGTACACCCTTATGAAGTCCGCAATTTGGATGCTGTTCAACGGGCATTCTGAGAAATAGCGGCAGAACTAAAAATATACCATGACTTGAACTGATCTGTACACAATAAAAATGCGCTACAATTGATTGTGTTCAATGGTGTCATGTTATAACTATTGTAGCATATTACTTTGGTCATTGGCCTGTTGAGTGTGGACTAATGATGATAAATAATCCTTCAATTAAGTGAGAGAATGTTGAGTTAATCTTAGATAAGGCCTATTAATTAAAGATATTAGGGAGGTGGATGGAGTATATCGTCTCTGGTCATGCGCGCTTTGATCAGAAGTGCTAAAAAAACTTTAAAGGGTTCCTCAATCATGTACTGCACATATAAAAGGATAGGAGATATGACAACTAAAAAACTTGGATACACAACTCATAAAACCTAAAAACTCTAAAGACCCGATCTAAATTCTAAACTTATACACTGTGAGCAATCGAAATAATTTATCTCCTCAATCTTTTCATCACCCACTCATTTGGTTCAACTGACGAGATCAAAGATGGCCTCCTCATCTAAGTTCAATGATGGCCAGTGTTGATAATGCTTTTGCAGAGGCAGCTGTGTCACATTGAAACCAAGCAGGTTTATCTGCATCAAGATCTTGGAACATCAATGCTGCTTCTCCTTTAAGCTTGGATGGTTGGCCAAGTCACATTGTGCCTATTTTCTTCACTATGCCTCCCAATCCTATATATCAAAGCACTGAACCTCTCTCATTGACATGCAGCTCTTGTATCTGCGGAGGATGTAGCAATTACAATGCAGGAATAATTAATTTACCACTTTGTACACCCTTATGAACTTCACAACTTAGATCATATCTTATTGGATTTGGGCATACTGAGAAATAGGGGCAGAACTAAAAATATATCATATATATCTAGGGCTAATCTAACTATCCTTAACTAATCATTCAAAAATTTTTAATATGTTTATGATAATTTGACGAAAAATCAATAAGAGTAAGGAGCTAGGCACGAAGCTCAAGCTCCAACCATCTCACCCATGTCTTCGCTTCTACTGAGAAAGATATAGGAACAACTTATATAAGTCCAAGGAATAAATAAGAGTAATGCTCATATGATTTTTCTTTCGTTGCTCTTAATCCATATTCACCTTAAATGGTTATTGATTATTTAGAAATTACTACTTGGTTCCACCTTCTCAATTCTACACTTAAGTACCAATCTATTGTCTTCTCAGTAGCACATGTGACTCTACTCATATCAATTAATCCTTGTGATAATTATAGTCCACCACTACATGGATCTGAGCCTCGACACTGGTCCAAGGTGGCTAGGCCTTATGTTGTCGAATGGATTGATCCATATGAAACACAAAAGTTAAAATCACTTGTTGGTTGCCACAAAATTATAGTCCGCCGCTACATGGATCTGAGTCTCAGCACCGGTCTAGAGTGGCCACATTTTAGGTTAGCCTATGGATTGATCTATATGAACCACAAAACTTATAGTCACTTGCTGATTGCCTCATAAATATATATGCATGTCATATTCCAGATGTCTTCCAATCCTAAGATGTTTATGTGTGAATATGGATATCTGATAATGCCCTCCATATGAAATATTTGGCTATTTGTGTCATTGAGTGGAATGAACCTAGCTACATGCATGATAAATATATATATCTCTTGGGAATACATTGGATTTCTATTAACAAACATGAGTATCTACATACCTTCTTATATAGAACTGGATCGTATCGGTGACGTCAAAATTATATCTTCAATTTTGCATTTAAGTTTTAAAAACTATTAGGAAACTCCGATTCCTATATTTGGTATATGTTGATAGAAATATAACTCTATAAATATATAAAAACTCTGGCAACTCAATGTCACTGTCTGTTTTGATTTGGATCAATGGCCAATTCACACTCAGCTTGTCCCTGTGCAAGCATGAGATGTGCAACTATATAGAGCCTTTAATCCTAGAGCCTCAAGAGTTAGGCCAAGTATCCTGGTATACTTTTTAGATGTGTTTCGGTCTACTCTATTTTTATAGCACACGTTAAGTTCTTCCATTACATAAACTATCTAATCTATTCAATAATCCATTCCTCGATCGATCCTCTCGATTCTTATTTCGCCTCCGTTTAGAACTTGCAAGGCCCAGAATTGTCTGGGATGTGCTGCTCATATTGAGCTTCTTTACTCCACGATGCCTCCCAATCTTATCTACGTAGCTACACTCTTAAGCATTGGACCTCTCATTGGCTGCTTGGTATGCAGATCACATGGACAAGCTATCGGTTGCCCTATTCTCACCTCTCCCTTCTCGAGGAAGTGGCAGATATAATGCAAAAATATTGTACTATTGTGCACCCTTATAATGTCCAAAACTTAGATGTTATTCAACATGGGCATTTGCAATGCCCTCTCACTGTGATACATGTACCAGTCCTAGAAAACTAATGCCCCTTTACAAAAGTTGAAGGTAGTGTTTAGTTTCAGAGCAAACATGGATGAGATATATGGTCATCTATGATTTACGGATAAGGCGATTCATGTTAGTCGTTTAGTTGGGTGGGTGACATAGGACAATTTTTTATTTTGTTTGTTAGATATAACTTGGATATGATAAGGCTAAATAATTTAGTGGACACCGCTTGTCATATAATACAATGGTATAATCGGATTACAAGTTGTATAGCTAGTTTAAGAGAAAAATCATTTAAATCTTTGTACACGAAATTAAATCCAACTTAAACAACCAGGAGATGATATGTCATTTCCTCCAATCTTAGATATGGTCATCCAATATTTTTTTCTAGATCTCTTTATCCAGTATATTAAGGAAATATTTCCCTATGTAGCCATTTCACCCCTCTTTGCCATCCAAACAAGCAGTTGATCAGCGATAACCAGAGAACCAAATGAAGCTAACTACAATTTTTTTCTTTGCACATGGTGTAGTAGTACTGACATACTTGTTGCAAATAAATAGTTGAATCTGAAAGAAAAAGTTTTGAATCAAACATGTCACATCCAACTAATATATGGAGATGAGAATGGGAAGTTGTGTATTTTTTCCTTTGCCTCCCTGAGTCCCAATCCTATGTGTGGAATAGTGGAACCACATAGTACATGTGAAGCATCTCTTGGAAGATGAGCTATAATACATGACAGATGCCCCGCCTTTAAATCATCTTTTATGGAAGATGATCATCTAAATGTAGGGTATAAAAAATACAAATGAGTTTAATTATAATAAATTGCATTTGAGCACATCTGCACAACCCATCATAATTCTCGGCTCAAGACCACAACTAATACTACTTGAATAATGCACCATTATAAGTAGAATGACAACCTTGTAGAAGCTAGGCTGATTTGAGCCGCTCTCTTTACATGATTCTTGACCAAGAAAACTGCAAGTTGTTCTCCGATGTTAGTCTAAAAAAATCGTGTCGTTGTGTTCCCATGCTCTTCGTATTTTTCCTAGATGACATTGGATTTATGCTTTCAGTAGGATCTCCGAGAGCGGTGCTAAACTAGTAGAAATCCCCTCAAACACATAGTCACGAGCATTGGTCAATTTTCCTAATGCCTCCTAGTTCTAACCTTGTGTGTCTAAAAAAGCAATACATCTTAAGGGTCATGGAATTCCTTCTTCTCAGTACTCAATTTCTTAGCTGTGTTTCAATTCTCAATCATCAAAGTGGGCATCCTGCTAAACTGTGCTACCTTTGGACCCACTGAACTACCAAGGGGATTGAAAGGTTTGGAACTTAGAAGCTATGTCTCTTGCATCTTCCAACTTCATAGAATATATATGAGTAGCTGTTCAAAAAGTAGGTGGAAAGTGTAAATTGCGTTATATTTTTTGAAAGAGATTTCTTCAGTACTTCGCATCAGAAGAAATATTTATGGAACATAAATATACTAATAAAAAACAAATGTATATTGTGGTTTCACAGAACCGCAGTAATTGGATCGGCTACCATGGTTTTCCCTATTCTTACGAGATCTGGTTAGTGGTTACTGGAGTAACTGGACCATTGTCTTGTTAATGGTGGTAACCAGCCAGTGGTGTGTTTTATAAACCTTGATTACGGTTAAATAATTAATGGTCTATTTAAGAGAGCTCAAATTTTGAGATGCGGCTAACGAGTATCTAGCTAGTAAGAAACTGAAAAAGCCGGTGACTCAAGGCCTATTATAGCTATTAAGTTTCATAATATAAAGCAATAATCTAAACCATTTGGAGAGCTTCACATTCAAGAAGTACATAGCTGTAGCTTCTAGAATCTTCTCCAAACAGACCTTGAGCTTACTTGGATGAATGCATAAGAAAAAGGGTTGATGGATGTCATCGTGTCCTTGCCGCCGGCGGAGCCCGACCACAGAAGCGCATCCCTTGCCGCTGTGATCGGCGAATGCCATGGTTTTGCAACTGCGATCGTGTGATCCACTAATTAACTAGCTAGCACTAGTTTCCATTACAAACAACTAGTGTATATTTCTCTTGTGTGGGAAGCGATTGCTACTGTATATTTTGTAGCAAGAAAGCACCATGCAGAGAGAACTATTAAATCAAAGCACATGCACAATAGGGTTTGTAGTTTCTGCCTGAAATATATGTGTAAAATTTTTCAATTAGACAAATTATGAGGATTACAGCTTTAGAAGCATGGCAGATTGCAAGATCAGTGAAGCTGTGATATAAATGTTTCTGGGGGATTTGTTCCTAGTACTTGCATGGCTGTTGGGTGATGGTTAAATTTGGCACGCTCATGCTCATTTCTCCCTTATGTTCAAAATACATCTAGTGGAATTTTGAATTTGGTAGCAGGAAACCACAATTAGATGATGAAATTTTTATGCTAAATGCAGGTTTTATTCCTATTGTGATATTATTGGAGTGTTGTATGTTCCTAAGTTTCTTATTACATGATATATATCTGAACAAATACATAATTAAAAAAAATCTATATGATGGAAAGAGTGATAACTCATGAGGGAAATCTTCCAAAAGAACCGGAGATTATCTTCTGGGACGATCAAACAATGCTGAACGTATTATTAGGGTTCCCGAGGCCTTCCATGCCAATTGTTTAGCTGCTAAAGATCACATAAGGGGGCCTGAATCTCTTGCACTCGAAACAACATTTTACCCTTGCAGTTCAAACCCTAAAAAGGCAGAGCTCCAGCCATTTTGCTTTAAACAAACCACCTTGCAGTTTAAACCTTGAATTTCTAGTTCACTAGCTCAAGGTCCCCTGTTACATGTGGCATACTGATTTCTTGCATGAACTCACAACCATTGTGCAGATGACATGTAGGAGATTAACAGTTGCATGCAAAACAGCTAAATGGGAGAACAACAAAACTCTATCTGTTACTAGTTCTCATCATGCCTAGAAGAGACCAGTCTTCCATAAAAGTGATGTATTTAAATATTGACCAGACCATCACACGGAAGTCACCCGTAATAGACGGTAAGTCTGACTAGCTTTGGATGGCTCCTCATTTGTGAGGAGTGATTATTATTTACCATCATAGATGAGCTTTTACATCATTGTCTAATAAATAGTAATGGAATGCTCGTCTTCTATAGATGCGGGTTGTTATCCATCACAAACAAGAGGTTCTATCGCCCAATATTCTAATGAAATGTTCAAATAATAGCTATTTCTCAAAATATTGAACAATATGCTTGCAATGATTTAAACATATATAAGTGACTACACAAAGATGGATTGAAGAGCATGGCATCCTCCAATGCCTATGTGACAGCCCGAATTCTAACGAACTTAGGCTTTTATTGAATCTCAAACGAAATGTCAATATTACAAGATGTTTATAACACGACGACGCATTAACGAAAGTAAAACAGAGTACGTAGCTCATTGGCTACACTTATTACAAACTGAAATCAAAGCGGAAGCAAAGCAAAAGCGGATATCGAAGATCTTGATCCCAAAATTTGACTCCTCGACTGGGACGCTACTCCTGGCCTTCATCTTCTTGATACGTAGCATATAAAAGATTGATTCAACGGGGGTGAGTACAGACGTACTCAACAAGCCACAGATATGCATATAATGAAGACTTAATAGCAAAGGGCATAATTTAGGCTTGATTTTGCATAAAAGAGCATGTTAAGTGTTGTTAAGCTTTAGTGAGCAATATTAGAACATGAATGTAAATGCTGAAGTAAAGTGAGTACTAACTTCCCACTACCTCGAGTTGCACACCCGTGTCAACTCGCTCTTTCAAACCATCCCATCATGATCAATGCATTCACACAAATGTAACATCTAATTGTGGAGAACATAACTGGGTTGCCCGTGACTGTGGGCACGACTTTTTTGAAAAGATTATACTCTGGCTAGAGGTATACAACTTTACCCACAAGGCACTCGCTCCCGCACACAACAGTGTGTCGAGATGACACGACATCACCCCGAAGGAACTCATGCCAAAACCCGTCATATGAATCAACTCAACAAGAGGATAACCACACTAGGTTTCGTCGACGCTCCACTAAGATCTCACCCGTAATGTCATGGGCAGACCTCGATTGGAAGATGTAGACCCCCATTCGTGCCTCGTCAGACCAAGCCACACTAGGTAACTCCTGATTTATGAACTTATCCCCTCCGCTCGGTGCATCAAGTTGAATCAACCCATACTTTAGATTAGGCATTACCCATTAGACTTGTGGTTAGTACTGGTATGCTTCGCAATAGATCCTATAGACCGGTCCTTATAGTGCCCCGGGTGAGACAAACCAATGCCCTAGCTTGCACCCGGAACCCACCATGCTCAACACATCACCATTCTCCAAGATCCATGTATCACAACTCAGAAATACAATGAGACAAGACGTAACAAGGGTATAGAGATGATCCACCTGTCTAATAGTAGGTATTAAAGTAATGCTAGCAAATGTGCCTCTACATTAGAGCACTAACTATTAAACAGTATAAGGCGACAAGGAGAATGGAGTACAAAGCATGGCTTAGGTTTGCACGTCAACGATTTAACTAAACATTAACTAAATATTCAAAAGTGTGTTCTAACATGCATTTATAACCTATGTTTTATAGCATTTATATGAAATCATGGGTTCAAGCATGCTCAAGGGGTGGGGTGTGACTTGCCTGACTCCTCACGGTACAGATATGGCACCTCGAAGTGCGTAGGTGGATCCTCGACGGCGTCGACCTCTAATTAGAAGGCAAACCGAGGCAAAATAAATAAAACAGTCCAATAGACAGCATGAATAGTACAAATAAAGTACATCAAAGTGAAGAGAATAATTTTATGAATTTTCTGAAATTTGAATGGGCTCAATTGAAGTTAATCTGCATTTACTATGAATTTTTGAAGTTTAAAAGCATTTCTGAAATTTTAAAATCAATTTAAAACGGTCCTGGTCCACGGAGGACTGAACCAACCGTGCACCCGCGCAATGTGCGCATGGACCAGGCCATCCTGGGCCGCAGGATCTAGATCGGGCGGTCGGCAGCGAGGCGGGGGATTAAATGAATTTGAATGGCTAGGATTAAAAGGCGAAGAGGTACGCCATGTGGACGCACGAGATTGAACGTGGGATTTTAAAACAGATGAACGGTTAGGATTGAAACACGAACCGGTACATGGGATCTGACGACTGTTGTCGTGTATGGCACGTGCGTGGCATGGGGGAAGACGAGGGCTTCGTCCCCAGCGTCAGTCGAACGGCGGCGAGCGGTGCATGGTGGTGGTGACCGACGGAACTCAAAATAAAATGCTAAAATGGAAAGAGGAGGGGATGGGGAGTCCGAGGGTACCGGAGGCGGTGAAGCTTTACGACGGAAGGCGACCGGCGATGAGGTCTTGGCGGAGAGGAGCTTCGGGTCGGCGGTGAAGCAGGCGCTCCGGTGGCTGAGGACATGAACCGAGGCGGTGCCAAGGTTGCGCGGACGACGGCGGACCCGATGTTGTGGTTGGCGAGGGCGGAGGCAATCGCCGGCGGCTGCAATTGGCGACTGGGCATGGAAGCAGAGGCGGGGGAACCGAGATGCGCGAGAGTGAAATCCGACGATCCGAATGAGCGAGGACAAAAGTTTGTTATGAATTCGGTTGCGGGGTTTAAATACAGTCCAGATTGAGGAGGAGAGGAGGGTCTAGAAGCTGCGGGAGGGCACCAGCGGCAGCGGAGGTTGTTACGGCGACGACGAGCGCGCAGGATAAGGAAAGGGGGCACCGGCGAGGGCTTTGCCCTGGCTGATAGGCGGGCCCAAGATGACAACGACGCGGAGGCGGTGGCGGACTGACAAGCGGGCCGAGGTGAGTGGCATGGGGGCGCGTGGGCGTGTGGGCGAGCGGTGCCGATAGGCGGGTCCCATGCAGTAGAGAGAGAGAGGGAGGGGCGGGCTGGACTAGGCCGATGTAACACCCCAGAAATTAAAAGGAATAAAATAAAAAGAAAAATATTATTTAACTCATTTTTGATTAATTATTAAAGGGAAATTCACAAAAGAACCCAAATAAAGCCAAACAGGGAGAAATACTAAAAGTCTAGACTTGAAAATTTTATGAGATTAACTAGAGATCAAGATGTAATTTTAGGAATTTTTACAAATTTTTATCAACAGTGGTTCAACTCTTAATCAAATAAATGAATTCCTGGAATTATTTTAAATCAGAAAAGAATTTAAAATGCTTAATGGGCCCCAACCCCGAAACCTCCCTCCTAAAGCCTTTTAGGCCCAGCCCATCTCTGCTCTCTCTCTGACGGGTGGGACCCAGGTGTCGGCGCCGCTCCCCTCCTCTCTCTCCCGCCCGCGCCCGCCTCGGCCCCACATGGCAGCCCCTCGCCTCCGTCTCCCTCTCTCTGGCAGTCGTGGCCCGCCTGTCGGCCCTTCCTTTTTCGTTTCGCCCGCTGACAGGTGGGGGCCACCTGTCAGATGCTTCGTCTCCGATGGAAGGGGATCCCCCCCTTCCATGCCGGCGACCCCCACCTTCTGTTTTCACCGCCGGCCGCCCGCGCTCACCTGGATTCGCCCCGGATCCCTTTCCCTGGCCGCCACCGCCCCTTTCCATCCGATGCCCACGCGTTTTCGCGCCTTAGGAAAGCTACCCGAAGCTTGGAAGGAGATCGCCGGAGCTCTCGGGATCCCTCGGTTCCCTGCCATCCCGACGCCGGCGACCCCTTATAAAAGCCCCCTCCGGCCACCGCACTCATCCCACACCACCGTAGCCCGAGCCATAGCGATCCAGAGCGCTCCCCTCTCGATTTTAGGCTTCTCCCCTCTGCTCCACCTCCGGCGAGACATCGCCGCCGCCTCCGGCCTCCTCCGCCTTAGCCACCGCCACCGACGAGACCGCCGGAGCCCGCTCGTCATCGGCCACCCCTCCGTCGGTCGTGAAGACCACCGGATCGCCGTCGTCGTCGAGCACCCGAAACCTCCCCGCCGTCTACGCTCGCCGCCGGTCACCTCCGAGCCCCCTTCGTCGCCACCGAAGGTACCATCGTGACCCCCTTGCTCCCCGCGTTCCATTTCTGTCCCTAGCTAGTCACGTAGGCGCTCGCCGCCGCCGCAGCCACCGCACCCGAGGCCTCGCCGTCGCCGGAGACGAAGGGTACGTACCCCTTACGCACGTGGCGTGCCGGACGCACTCACGACCGTTCGATCTGCGATGAACGGTTAGGATTATAACCCACCCAGGTTTAATCCGAGGCGTCCATCCGGTCAAACCGGTACCGAGGCATCTGGGCCGTTGATCGTTATTTAAAATCTTGACTTGATCTCGTGCGTCCACGTATACCTCTTCGCCACGTTTTAATCTGGGCCGTTCAATTTCATTTAAACCTCCCGCCTCGCGCCTGGCCGCTGGATCAAGATCCAACGGATCTGGTTGATCCGGTCCACGCCACAGTGGCGCGGTCCACCGTGGGCCTGGCTCACCGTGGACCAGAGCCCATTTTCTGTTTAAATAAAATTCCAGAATTTGATTTAAACTTTGAAAATTCATATCTTGCTCATTTTAACTCCAAATTTCACCATTCAAATTTTGTTAGAACCAGAATATTATTCTCTACACATTAATGCCATAAAAACAGTATGTTTCTGTTGCCCAAAATATTATAAATAAATAAATGAATAAAATCCCTTATGGTTAAAATGAATAATACAGAAAATAAATTGGGAAAAATCCTAAAATATTAGACTTTACTGTTTTATATAAAACTCAGAATAATAAAATACTACTTCACATAAAAACACCCACAAATAATGTATGTTCCTTTATTTGGTGAATTTTATCTGTTTATTGAATGAAATATTTATTTTTCGTAACGAGAAGACTACGAGTTCGTCGAGGAGCAGGAATTCTACCCCGAGGTTCCTCCATCACCCTTTGCTGACCAAGGCAAGTCATCGACCACCTCTGTGGAAACAGTTGATCATTATTGAGCCCATGATTTAATAAATTATCGCTATAACTCATAGGTTAATATTGCATTAGTCAAAGATCAAGCCATACACTTATATTTATTAGATCCCCGTCCTTGTGTGCAAACCCAAGCCATGCTTATTGAGCCTTAACTCCTTGTCACTCTACAAATATTTTATTAGCTAGTGCCCAATGTACCGGCACAACTGCTATAGGATATAAAGAATGAGTCGTAGAGTAGATGGATTCTGGTATATGAAATACCCTGTTATTCTTGTCTCTGGACTCTGTTGGAGTTAGGTGTGTTATAAGTATGGTGGGTTCCGGGTGCAAGCTCGGGTTTTGGTATGTCGCACCCGGGGCACTATAAGGACCGGTCTGCGGGATCTGTTGCAAAACACTTCCGTACCAACCACAAGTCTAATGGGTAAGTCCTAACTGGAAGTGTGGAACACTCCGTCTCACGGCACCATAGTGGAGGGGGCAAGGGGCTAGCCCTCAGGGCGCCTTGTACCGACGATGGCTCAAGAGGGGGTATTGTGGAAACTCGACATGGCGAGACACGGTACGAAACCTATAAGAGGGTGCTGTTGAGTCGGGGAAGACCATATGGAAGGTTTTGGCACGAGTTCCCGTGTGATGGGTCATCTCGTTACACTTCGGTGTAGGTGATGAGTGCGTGCCTTGTGGGTACAGTGGTACATCTCTGATCAGAGTAAATTCAATCTTTTCGAAAAGCCGAGCCCACGGTCAAGGGCGGGTTGTGTGACTACTCGCAGTTAGTTTACAATTGGTTGAGTGATGGAGTTATTCATGGCATGTAAGGACTGTTGTGCGGGGAGGTAAAACGTACTCCTCGAGTTAGAATATGATGATGATGCATTCACATGTTTACTTTTCCGTACAAATAAAATGCTCACATTAAATGCTTTACAAATATGTTGCTTCCGCTAAACTAGCCCCTATCTCCCTTGTTATTATCTTGCATTTATAATTGCATTCGGTGGCTTGCTGAGTACATCTGTACTCACCCCGTTGACTTACACCATCAGAGCCAGTCTACTATGAGGAGGATGAAGGTCTGGAGTAGCGACCCAGTCAAGGCGAGACTGGAAGGAGGCGTTCATCTAGGACCCTTATTTTATTAGTTTCTCTTCATCTTTATTCACTTTTGTATTAATGCGGTCTACGAACCGTGAATGATTTGCCCGTATTATACGTGGTCGTGTGATGAACGTCTTGTTTTATTGATTTTCTATGGAATTTCAATAAAGTCCTGATTTATTAAATCGGGGCGCGACAAGATGGTATCAGAGCCGACTTGACTGTAGGAAGCCAAACAGACCGGACCTTAGGACTTATATATATCCACTATATTTTAAAAAGATTACTTATCCTCTCATCTTCTAAGATTTTTACAAAATTTTCTCTCTTTTGTAGATGCCGGTTCACACCGTGAATGGGAACCTTCGTGACGAGACCGGATTCATCCGCGAGCTGCGCATGCTCGTCAGTTTCCTCGGCTTCGAGCAAGAGCCGATGTACCATGGAGTCTTCCCCGACGAGGAAGAAAGCTACTGCGAGGTCACCGTCGTCGTCCAGCCCTCCCCTCAGACAGCTCACACCTACCGCGGAGGAGGACCTACCTTCCTGGTAGCCAGTCAGCGCACCGCTCTCCAGGCACTTACGGAGCTCCGGATGATCTACGACAGCGAGCTCTACGACACGGACTTCCGCTTCGTACCTCTTCGCACCCCAGGGAGTCCACACAGTGTCTTCGTCAGCACCCTCTCCCAGCGCCATTCGGCGATTGGACATACCATGCGCTTGTTGGAGGCCATGGATGATCTCCACTACGAGGCGCTGCAGGACGCCAATGGACAGCGCGACACTATCAGCTTCTACCGCCATTCCTCCGAGGACCTGAACCGCGAGAACGGAGAGCTTCGTCGCCGCATCCAGCAGGGACACCGCTTGGCTGCCGAGGCAGAGGAGTTGCGGCGTCAGAATGAGCTCCTTCGACAGCGTGTCGCCACCAACCCGCACCTCCGCTACCAGATCGAGGAGTTGAAGAAGGACATAGAGGAGATCGCACCTCTTCCGCCTCGCCGGAAGAAACCCATTCAGACTCCCACAGTGAGACCCAAGAGGATCTCCCGCAGCGCACCACCCGCCGGACCGTCCAGTTCCTCGACCCCGCCCGTCTCCTACGAGCCTGAGATCGAGCCGTCCCCTGAGCTGCCATAGACGTAGTTTTTACGATTGATTGTTATTTTCACTTTTACTTGATTGTATTAGCATTCATGTCACAATATAAGGCATGAATGAGAATATTAATAAATGTAACCGCAAGAACGGAACCCTTTTTAAATAAAATATAAAGAAATTCACTAAAATAAATGTGTACACTTTGTAAACTCCAGGATGACTAACACTCAAGGATCAGACGCTCCTCAGAACGGAGGGGAGAGTGGCAACCTGCCACAATGGGGAGCCACCGGGCAGAGGCAGGCCCCGGTCGCCAACCACCCCACCGTGGCTGAAATGATGGCCACCCAAAACCAGCTGGTCTCAGCCCTCCTGCACCAGATGATGCAGCAGCAGCAGCAAATGCAAGAGCAGCAGGCTCACTTCTTCCGCCTCCACCAACAGCCCGAGCTGCCCCGACCCGCCACACCAGCTCCCGCTCCCGCGTCACAACTCTCGGAGTTTCTCCGAGTCCGCCCACCGACCTTCTCTAGCACCACCAACCCCATGGAGGCTGGGGATTGGTTGCGGGCGATCGAGAAGAAACTCGATCTCCTGACCTGCACTGAGCAGGAGAGGGTGGCCTTCGCCACCCACCAGCTTCATGGTCCCGCCGCAGAGTGGTGGGACAACCATCGCGAGACCCTACCCGAGGGCCACGCCCCCACTTGGGCAGAGTTCTCAGCTGCCTTCCGTGCCGCTCACATCCCCGACGGCATTGTAGCTCAGAAGCAACAGGAGTTTAGGGACCTGCAGCAGGGGAGCAGGTCCGTAATGGAATATCTGCACGAATTCAACAGATTGGCCAGGTACGCACCTGAAGAGGTTCGTACGGATGCGGCCAGACAGGCCAAGTTCCTTAGGGGACTGAAGGACGAGTTGTCCCTACAACTCATCTCAGGAGACTTCGCCAACTTCCAAAAGTTGGTGAACAAAGCAATTATGCAAGAAACTCAACAGAATAAAGTTGACCTGAAGAAGAAGAGGATGATAGCCTTCAGGCAGAACCAGGGTATGGCCCAGAGACCCCGTTTTGCTCCACCCCCACCAGCGCCACAGTACCACCCCCGGCCTATATATCGCCCGGCGCCACCAGCTGCCAATACCGGAGCCAGCCAACCTCGTGCCGCTCCAGCCGCACCAACCGCCCCGGCCAAGAAGGCAGAGATCCTGCGCGACAAGCACGGCAAGCCCGTGGTATGCTTCAACTGCCGTCAGGAGGGGCATTACTCCAATGCTTGCCCCCATCCTAAGCGCGTCCAAGGAGTTGCCGCGAACCCCGCCATCCGCGCCCGAGTCAATCACGTCACCGCGGAAGAAGCTCAGGCCGCACCAGAGATAGTAATGGGTAAGTTCTTGGTACATTCAGCACTTGCAGTGGTTTTATTTGACACTGGAGCTACGCACTCCTTCATATCAAATGATTTTGTGGAAAAGAACAATCTAAACACCGAAGATCTACCCAGAGCCGTACAAATAGTCACCCCAGGAAAACAAACCCTAGCCCTAACATATAGCCCAAAGGTATGGGTAGATATCCACGGCACCATATTCTGGACCGACCCCATCCTAATAGAATGCCAAGGCCTAGATCTCATTCTAGGAATGGATTGGTTAAATAAATACCAAGGGGTGATAGAATGTGCCCAGAGAAAAGTAACCGTGACCAGCGAAGAAGGGATTGCCGTTACATTTCAGATGCCAAGACTAAAGATCAGAAGACCAAGACTGCACCAGATTACCTTGGAAGAAATACCGATAGTCTGTGAGTACCCGGACGTGTTTCCAGAGGACTTACCAGGAATGCCACCCAGGAGAGACATCGAGTTCAGGATTGACTTGGTGCCTGGAACCACCCCTATCTATAAGCGACCATACCGGATGGCCGCCAATGAATTAGCGGAGATGAAGCAACAGTTGGAGGATCTTGAGAAGAAAGGCTACATCAGACCTAGCACGTCACCATGGGGTGCCCCCGTCATCTTTGTCGAGAAGAAAGAAGACAAGGCAAAGCGTATGTGTGTGGATTACCGCGCCTTGAATGAGGTAACAATCAAGAATAAGTACCCGTTGCCTCGGATCGATGATCTCTTCGACCAGCTAAAAGGAGCTACAGTATTCTCGAAGATCGACCTGAGGTCTAGTTACCATCAGTTAAGGATCCGAGAAGAAGATATACCCAAGACGGCCTTCACTACCCGTTATGGATTATATGAGTGCACGGTTATGTCATTTGGATTGACCAACGCCCCTGCATTCTTTATGAATATGATGAATAAAGTATTCATGGAATATTTGGACAAGTTCATCGTGGTCTTCATAGACGACATCCTCATCTATTCCAAGGACCAGAAGGAGCACGAGACTCACCTCCGGTTAACCCTAGGAAAGCTAAGGGAACACCAATTATATGCCAAGTACAGTAAATGCAAGTTTTGGACGGCAGAAGTAAAGTTCCTTGGACACATCATCTCTGCGCAAGGAATCGCAGTAGACCCTGCCACCGTAAAAGCAGTTACGGATTGGTTGCCACCCACAAACGTATCTGAGATACGAAGTTTTCTGGGATTGGCCGGATATTACCGAAGATTCATCGAGAATTTTTCGAAGATAGCCAAGCCAATGACTAAATTGTTACAAAAAGGAGAGAAGTTTGAATGGACTCCTCAATGCGAGGAAAGTTTTCGCACCCTCAAGACTCGTTTGGTATCTGCACCCATACTGACCCTACCGGATATCCGCAAAGACTTCCATGTCTATTGCGACGCATCTCGCCAAGGATTGGGATGTGTTCTTATGCAAGATGGGAAAGTTATCTCTTATGCCTCCCGTCAGTTGAGACCTCATGAGTTAAATTATCCGACCCATAATCTGGAATTAGCCGCCGTAGTGCACGCCCTCAAGATTTGGAGGCATTATTTGGTTGGGAACCGCTGTGAGATCTTTACGGATCACAAGAGCTTGAAGTATATCTTCACACAGCCAGAGCTGAACTTGAGACAAAGACGATGGCTGGAATTGATCAAGGACTATGACTTGGGTATTCACTACCACCCAGGAAAAGCAAATGTGGTAGCTGATGCCTTAAGTCGCAAAGGATATTGCACGACCATGATGATTCAAGAACACGCACCCTTGTTATGTAAGGAGATGGAAAACTTAAATCTCGGATTGACCACCAGAGCATATCTAGCCACCTTGGAGACCCAACCTGTCTTGTTTGAGCAGATTCGTGAAGCTCAATCAGAGGACCCGGATATAGCAGCCATTAAGAAGAACATGAGACAAGGAAAAGCCCCCGGATTTTCCGAGGACGAGAATGGCACCATATGGTTTGGAACTCGGATATGTGTGCCGGACAAACCTGAAATAAAGACTCTTATCCTAAGAGAAGCCCATGAGACATTGTACTCTATTCATCCCGGCAGTACCAAGATGTACCAAGATCTGAAGGAACGCTACTGGTGGGTTAGCATGAAGAGAGAGATTGCCCAGTTTGTCGCCGAGTGTGACACCTGCAGAAGAGTAAGAGCTGAACATCAGAGACCTGCAGGATTGTTACAGCCACTTAAAATACCGGAATGGAAGTGGGAAGAGATCGGTATGGATTTTATCACCGGATTACCAAAGACCCAACTGGGGTATGATTCTATATGGGTGATCATTGATCGGCTTACGAAAGTAGCTCATTTCATAGCCGTCAAGACGACCTTCAGTGGCCCTAAGCTAGCAGAGCTATATATGGCCCGGATAGTATGCCTTCATGGAGTGCCCAAGAAGATAGTATCTGACCGAGGAAGTCAGTTCACCTCTCGCTTTTGGAAGAACCTCCAAGAGGAGATAGGCACGAGATTGAATTTCAGTACCGCCTACCATCCTCAGACAGATGGACAAACAGAAAGGGTAAACCAGATACTAGAGGATATGCTTCGAGCATGTGTTTTGGATTTTGGAGCCACTTGGGACAAGAGCTTGCCATATGCAGAATTTTCATACAACAATAGCTACCAAGCCAGTCTTCAGATGTCTCCTTTTGAAGCCCTATATGGACGTAAGTGCAGAACGCCTCCCCTTTGGGACCAAACTGGTGAATCCCAAGTATTCGGAACCGACATTCTCCGTGAAGCCGAAGAGAAAGTACGGATCATCAGAGACCGACTCAAGACAGCCCAATCGCGACAGAAGAGCTATGCCGACAATCGCCGTCGAGACCTAGCCTTTGAAGAAGGAGATCATGTCTACCTACGAGTCACGCCTCTCCGTGGAACTCAACGGTTTAACATGAGAGGAAAGTTAGCCCCTCGATATATTGGACCATTTCCCGTTATACGACGCCAAGGCGAAGTAGCTTATCAGTTGGAACTACCACCTTCGTTGACTGGAGTGCATGATGTGTTCCATGTATCTCAACTCAAGAAGTGTCTCCGCGTCCCCACGGAGCAAGTGGATCTTCAGCAGTTGGATGTCCAAGAGGATCTGACCTATGTGGAAAAACCGGTCAAGATATTGGAAGTCAAAGAAAGAATCACCAGGAGTCGAGTCATCCGCTTCTGCAAAGTACAGTGGAGCAATCATCCGGTAGAGGAAGCTACATGGGAAAAAGAAGACGAACTCAAGGCACAGCATCCTGAGCTATTCGAGGATTGATCCGAATCTCGAGGACGAGATTCTCTGTAAGGGGGATAGGATTGTAACACCCCAGAAATTAAAAGGAATAAAATAAAAAGAAAAATATTATTTAACTCATTTTTGATTAATTATTAAAGGGAAATTCACAAAAGAACCCAAATAAAGCCAAACAGGGAGAAATACTAAAAGTCTGGACTTGAAAATTTTATGAGATTAACTAGAGATCAAGATGTAATTTTAGGAATTTTTACAAATTTTTATCAACAGTGGTTCAACTCTTAATCAAATAAATGAATTCCTGGAATTATTTTAAATCAGAAAAGAATTTAAAATGCTTAATGGGCCCCAACCCCGAAACCTCCCTCCTAAAGCCTTTTAGGCCCAGCCCATCTCTGCTCTCTCTCTGACGGGTGGGACCCAGGTGTCGGCGCCGCTCCCCTCCTCTCTCTCCCGCCCGCGCCCGCCTCGGCCCCACATGGCAGCCCCTCGCCTCCGTCTCCCTCTCTCTGGCAGTCGTGGCCCGCCTGTCGGCCCTTCCTTTTTCGTTTCGCCCGCTGACAGGTGGGGGCCACCTGTCAGATGCTTCGTCTCCGATGGAAGGGGATCCCCCCCTTCCATGCCGGCGACCCCCACCTTCTGTTTTCACCGCCGGCCGCCCGCGCTCACCTGGATTCGCCCCGGATCCCTTTCCCTGGCCGCCACCGCCCCTTTCCATCCGATGCCCACGCGTTTTCGCGCCTTAGGAAAGCTACCCGAAGCTTGGAAGGAGATCGCCGGAGCTCTCGGGATCCCTCGGTTCCCTGCCATCCCGACGCCGGCGACCCCTTATAAAAGCCCCCTCCGGCCACCGCACTCATCCCACACCACCGTAGCCCGAGCCATAGCGATCCAGAGCGCTCCCCTCTCGATTTTAGGCTTCTCCCCTCTGCTCCACCTCCGGCGAGACATCGCCGCCGCCTCCGGCCTCCTCCGCCTTAGCCACCGCCACCGACGAGACCGCCGGAGCCCGCTCGTCATCGGCCACCCCTCCGTCGGTCGTGAAGACCACCGGATCGCCGTCGTCGTCGAGCACCCGAAACCTCCCCGCCGTCTACGCTCGCCGCCGGTCACCTCCGAGCCCCCTTCGTCGCCACCGAAGGTACCATCGTGACCCCCTTGCTCCCCGCGTTCCATTTCTGTCCCTAGCTAGTCACGTAGGCGCTCGCCGCCGCCGCAGCCACCGCACCCGAGGCCTCGCCGTCGCCGGAGACGAAGGGTACGTACCCCTTACGCACGTGGCGTGCCGGACGCACTCACGACCGTTCGATCTGCGATGAACGGTTAGGATTATAACCCACCCAGGTTTAATCCGAGGCGTCCATCCGGTCAAACCGGTACCGAGGCATCTGGGCCGTTGATCGTTATTTAAAATCTTGACTTGATCTCGTGCGTCCACGTATACCTCTTCGCCACGTTTTAATCTGGGCCGTTCAATTTCATTTAAACCTCCCGCCTCGCGCCTGGCCGCTGGATCAAGATCCAACGGATCTGGTTGATCCGGTCCACGCCACAGTGGCGCGGTCCACCGTGGGCCTGGCTCACCGTGGACCAGAGCCCATTTTCTGTTTAAATAAAATTCCAGAATTTGATTTAAACTTTGAAAATTCATATCTTGCTCATTTTAACTCCAAATTTCACCATTCAAATTTTGTTAGAACCAGAATATTATTCTCTACACATTAATGCCATAAAAACAGTATGTTTCTGTTGCCCAAAATATTATAAATAAATAAATGAATAAAATCCCTTATGGTTAAAATGAATAATACAGAAAATAAATTGGGAAAAATCCTAAAATATTAGACTTTACTGTTTTATATAAAACTCAGAATAATAAAATACTACTTCACATAAAAACACCCACAAATAATGTATGTTCCTTTATTTGGTGAATTTTATCTGTTTATTGAATGAAATATTTATTTTTCGTAACGACAAGACTACGAGTTCGTCGAGGAGCAGGAATTCTACCCCGAGGTTCCTCCATCACCCTTTGCTGACCAAGGCAAGTCATCGACCACCTCTGTGGAAACAGTTGATCATTATTGAGCCCATGATTTAATAAATTATCGCTATAACTCATAGGTTAATATTGCATTAGTCAAAGATCAAGCCATACACTTATATTTATTAGATCCCCGTCCTTGTGTGCAAACCCAAGCCATGCTTATTGAGCCTTAACTCCTTGTCACTCTACAAATATTTTATTAGCTAGTGCCCAATGTACCGGCACAACTGCTATAGGATATAAAGAATGAGTCGTAGAGTAGATGGATTCTGGTATATGAAATACCCTGTTATTCTTGTCTCTGGACTCTGTTGGAGTTAGGTGTGTTATAAGTATGGTGGGTTCCGGGTGCAAGCTCGGGTTTTGGTATGTCGCACCCGGGGCACTATAAGGACCGGTCTGCGGGATCTGTTGCAAAACACTTCCGTACCAACCACAAGTCTAATGGGTAAGTCCTAACTGGAAGTGTGGAACACTCCGTCTCACGGCACCATAGTGGAGGGGGCAAGGGGCTAGCCCTCAGGGCGCCTTGTACCGACGATGGCTCAAGAGGGGGTATTGTGGAAACTCGACATGGCGAGACACGGTACGAAACCTATAAGAGGGTGCTGTTGAGTCGGGGAAGACCATATGGAAGGTTTTGGCACGAGTTCCCGTGTGATGGGTCATCTCGTTACACTTCGGTGTAGGTGATGAGTGCGTGCCTTGTGGGTACAGTGGTACATCTCTGATCAGAGTAAATTCAATCTTTTCGAAAAGCCGAGCCCACGGTCAAGGGCGGGTTGTGTGACTACTCGCAGTTAGTTTACAATTGGTTGAGTGATGGAGTTATTCATGGCATGTAAGGACTGTTGTGCGGGGAGGTAAAACGTACTCCTCGAGTTAGAATATGATGATGATGCATTCACATGTTTACTTTTCCGTACAAATAAAATGCTCACATTAAATGCTTTACAAATATGTTGCTTCCGCTAAACTAGCCCCTATCTCCCTTGTTATTATCTTGCATTTATAATTGCATTCGGTGGCTTGCTGAGTACATCTGTACTCACCCCGTTGACTTACACCATCAGAGCCAGTCTACTATGAGGAGGATGAAGGTCTGGAGTAGCGACCCAGTCAAGGCGAGACTGGAAGGAGGCGTTCATCTAGGACCCTTATTTTATTAGTTTCTCTTCATCTTTATTCACTTTTGTATTAATGCGGTCTACGAACCGTGAATGATTTGCCCGTATTATACGTGGTCGTGTGATGAACGTCTTGTTTTATTGATTTTCTATGGAATTTCAATAAAGTCCTGATTTATTAAATCGGGGCGCGACAGCCGACCAAGAAGATTCGAGGTTGCGGCCCATTAAGGATTAGAAAGCTTTTTCGAATAAAAATAATTTAGAAAATTTGTTTTGAAGTTTGAATTATGAATTCAAATCTCAAAAATTATAAAATAATTTTGTAAATTAAATTCTTGGCTCTGGGATCCTTACAAAATTATTAAAATTTAAAATTCAAAAGTTTAGCTCAAAGTTTTAAATTGCAAAACACGTCTTCCTTTAAATAATTTTGAATTAAAATTCGGTTTGAAATTTCAATTTGTCTGTTTTGAAAATAAGGATGTTACAAACCTACCCCTTACAAAGAATCTCGTCCTCAAGATTCAAAACGACCTTCGAATAACTCGGGATGTGAAGCCTTCAACTCATCCTCCTTTTCCCACGTTGCCTCTTCTGGCGAATGGTTACTCCACTAAACCTTGCAGAACTTGATAACTCGCCTTCTCGTAACTCGCTCATTGGTATCTAGGATGCGGACAGGCTTCTCAACATAAGTCAAATCTTCTTGTATCTCTAACTGCTGGTGATTGGCTTGCATGGTAGGCACTCGAAGACATTTCTTCAACTGCGACACATGAAACACATTGTGCACACCTGACAGAGACGTTGGCAGCTCTAACTCATAAGCGACTTCTCCTCAGTGACTACTAACCAAGAAAGGCCCAACAAAGCGAGGTGCCAACTTGCCTCTCATGTTAAACCTCTAAGTACCACGAAGAGGGGTAACTCGGAGATAGACATGATCTCCTTTCTCGAATGACAAGTCCTGACAGCGATTGTCAGCATAACTCTTCTGACGAGACTGAGCTATCTTCAACATGTCCTGTATAATCTTAACCTTTGCCTCAGCTTCACGAAGAATACCTATCCCAAAAACTTGACTCTCTCCGGTCTGATCCCAAAGCAGAGGGGTTCTGCACTTGCGATCATACAGAGCTTCAAACGGTGACATCTGCAGACTGGCCTGATAACTGTTGTTGTAGGAAACTCGGCATATGGCAAATTTTTATCCTAAGAACCTCTGAAATCCAAAGCACAAGCTCTTAACATATCTTCCAAAATCTGACTGACCATTTTTGTTTGACCATCTGTCTGAGGATGATACATTGTACTGAAGTTCAACTGGGTACCAAGCTCTTCCTGCAGATTTTTCTAGAACTTTGAAGTGAACTGACTTCCTCTATCTAAGATGATCTTCTTCAGAACACCGTGCAAACACACTATCCTTGCCATATACAATTCTACCAACTTAGGGCCATTGTATGTTGTCTTGACCACTATGAAGTGAGCCACTTTAGTCAAGCGATCTATAATCACCCATATCGAGTCGTAACATGCTTGAGTTCTAGGCAAGCCAGTAATAAAGTCCATACCGACTTCTTCCCATTTCCACTCGGGAACCTTAAGGGGTTGTAACAGTCCTGCTGGCCTTTGGTATTTTGCTTTGACCCACTAACAAGTATCACACATCGACACATACTCAGCATTCTCTCTTTTCATACTAACCCACCAGTACTTCTCTTTCAAATCTTGATACATCTTCGTACTTTTGGGATGGATAGAGTACAAAGTATCATGGGCTTCCTTCAAGATAGTGGCTTTCAACTCTGGCTTATCTGGCACACAGAGACAATTCCCAAACCAAATTGGTCCCATTTCATCTTTCGAGAAGCCTAGGGCTTTCCCTTTTCTCATATTCTTCTTGATGTCGGTGATATCGGGGTATTTCTTCTGAGCCTCGTGAATTGATCTTCTAATGCTGGTTTTGCCTCAAGCGAAGCAAGGTATGATTTGGTAGTAATTCCTAGATTCAATCTTTCCATTTCTCGACATAACATATGAGCTTCGTCTAGCAGAATCAAGGTGTTGCAGTATCCTTTACGACTCAAAGCATCGGCCACTACATTAGCCTTTCCCGGATGGTAATGAATTCCCATATCATAGTCTTTAATCAGCTCTAGCCATCTTCTTTGCCTGAGGTTCAAATCTGGCTGAGTAAATATATACTTCAGGTTCTTATGATCTGTGAATACTTCACACCTGTTGTCGATGAGGTAATGCCTCCAAATCTTCAAAGCATGCACTACGACCGCTAACTCCAAATCGTGAGTAGGATAATTCAGCTCATGAGGTCGAAGCTGGCGAGAGGCGTAGGATATCACCTTACCGTCCTACATCAACACACATCCGAGCCCTTGGCGAGAAGCATCACAATACACATGAAAGTCCCTTCGAATATCCGGCAAAGACAATACTGGCACTGAAACTAACTTCTTCTTCAGGGTTTGAAAGCTTTCCTCGTAGTCTGGTGTCCACTTGAACTTTACATCTTTCTGTAGTAGTCTTGTTATGGTTTTAGCAATCTTAGAGAAGTTCTCGATGAAACGACGGTAGTAACCCGCCAATACAAGAAAACTTTGGATCTATGACACTGATATAGGCTGCAACCAGTCTGTAACGGCTTCAACTTTGATGGGATCTATGGCTATTCCTTTGGCAGATATGACGTGATCCAGAAACTTCACTTCTGATGCCCAAAACTCACACTCACTATACTTAGCATACAATTGTTGTTCTCTCAATTGCCCAAAGTTAGACGGAGATGAGCTTCATGGTCTTTTGGCGTCTTCAAATATATCAGAATATCATCAATGAACACCACAATGAACTTGTCTAGAAACTCCATAAAGACGTTGTTCATCATGTTCATAAAGAAAGTTGGAGCATTAGTAAGTCCAAACGATATTACGGTATACTCATACAAGCCATATCTGGATGTGAAGGCAGTCTTCGGAATATTTTCCTCTCTAATCCTCAACTGATGATAACCTGATCGGAGATCCACCTTAGAGAATATGAAAGCTCCTTTCAACTGGTCAAACAGATCATCAATCTGAGGCAACGGATACTTGTTCTTGATAATAACCTCATTCAGGGCTCTGTAATCAACACACATTGTCTTTGTATTGTCCTTCTTCTCTGCAAAGATCACCGATGCTCCCCAAGGCGAAGTATTCGGTCTGATATATCCTTTCTGCTAAAGGTCTTCAATGTTACGCTTCACTTCTGCTAACTCATTAGCGTCCATTCAGTACGGACACTTCGAGATGGGAGTGGTTCCTGGTATAAGGTTGATTTTGAACTCGATGTCCCTCTTTGGTGGCATACTTGGTAGATCTTCAGGAAAAACATCCATGAACTCCCGGACAATTGGAACTTCTTCCAAGGCAGTCTGATTCACCATGGGTCTCTCAACTCTTCTTCCTGCCATCTTGAATGAGACGACGGTTCTTTCTTCATTGGTCAAGGTAACTCTTTTGCTGGCATAGTCAATCATTACCTTATGCTTAACCAACCATACCTAGGATGACGTCTAGACCCTTGCATTCTATCAGTACCAGATCTACCCAGAATTCTACCCTTTCTATCTCTATCTGCACCCTCAGGCTAAATAAGTTAGCCAGTGTTTGCTTCCCAGGGGTGGCTATTATCGTAGGCTTAGTTAAGGGCATAGTTTTCAAATCATGCTTCTTTACAAATGATGCAGATATAAAAAATGTGTTGCTCCTGAATCGAACAAACCAACTAAAGTAATTGAGTTGACAGAAAACGTACCCAATACCACTTTTGGTGCTTCTTGAGCTTCTTCTGTGGTGATGTGGTTCACTCGAGCACGAACCACGGGGTTGACAGCTAATGGAACAGGAACCTGAGGATGCTTCGAATGTGGGCAAGCATTGGAGTAGTGCCCCACTTGACGACAGTTGAAGCACACAACTGGCTTCCTGAACTTATCCTTCAACAAATCTGCCTTCTGAGATATAGTCTGCACTGGTGCGGGAGCTGATGGAAGAGAGGGGCAAGGTGCTTCGATGCTATGGCCACTTACAGTTGGGGGCCAATAAGCTGGTCGTGGCTGGTAACTGGGTGCAACTTGAGCTAGCATTGGTCGGGGCCTCTTACTGCTACCCTGTTGATAACGGAAATCAATCATTTTACGTTTTTTCTGTTCAACCCTGTTGTACTCAGACTCTTGAATAATCGCCTTGTTCACTAGATTCTAGAAGTAGGCATAGTCGGAAGAAAGCAATGGAGGCTTCAGCTCATCCTTCAAACCTTTGAGGAACTTCTCTTGCTTCTCGGAGTCGGTGCGGACATCCTCTGGAGTATATCATGCGAGGCGATTGAATTCATGTAAGTACTCAGTGACTGTCCTGCTTCCCTGCTGCAGGTCACGGAACTCCTGCTTCTTTAAGGCTACCAAGTCGGAAGGCACGTGGGTAGCTCGAAATGCTGCTGAGAACTCGGCCCAAGTTATGACATGATCAGTTGGCTGCGCTTCCTTGAAATTATCCCACCACTCAGCGGTGGGTCCTTGGAGCTGGTGAGTCGCGAAGGCTACACGCTCATGATCAATATACTGTAATAGGTCCAACTTCTTGATAATGGTTCGTAGCCAATCCCCTGCCTCCATAGGGTTGGTGGTACTGGAGAAAATGGGAGGCCGAACACACAGAAACTCTTACAACTGAGAGGTTGGTGCCAAAGCTAGAGCTGGTACTGGAGCAGGCGCAGGTACTAGAGGGGGTGGCTGACGCTCATGCTCCAACAGCTGCTACTGAAGCTGGTGAAGATGGTTCTGCTGCTCTCGAATCTGCACCTACTGCTGCTGCATCTGAGATAGGAGTGCTACAATCATAGCATTCTGATTGTTCATTGCTTCATCTAGAGTAGGATGTACGGGTGTCGGTGGCGGCCCTGCTTGACGAGGTCCTGTAGCACCCTAGCTGGGCCCACCCAAACTGCGTAGAATTCTATTGACCTCTGCTGCCTGGTTGGTTCCTTCAGCACTACTGGTCTTAGGGAAGTTGTTCGGGTTGGAAGCCATTTGCACTGAAAGTTAGCGGACACACCCAAGAAAGAGTAGAGGAAACTTAGCAAAATAGAGAATAGTTTTGACCAAAAGCTAGCTTCTTTTATTTCTGAAATGAATGAAGAGTTGATCTAACAAAATAGTTTTCTGACTCGCACATCCTCGGCACAAGCTACCGAGCATGCACACAAACAGACTCAGGTCAATCATCTAACAAACATGCAGAAAATCAAGCTAACAAACATGACTAACTAACAGCAGAAGCTAGCGCTCTATAACTCCTCAAGTAGCTAACTCGATGTCCTGGACGGCACTCTCCATGTCACCGACGGGAGGTCCCTGCTCTGCGGGCTGGATAAGCGGCTGAGATTGCTGAAGCTGCAGCCTCAGAGGACGTCATGTCGCCTTCCTCGCGGTCCTCCTAATGCGAGGGCCGAGGTGAGGGGACACGGGCCTGGCCCGAGCCTCTAGAAGCTGACGACGAAGGTCCTCATTCTCCGCCCTCAAGGTCTAGATCACAGTGTCTCTCTCCTCCATGCGATGAAGTGTCGTGGAGTGGAGATCATCCTTTGCGGTGAGCAGATAGAGGTCCTGGCCTCCTACTGGGTCGCTGGCTGAAGAGTACCGTGGTAGACGCTTCGAAAAGATGGATTGAAGAGCATGGCATCCTCCAATGCCTAGCACTACTAGTCCGAATGCCTTACATGCCGACAGATACATAGAGGGCTTCAAGTTTTCTGAGTGACCTGTTTGAACAACTATAATAGCTAGATTGCAACCCATTCTGACACGAGTGCATTTGACCTCTTCAATCATCAATTTATAGGCTATATTTTACTACCTAAATTTCAAAATACAAGGTTTCCGTATTTTTAGGAAAGTTAATATTTGTAACTTTTGACTAATAATTAAGCTAAAACATTTAGGTTTTTTATCAAGCATGTCATATAGTTATACTGATATTTAAAATTTGCATATGTTGTTATCTTAATAGTTGTTGATGATATATAGCGAAAGTAATCAACATTCCATCATGTTGAAGACCGTGTAAAAAACTTATGTACGTTATATCTCAGAATGGAGGTAGTACTACTTAGGGATGGCCAGCTTATGCCAACCTGTGGTAATCCTTTCATGTTTAACTGAATAAACAAAATAGTATAAAAGGTGTTGTTTTCACTTAGTTGAACTAGATAGATCAATGGGTACCCCATATATCGGTAATTGCACACTTAACCCTAGTTTTATTAACCTTCACCAAAGAACCGCGTGACAAATTCAGCTTAATTTGATGATGATATTTATTATGCATCCAATTAAATATAGATTACTAATGTTACTAAAAAGATAAAAAAAGAAAATCTAGGTAAAAAACATATTCCATGTGTAAAGTGTACTGGTAATTGATCTAAATCCTTCTGTGAAGAGATCAAAACACCAACATAAACAGGCCATGCTTCACCCTAACAACAATTTCAGTACTTTATTCACTTATGCATGGGGAGTCAGCTGCTAAATACATGAGATCAAGAGCCCTGGTTATGAGCATTATATATGTATTTGTTTTGGTATAAACAAGTTGGATAATTTTGACTGCATAATCAAGATAGTGCTTCCATTAAGCAGTTTCAAGTTCTAACAACACAGGCCATGCCATTCAGTAGTAAAACTGCAATTGTCCGATAAATTCTACACGGTACAAGAAATATTTCTCTTACAGTTCTATGCATAGTTGGAGTTCTAGAAGTGTATTGTTTTGGAAACATAAGATGTGATTTCCATTGTTTGCATGCCATGCATAGCGAAGCCTTACAGAAATATATCCCAGCTAAGTTATTCCATTTTTCCCTTCTCCCTTCTGAATTAATAGATAGGTCACTGAAGCTTTTTTTGATCAAGACATGTCCGTAGAAACAAAATATATATGCACCTATACTATGATAATGTTCTTATGCTAGAAAAGTCTAGTAAATAAAAAAATTGTGCCATAAGTGTTCTCAATGCCTACCATGCCCATATCTTCTTGCATCATGGAAAGCGATGGATTTGGGGATGTTTTCATTGTGTTGTGTTTCACAGAGAATTCAGAGAACATGAGAGGCCAAGCTCATTTCAAGTGCATCGTTTTTATACTCAAACTCTTGCACCACATTTCTCATCCTTGATCTCCATTTATACTAGTAGCCTCTTGAACACACACATAATTTAAAGTAAGCATGGTTTGAGCATTATCTTTTGCACATGGTGCCTGTATCAAGAGAACAAATTATGTTTCTCCACCAAACCATTTGTTTTCATAATTTTATCATTAATGTGTTTGCAAATGCAATAGATTGTGTGAACTGTAGCAGCATGTTTCAAGACCTTTTACTGAGTTAAGCTGGTAGATACATGCATAAATGATTCTATTGGTTTCTCAATTCTGAACAGCGGCGGAGCCAACAGGTAGGCTCCAAGCCTACCCTCCAATTTTACCAAAAAATTATATATATATATGTATACATGTATGTATGTATATATATGTTTATATATATATGTATGTATGTATATGTATGTATATATGTATGTATATATATGTATGTATGTATATGTATATATATATAAGAATATATGTATGTATATATATATGTGTGTGTGTATATACCATTTTATAGCGAGATAGATAAGCAGCTATGACAATATTGATTATTTATGGAGAAGATAATCAGAGACAATAACTAATTGTAGAGAAAGAAAACTAGCCTAAGGCGATACACATAGTTACCATGGAGATCAAATCCACATAAGAAAATTTACGGCACCTTTATAACAAATCATAGAAGAGTATATCATAGACTACGATGTTTTTTTAAGAGAACTTATTTAAAAGGACTAAAAAATATAATAGAATTATATAAACACATACTACATTTTCAGCGGTATGTAGTGGCATAGTACAATTCGTTAGCTCTTGGGAAGATATGAGAGAAGAGGAATAGAGTTTGTTAGTTAGAAAAATATGTTATTGGATTAACTATTAAATTTTGGGGCTAGATTTTAACCCAATTAAAACACACACATACATACTCAAAAATTTGCAAGAAATTGCTCCTATAGCCCTTAAGTACACACTTACAAGATGAGTTAGTTCATACTGATCAAATTTGATAAAATATAGGTTAGCAGATCCACTTGATGTCTTGGCTCATCTTCTATCCTCATTCATCAACTTAGAACTGGTATCAAGCGACACTATGATGAGCGACTAGTGCGAGAAACTAGATGGGTGGATAAGTGAGCATGGACTGGCACGTCGACTTGCTATGCCCGATTAACTTTGTTGCTCCATCTCTGCACAATACAAAGACTAGCTGCTTACAACAAACATAATAAGTTGTTGTTTGTCATACCGACTTGTCGTTCCCGTTGACTCATATCTTATTGGTGTATCTTACTATTAAATTAAATCAAATGTTTTTATTTGATTATGTATATATTATATTTAACATATGTTAATATATATAACGTAATTACACTTAGATTTGATTTAGCCCACCCTCTATATTTTTTCTGGATTCGCCACTAATCCTGAATGATGTTCATCAAAACCGCTGTTGGATGTCTTCTGATGTTTATGCTAGGAATCCTAGCCTAGAGGTGGGCATAATTACCTGAGACCGAAAACCTGAATTAGCTAAGAATGTAATGAAAAAATCAGTCCCTAGTTAACTAGCAAAAAATAGTTTGGTTATCTCATCTATATGCCTCAATCATGTTTGAACGGTTAAGTTGCAACTTTTATCATGGTGTAATGATGTTATATATTGTTGATGTTATGGGATTGATGGCCTAAATTAGGATAATTGGTATAAAATTTACTATTTATTTTGTTATTCTTGGATATTTGAATCAACTTAAGATTTGTTGGTTAGTTCGGTCATGATCGAAAACCAAACTAAGAACTAACCGAAACTAAATGAATTAGTCTCCATATTTTTTTAGTATAATTCAGTCTTTATTTTGTGATGACCGGAATTTGGAAAAGACCGATTAACTAAACCAAATTTGCTGGTCTAATTGAATGCTCGCCCCCACTAGCCACAATGATGGGTTATGAGATGAGCAAACCTCTGCATGTCACTGCTGATATTTTTCCAGTTGCCTCCCATGCCTAAGCTTGTAGAGCTAGAGCTACACATGCCAACACATGAGTGGATGAGAACTATCTCTTTGAAGCATCATCATATGGGTGTATTAGTGGTTTCCTTCTTTGGAGGTTGTCTTATAAAGTCTTCTCCATCCCCATGGACAATGCCAACTATTGGGGGAAATGAATGTGTTACCCCAACGGTGTGACAAGATAGTGATAGTCAAGTCGGAGCTTATAAAATGCAATCAATCTTGGAAGGACGTGAAGAAATATTTGGAAGACACAAGGGATATACCTAGGATCAGGCCTCTCGTATGATAATAGCCTTACATCCTGTTGGAATTGATTATAAAGTAAATTATGGGTTACAATATGACTATATTTCAGAGTGTTTTTTCGCTCACAAGGGTTTTCCACTTAAAAATCTGTCTCTTTTTTTGTGTTTATTTTTCTAGCATATCCTGACTATAAATACTGTTTATTCTGCAGTAAAGTAACATTAATTGGATTCAGTTCTGCATGTGGCCGTCGGTAATGCAGCAAAGTAGTTCTACTCAAATGACACCTTTTCTTGTGCAAGTTTGAGCAACAGTAAGATTCACAAGATCTTTGTTACACTGCTAATTAAACATCTCTATCAAAAACTTAATTACTTGTGTCATAGGCAGATGAATTAGTTTTGTTTTGCTACTGAAAGATAATCAGGAGAAATGACAGCACAAAGAAAAGACTTGCTTCAACCTACCTGCACATCCAGAGCTTCTTCAGCTATGTTAGTGTTGAATCAGCCGTTACAGATTTCAATTTCTTTTGCATTCAGTGGTTATAAGCATTGTGGATTTGTACCGGAATAAAATAAAGAGACATTGATTCTAAATGTACATGTCTAACTGTATAATCAAGATATGCTGCCACTAAGCTGCCTTCTAAAATTCAGACCATGCAGGCAAAAACATAGGAGATTTCAAGGCGTGTTCTTGGGGTTCTTGTCTACCATCAAACGGTTTCATTTAAGGTACTTATGGCTTCGATTATTCCTTTCTTCACAGGACAGTCGGGATCATAAATCGCAAGCCAAGCAATGTCATCCTCCAATTGTTCTTAATCCTGAAGCTAGTGACAAGAAGAATGGGCATCATCATGACATCCTTTTCCCAGCCAAAGAGTAGGCCCCTGGATTCCGATGAAACGTTGCAATGTACTTGTGTAGGAAAACGCAGGTGAAAGGACGACATTCTCCCGTAGTATTCACGATGCTTCCCAATCCTACGGTCGATATGGATTGCAATGAATGTAGAGATGTTCATTCATCCATTCATTTTGTGTTTGAGGGAGCTTGAGGGTTAAAGCTCCTTTCAGGATTCTTCTTTATACTGCAGCTTGATATCAATTTAGTGTCCAATGTTATTGCTCATGAAGGCATAGATTTACAGATTGTGCATTCAGTTTTGCACATCATGGCAGTCTGCATTTTACTCAGTGTAAGCTTCATTGCTCAGAGTTTGCTCAGTCTGCACATCAACTGTTACAGACATGAAGTCAGGCACTAGTTATAAGCAGTTTCCAAGTTCTAACAGGATTCAAGACATGGCACTCTGCATTTGCCGGACAAATTTGACACCGTGAAGGAAAACATAGAAAATTGTTATGGTATCTTTACGATATTTCAATACATAGTTGGAGTACTATTGCCTTGTTTTCACCAATCTGCATATGAAAGTCTTACGGGAATTCTAAGTGATTCCATTATTTCTCTTTTTTCGAAATCAAGTGAAGGTAATAGGTCATTGAAGCTTTTTGGGATCAAAACCTAGTCACATAAACAGGGCGTGCTCCTAGACTCCACTTTCCAGTAATGTTCTTATGCTAGAAAACTCTAGTAGGAGAAAAAGATGTGCCAGGAGTGTTCCCAATGCCTACCATGTACATAGCATACATCATCGAAGGCGATGGATTAGGAGATGTTTCATTGTGTTGTGTTTGAGAGAGAAATTGGAGAACATGATACCCAAGCTATTTTCATGCATCATTTTGATACTCCAACTCTTATATCACATTTCTCATCCATGATATCCATTTGTACTATGAGAAATTTTACGGTCCTTGAGGAGGTACCAGAATTTTCAGTGTTAATTTTGGTTGGTACATCTTAGTACCTCAGGTACCAAGAGGTACTAAAATTAACACTGAAAAATTCAAAAATTATGGTACCTCCTCAAGGACTGTGAAATCACTCTTGTACTATATACTAGCCTTGAACATATACAAATTGTATAAATAAGCATGGTTTTGCATTCACTTTTTTGCATGGTGGATATCTGAATAGAGAAATATGTTGCTCTACCTAAATCCATGTAGGATCTATCTAATTTATTTTTTACAAATTTATCATTAATGTAATTTCATGACCAAATGCAATATATTGTGTGAAACAACATGATGTTCAAGATCCTTTACATAATTAAGTTGTCGGATATACATGATGAATGATTTGTGCTTTATAAATGAAAATGTCCATCAAAACTCACCATTAATTGGCAATATTCCGATGTTGATATCTGGCGCCCTAGCACTATGGTTTTCAAAGAGACAAGGAAACTTTTGCAAATTAGTGCTGAAATTTTTCCAGACGCCCCAAAGCATGATGAGTGGATGAGAACTAGGGTCTTTCCAAACATCATGTGCAATGTTTCCAAGCATAAGGGATTCTTTTGGCAATCCTAGGCAATTCCATTCTTTATCTTATCACTTCTCTTCTGAACTCATAGGTCAAACCTATCTGTAACAAAGCATGCAATCCGACCCCAACGGTTCACTGTAATGTATGTCAGGAAACCTAGTAGAGAGTAACAATTAGCCAAAAGTGTTCCCAATGCCTACCATGCCTACGGCATACGCCATGAAAGCCATGAATTTGGAGGTGTTTCATTGTATTGTGTATGAGAGACCATGAAGAGAAGATGAGACCCCAAGCTCTTTTCATGAATGCATCACTTTTATGTCTATCACATTTTCTCATCACTGTTCTCTCCATTTTTACTACTATCCTTGAACACATACAAACTATATAAAAGGACAGCTTATGCATTCACTTTTGCACATGGTGGCTATCTGAATATAACGATTTATATTGCTCGGCCTAAATGCACATACAATTTTATCTACGCTTACTCAACTTGTTTTTAGACATTTCTTTTTAACATAGTTGTGATACAAATACAATAGATTATGTGAAACAACAGAATTTCTTAAGACATTTAACTCAATTAAGCTAGCAAGTATAATAATCTGAATATTCTTTCTCCATTCTAAATGAAGATGTACACAAAAACAACTAGACGGACTGATCTAACCTTGATGTTAGATACCATGCATTCTACCCACAATGATCGGCAATGAGACAAGCTAAGATTTTCATCCCGATGCTGAATTTTTTCCAGATGCCCGCCATTCCTAAGCTTGCATGTCTCTAACTCCATACACCGACTTAACTAGGCTCTTTTCAAGCATGCTATGTCTCTTCCACCTCTAACTCCTCTAAAATTTTACGGTGCTCGCTTGCTTCGATAATTTAGATGGACTTTATAAGGGCATATAGAATTCAGTTTTTCATCATGTGGTTGTCTGAACTCTGAAAAGAGGAAAGTCTTCACCTAACTACTCTAGAGCTTATTTGAACCGGTTTACATATTTTTATTTAGCTAGCTCAGATTTAATTATAGAATGTGCTATGCATTAATTAATTTGCAAATGGATTAGATGTGTGGAACATCTCTAATCCATTTGAAAAATTAGAGGTAATTAATTAAACGACCTGAAGAAGAGAGAGCTCATGCCTCGAATTCATGGCTGAAGTATCAAGCATGTGGGTTCCATGAAACGGTCAGAGCATTCGTTCCCGCCAAAAATAGAGCGCCAAGTGCTAACGCCCGACCACAACGGCCACCTCCGGGACGCGCGCGCTGCCGCATGGCCATGGCCACCGCCTCGTCTCCGCCGCTGGCTATATCTGCCCTCTCTCTCCACCCTCCATATAGGAAGGCACCATCGCAGGGGGTGTGGTCCACCTCGCCTTCCTCCCCGTCCCCCTCCTCCAGGCTCCAGCCATGGAGGCCGCGGCCGCCAGCATGCACCGCCTCACCGTGACCGTCTGCCTCAGCGTTGTCGTCGTCCTGCTCGCGGTGACCGCGGCCACCGCGCTCTCGGACACGGAGGCGTCCTACATCGCCCGGCGGCAGCTGCTGTCCCTCCGGGAGGGCGCCGGTGACCTCCCCGATGACTTCGAGTTTGACATCCACGTCGACGTCACCTTCGCCAACGACCGCCTTCGCCGCGCCTACGTCGGGCTCCAGGCGTTGCGCCATGCCATCTACTCCGACCCCAAGAACTTCACTAGCGGGTGGGTCGGCGCCGATGTGTGCTCCTACTTCGGTGTCACCTGCGCGCCGGCGCTCGATGACGCCAACGTCACTGTCGTCGCCGGCGTGGACCTTAACGGCGGCGACATCGCCGGATACCTCCCAGCAGAGCTCGGCCTGCTCACCGACATCGCCTTGTTCCACATCAACTCCAACCGCTTCTGCGGCATCATCCCCAAGAGCTTCTCGAGGCTGGCGCTGCTGCACGAGCTCGACGTCAGCAACAACCGCTTCGTTGGCGTCTTCCCGAAGGTGGTGCTGGAGATACCAGTGCTCAAGTACCTCGACCTCCGGTTCAACGACTTTGAGGGCGAGCTGCCGCCGCAGCTGTTCGAGAAGAGCTTCGACGCCATCTTCGTCAATAGCAACCGGTTCGTCGGCCACATCCCGGAGAACTTCGGTAACTCGACGGCGACGGTGGTGGTGATCGCGAACAACAAGTTCATCGGCTGCATCCCGCGCAGCGTCGGTCGCATGAAGGGCACGCTCGACGAGCTCATGTTGCTCAACAACCGCCTCGATGGCTGCATCCCGCCGGAGATCGGCGAGCTCGTCAACACCGCGGTGGTGGACGTCAGCGGCAACCAATTTGTCGGCGAGCTGCCGGAGGATCTCGCCAACATGAGCAAGCTCGAGCAGCTCGATGTGTCGAGGAACCTGTTCACCGGCACAGTGCCAGAGCCTGTCTGCAAGCTCCCCGTGCTCACCAACTTCAACTTCGCGTACAACTTCTTCAACGTGGAGCCGTCGGCTTGCGTACCGGCGGAGGATGCCAAGGTGGAGCTGGACGACACGAGCAACTGCCTCGGCAGCGCGCGCCTAGGGCAGAAGACGTCGCTCGAGTGTGCGCCCGTGCTCACGCGCCCCGTCAACTGCCGCACGAACATTTGCTCGGCCCGCCCGTCGCCGCACACGCCGGCTAAGACAAGGCCGCCCCCAGCGTTGCCACCCAAGCCCTCTCGGGAGGTCAGTCCAAATGATCCACCAATGCCATCACCACAAGCAGAGCCTCCTGAAGCAGATGCTCTAGTGCCACCTCCACCGCCACCGATAAGCTCACCACCACCACCAACTCCAGTGAGCTCTCCACCTCCACCGGTAAAATCTCCTCCACCACCGGCACCAGTGAAATCTCCACCTCCGCCCGTCATATTCCCACCACCACCACCGGCACCGGTAAGCTCTCCACCTCCACCGATCAAATCTCCACCACCACCCGCACCAGTGAGCTCCCCCCCTCCACCAGTAAAATCTCCACCACCACCCGCACCGATCAGCTCACCGCCTCCACCGATCAAATCCCCACCACCACCCACACCGGTGAGCTCGCCACCTCCACCGGTGAAATCTCCACCGCCACCTGCGCCGATCAGCTCACCGCCTCCACCGATCAAATCCCCACCACCACCCGCACCGGTGAGCTCTCCACCACCTCCACCAGTAAATTCCCCTCCACCACCGGCACCACCTCCACCTGCACCGATCAGCTCGCCGCCTCCACCAATCAAATCCCCACCACCACCCGTACCAGTGAGCTCTCCACCTCCACCAGTAAAATCCCCACCACCGCCTGCTCCGATAAGCTCTCCACCTCCACCGTTGGAATCCCCTCCACCGCCAGCACCAGTGAGCTCACCACCTCCACCGGTAAAATCCCCACCGCCACCTGCACCGATCAGCTCGCCGCCTCCACCGATCAAATCCCCACCACCACCCGCACTGGTAAGCTCTCCACCACCTCCACCTGTAAAATCCCCACCACCACCGGTACCGATAAGCTCTCCACCTCCACCGGTAAAATCTCCTCCGCCACCATCTCCAGTGAACTCACCGCCACCACCACCAGTCTCATCCCCGCCGCCACCGGTTGCCCCGTCACCTCCACCGCCGGCACCATCACCGCCTCCTCCAGCCCCACAGGAGCTGCCAGTCATCCTACCGCCGATCTTGAGCCAAACCTACGCGTCGCCGCCGCCGCCTCAGTTCCATGGATACTAAGCGACCGTGGCGCCGGCGATACATCCACGACGACAACGGCGACGAGGAGTGCATAATGCAATGCCTGCCTCTTCTCTCACACAATCTCACGTACTCGCGCGGAAGCAAGAGTACAATACGTGTAAAAAGTATAGAGGAGTACTGTGCAAAGTGTAGAGAAGAGGAGAAATGTTGCCATCACGATGCAATTGTAACATCTTTTCGAAATTCTGCTGAAGATTCAGGATCGTTTTGTAAACCCTGAGAAATCAGTCAATTTGAGGCCACAAGGCCCAAGAAAGGGAAATTGATTATCCTATCAACTTGTCAGATGGACTCTGAAAAAAATGGAAATGAAACTAGAGAACAAAGAGAAAACAGCAGGGCCAAATTTTGGTAGGAGATGCCAAAGTTTGCTTGGTTCCCATCTGCACCAAACCAGAAAGCCCTAATTACTACTAGCTCAAATCTGCAGCTAAAACGGTGCAACTTGCAGCAGAAACGGTAGAATGTTCAGGTAACTCGTCACACTTTATCAGTGTCAAACTGAACATACAGACAAGCAGATCATTGCAATCTTTCTCACAAGTCACAAGACATGTTGCTCAATAAAAGATTCTGGCATTCTGCAATCAATCCTTCAATATTAGTTTGGTAGCTGAATACTGAATCACAATAGAGAAGAGAAGACTTTGATTGAATACATGGCTGCAAAGAACAAGGTGTTGCACTGCTAATGAGTAATGACGACCAACATTGCCAACACTTTTGGGATGAACAGGTACCAGCATGGTAAGATACTAACCTTTGATCCAAGAACCTAACAGACAGCCATACTATAGAGAAGCAGCCTAGCAAGTGGTATGTGCAAGTATGCAGAGGCATAGAAGGAGGGGAAAAGAAAGCAAATGGGAGCTATACTTTCTTGCTCGTTATGCTATGAGGCCATACATCAGACACAAATATATCCCTGCTGCTAAATTAACAATGTAGAGAATTGCAGATGGCAGATCAAAGCAAGAACAGGACAAGTAGATTTATAAGCTGATGCACAATGAGCAGCACATTCATCTTCATTCTCCAGGCATGAAAGAAATTAATAAATGGATTGCTGCTCTAGATCTACCCCAATGCCAGCCAAAGCTTGAATCTTTCTGCCCCCAAATCTCTCTCTGACTAACCCGGGATTCAAAAGAATAAGTGAATAAGAATATAATCTCTTGATATTAAGCCAACCATGGGGCACAAATCTTACTTTACAGACACAAAAGATCCCAAATACAACAGCGGCGTCATTAGCAGCAAATCAAACAAAGAAATGGCAGCTAATAAATAGTGGTAGTAGTAGTAGTAGCGGCACTGCAAGAACACAAGAACACGCTTATTTTGTTTTTGACCTGGCGACAACGCTAGCACCCGCTGAAGAACCGAGGAAGCAAAAGATGTCATCTTTCCCTGCTCCCGGAGGCAGATCCAGCGACGGCGGCAGCGGCGGAGGACGAGGAGCTCAGCCGCGGCAGCGAGTGATGCGGGAGCAGCCGCGGTGGTAGGGGTTGGCGGAGGCGCCGGGGCGGCAGTTGTAGTAGCTGGCCCCGCGGCGGGAGCAGGGGGTGCTGTCCCGGCGCAGCGCGCCGTAGCTGATGTACCCGCGCCGCCCGGCCAGCACGCGGCGGTGCGCCTCGGCGGAGGCCGACCCGAGCTCCCCCTCCTCGCCGTCAACCTCCCCGTCCACGCCGCCGGCCAGGCACTCCCCCACCGTGCCACGGCACTCCCCGATGCCGCCGGAGGCTGACAGTATCCCCAGCTGCATGAGGTCCCCGCCGGCGCCCAGCGACACCGCCGAAGCAAAAACGATGAGGAAGATGGCCAGAGACCTGACAGCGACGGCCATGGCAGAAGAAGAAAGGCGAATGCTGGAGGGCGGCGGCGGCGGCGAGAGGAGAAGGTGTGTGCTCGTGAGAAGGTGGCGAGGTAGGACTAAAATCGCGGCTTGGATGGATGGACGGTGGTCAAAGGACACTGACACGTGGAATGGACCGTCAAAGAGACGATTAGAACCCTAATTTATTTCCTTCAAGCGAGGCCCCTTAAATTTATCTGTTTTACGACACAGCAATATTCACCATCTCTATATACAAAAAATCAAACTATGCCCGTTTATGACATGTTTATTTCATCTTTGGATTATAAAAATCCAGTTTATAAAAAAAACTTGATTCTACCAACTTACTGAATTGTTATAATTGCACTTCAGATTATAATAAACTCACAAAATAAATTACCCAATTTGTTTCAACTTATGAAAAAAAGTAGATTGTTATAATCCAAAACTGAAACAAACAAGTTCTTAGCTTCATAGCAGTAAAGTTGTTTTTTTAGACCGGAACAATAGCAACCTCATCTCATCTGGATGCATGGTCACGTGAGTGTTCCTGTTCTTCACATGGAGCCCGTTCATATCATGGATGGCCAACCTAAAATGTTATAGAGATGGAGGAAATGCAACCAGATGCAATTTAAACTTGCCGTAATGTTTTTATTGACAATATTGAACTCCTCTTGTCATCTACAAAGGTGTGTGCTCAAAAATGTGTTCTGTGTAACCAGCAACACAGTAATAACAGCAGCTCAAGAACGATAATAGCAGGTAATACTGAATTACAGATGGAACTGATCAAGCTACCAGCATCTATAAACTTTGATGAATCAAAATGTGTCAAACTGAAGATGTGATCAGGATCACCGTCTCATCGATCAGTTCTCGCCGAGTGTGTACCGGGCAAACCTACGTACCTTGATGTTCTCCCCCAGGGTGGCGATCGTCTCCTTGACAAGATCCTTCACAGTCTTGCTGTCATCCTTGATGAAAGGCTGCTCCAGGAGGGCCAGCACACCAAGCCTCTTCGATATCCTCCCTTGGACGATCTTCTCCCGGATGTTTTCAGGTTTGGACTGCAGGTCCTCTCTCTGCATCTCAATCTCTTTCTCCTTGCTGACAACACTCTCTGGGATGTCCTCCATGGAGACATACTCAACCTGTGGACATGCCACCACTTGCATTGCCAGGTCGTTCACCAGCTCCTTGAACTTCTCGTTGCGGGCCACGAAGTCCGTCTCGGAATTGACCTCAATCATGCAACCAATGCGGTTGTCGTGGATGTAGGAGCCAATTAGGCCTTCCGCGGTTAGGCGAGAAGACTTCTTGTCTGCAGATGAGAGGCCCTTCTTCCTGAGGAACTCCTGAGCCTGCTGAATGTCACCGCCTGTCTCAGCTAGTGCTTTCTTGCAGTCCATCATACCAGCTCCAGTTTCATCTCGGAGTTGCTTTACCAACGCAGCTGAAATTGCCACAGCTGGTTTCCTGGAAACAATATGTCAAATGTAGGTTAAACCAATGCAATATGAAATTAGAAATGCTTAAATAATTAACGGATTGTGATACACAAATTATATGCACAAACATAAGCAGATGCAGCACATTGAGCAAGACAAGGCAGAGGATGAAATTACTTCTCTGCAGTTTCTGTCGTTTCCTCAGGCTTATCATCCTTGGGAGGAGGAGCTGGTGGTGCCTTCGCTGCTGTCTGGGCAGCAACTTCAGCAGCAAAATCCTGGCTTTTCTTCTCTAACCCTTCACCAAGGTTGTACCGGACAAACCTGCTGACTTTCATGTTCTCTCCAATTGTGGCAATAGTTTGCTTAACCCATTCACTGATTGTGACCTTGTCATTCTTGATGAAGGGTTGCTCAAGCAATGCATACTCTCCAAGCCTCTTCTTTACACGGCCCTCTACAATCTTAGACCGGATTTGCTCTGGCTTTGACAAGAGGTCCTCCCTCTGCATCTCCAGCTCTGTCTCCTTGTTCATGACCTCCTCAGGGACGTCATCAAGAGAAATGTACTTTACTTGAGGGCAAGCAGCAACTTGCATGGCTAGATCATCAACCAATTCTTTGAAGATGTCACCTCGGGATACAAAGTCAGTCTCGCAGTTCACTTCAATAAGGACACCGATTCTGCTGTCATGTATGTAAGAACCAATTCTTCCCTCTGCAGTGGCCCTGCCAGCCCTCTTGTCAGCAGCCGCCAACCCTTTTTTACGGAGGAATTCTTGTGCTTTCTCAAGGTCACCCCCTGATTCTGCAAGAGCCTTTTTACAGTCCATCATGCCTGCTCCAGTTGCATCACGCAATTGCTTGACAAGAGCAGGAGAAATAGTTGCTGCAGATGCGCAAAAGAGCCATCAGGGTCTTTCTAGTGCTGTTCTAACAGTTTGCCAACAAAGTATAATATGCAATGAATTTGTGCTGCAGAAATTGTGGGATAGAGCATGCCCACAGGAAAAAAAAAAGGAGAATAACGAGAACAAAAAATCTAACTAGAAGACTTTAGTTGCTTCTGTTAAACAAGTTTTAGGACTAAGTTCTGATATCTCATTGTGGAGTAAACTACAACTGGCAGTGTGACTTAAGAAAAGAATTAATAAATCAGAGTTCATTATGTTTTAAAATTACAAGAAAACAAATTTAAAACATGCTGTTTGTTGAGGGAAATAAATGGCTGCCATTTTATGCAAAACGAAAATCAGAACAAAATATGCAAGTGCAGAAGAATACAAGAAGTTTGTTAATGTAACATCCCAGAGCATTTAATCAAACCAATGTGTCATGTTGAGCCTTGTCCAAGATAGTAAAAGGCTAAAAGCTACAGTGGCAACTGAGGTGATATTTGAATATCACATGATTCTCTTGAGCCAAAGAATACCAATTTAGTTAACTCTTTGGGATAGCAAGAACAAATCTTCATTGTTGATAGATTGATCCTTTGGCCATCAAACCAAATTATGAAACACCAATGAAGGAAATTTAACACAAGGAAAACTGTAAAAATAACTGCAGAAGCAGTCGCTTGAACATTTTACATGCAATCAAATCTAACATTCTCTTCCTAGTTAGGTAGAGGTGCTTGAGTAGCCTTCTGCAGACAGGATATGGCTTATCAAATTACTACATGTCAAACCCTTTTGCAGAAAAGATCAGGTTGACGAAATTACTGCTGACCTGTGGTAGAGCTTGCTTCAGCTCCAGCCGTGGCAACTTCTGTAGTTTTCTCACTCGAGGCTGCTACTTCCTCAGTTACTTCTGTAGATTCTTTATCCTCTGATTCACTACTTGAAGTTACAGGAACCTCTTCCACTACCGATGATTCTTCTGGCTCATCAGTCTTATCATCAGCACTAGAGCTGTCTGGGGCCCCATTTGAGGACAGCTCAACACCTTCTGAAGGTGGACTCTCAGATTCTACAGTTTGGACATCGACGGTACCTTCCACAGTAGCAGAATCCTCAGTAACCTCCTGAGGAGAGGCCTCCGACACTTCAAGGGCAGGAACTTCAGTTGCTGCTGATGACAAGGAAGCGCTTTCCTCATCTGCAGGAGCGCTTTCCTCAATGGCAACAGTGACAGATTCTGTTGAAGAGGTGTCCTCCTTGCTCTCAGCTTCAACAGCAGAAATTGAAGCAGTTGGCTCAACAAGTTTGTCATTAGCTGTGCTATCAACCTCAGAAATTGCAGCTGAACTAGCAGTCTCGGCTGATTCAGACTTGCTTGTTTCACTATCCTTCTCAGTCTCACTGCCCAGACTTTGCTCACTGCCTACTTCAGCATCAAGTCCAGTACCCACTGCTGCTACAGCAGCTTCCTGTACTTCTGGAACTTGTGTCTTTTCCCTCTGATCCAAAAATGCAGAGATTTCCTTGTTCCTACGGAAAGCTAACTCGAATGCGTTGGTCCCTCTGGACCATCCCTGCTTCAGCTCCGTGTTTAATGATGCTAGATCATCTTCATCATCTTCTCCATCCTTCATTGTCAAAGTGATCTGGCCTCGTGCTACATTCAATACTTTCACCCTTACCTGTTGACCGACTTCCAGTGCAGACTGTCCAATAAGGGTGAACAATGCCACTGCTTCCTCTTCTCTGGGAAGGAATCCTTCGTCTCCATCAGGTAGTGTCATGAACGACCCTGATCTTGTTGTACTTTTCACAGTACCATCCAGATATTGTCCTCGTGTGTACTTTGCCTCGTCTATTTTCTTGGCTCCCTCTCTTTGCCTTGGTGAGCTCCTGGATGCAGTTGCAGTGGCATTCCTCCCGCCACTTGCAGCCTTAGGTGCTTCTGTTTTAGGCCTGACATAATCACCACTTGTCCGCATTGTCAATGAGATCCGGCCTGTATCTTTATTTGCGTCCACTAATTTCACTGACACATCTTGCCCAATAGTGAAGAGGGAAGATATATCCTTCACAAACCCATCACTTACTCGAGAGATATGAACAAGGCCTTCAGTGAATGCTCCAATATCAACAAAGACACCAAATTGCTTGATAGACCTAACCTTCCCAGTGAAAGATGCACCAGGAACTAGATCCTCATCCTTCAGCGGCGGCATGTCACTCTTTCTTATGTTGCGTCCTACTTTGGGAGTGGAAGAATTGCTAGTCTCAGCTTGCTCACTTGCTTCAGCAGTGCGAGATGCGGCCTCCGAGCTTTCATCAGAGGTTTCTCCAGAAGGAGGTGGGTTTGGATCCTCTACCGTAACATCAGTCCCAACAGTTGCTGCTGACAGAGTTCTTGGCCTGTGGGAAGAGGACCAGCTGCTTCTTTTGTATATACTGATCAAGTGGAATGCTCGTTGCGGTCGCAGCAGCCTACGGTGTGAAGGTGCTGGTACTCCTGAATACCTATCTGTGCTGCGGAACCTCATGATTTGGAATTCACGGCTCGGCCTGAAACTTCCAATGTGAAACAGGCTGATATTACCAACAGAACAATGAACCACCGGCGTCATTTTGAATTTAGGGAATGAAACGCCCAGAAACTATATGAGAATGTTAATTCCTTCTATACCCTGCGCAAGTGTAGATAACTCTGTTACACAAAGATCAAGGAGAACCAACAACCAATGAATTTTGGTGAACAGACAACAAAATAAGTGATGAATGATGAATGAACTACTGAAGGACTACATATTAAAGGGAACATCTGAACATTATGAGCAAAACAGTAGCCTCTAACGCAAAAGTGAAAGCCTTTCTATCATGTGTGTAGTGTAACCTCTCCTCGCAAAATCTCTTTTACCCCCGGTTACCAAGAGCACAAACTGAAACAGAATTCACTTCATTCAACCGCTACAGCAAGATCCTAATGCAGAAGAAAACTACACACATGTACAACAACCGATACCGCCGCCCCACAAGACCAAGACCAAGTCACCGCTGCAAAAGAACTACGACAGCAGCAGAGCGCGCCGATTCCCGCAACCGGCCATGCGAGTGGTAGGGAGTGCAGAGCATGAGAACCTCCCAGCCGCCGCCGCCACCACCAACTCACCATGGCCAAGAACCTATAACAGCCGCTGCACAAAGCAGCGAACGCACGCTCGGGCGGGCGGGCGGGCGGGCATATCCACAAACACGTGGCGCGCAACACGACCGCGGTGAGAAAGGCGTCACCTTGACATACGACCGGCGGCGAGCAGTGGCCCGGTCCAGAGAGGAGTAGAGAGACGGGGCGGAGAGGTGGAAGAGGCGGTCGGCTAGTGGCTTGGTGTGTTTTATAGCCTTATCTGGAAGCGGGAGAGGAGAGGAGAAGAGGGAGAGGCCATGAGAGAAGTGGATGGGGTTCATGGCTACCAAGATGCTACCTATCTCACTTTGTTGTAAATGTGTAAAATTAGTTTATATAGATGGAATGTATAATTTTAGTTAGTTTATAGTTACTTTTGTCCTATAATGGTTGTAGTAAAAAAAACATTAAAAGTGAGAGGGAATGAAAAATTAGATGTGATAAATGTTATTTTTATTTTTTATGGGTAGCCCATAAATTTATGGCTATCTTTTACTAAATACTATTATATGCACTACTTTCACGTTGATTCAGCTAATTGATATGAATATTTTAATGTTTATTGACTACTTTTTTCATACACTATGGTTGCTCTAACGAGAATTCACACAATTACTATTATGGAAGAAATTTAGGCGGCGTTTGGTTTAAGGGCAAGAGTGGATGGAATGATTCTATCTTTTTTGTGGGATGTGGTGATACAGTTTTTTGTTTGGATAGATAAGAAAGGATGATTCAGTTTTTTATTTTGTTGGAGATAGATGATAATGCATAGGATGAAATCACAAAAGAGGGTGGATAAGTTCTTCCAGTACAAAAATTCGAATAGAACTATTCAGCATTTAGAAGAAATATTCTCTTATGTATTGGATGGTTCTGTCCATCTTATCTATGAACAAAACACTGCTCAAAGTGGATGAATGGAATGTTCAACCCGTCCAAGTAAACAAATGGACCCTTAATGATTTACGACGGTTTCATTTTTTTGTCAATTGACCTAAATGACCGTACATTTGTAAGTGTAAACGAAACAATATCATCATAATTAAAGGGTGAAAAATTATCAAATTTTGTGTATTGGCACAACTTTTATTAATAATTACAAAATTTATAACTAATAAGTATTAAAATTTTAATAAAAAAATATGTTGTTTAAGAGGTTAAAATTGTATCTGGGATAGGTCATAGCCTTGGCCTCTTGGGAATTGGGATAGGTAACAGAAATTGACAACAACAATTTTATGGCTGAGATGTTATAAACTGAACTCTAAGCTAAAAGGTGCAATAGCAGATATTAGGCTTACAGAAATAAACATATGATTAGTAGTATGAGAAATGAACACTGAATTATTTTTTATTTTATGGAGTCCCTGGCTCCCAACTACGCTCAAATGAAGAGCGTGTTATCCTCCTCTCACCTCACAAAGGTTTGAATTATAGGGTTTATTTGATTCAGCCGTAGGTTAAGCTAAGCTGTAGAAAAATTGCTATAAAAAAATTGTTTGGTTGAAATAGTTGTGAATTTATATTTTGATAATTCATAATGTTTAGTTACATTATTAATATGTAATTTTATATATAAATCATTATAATCGTAAAATTTTGTAATGTTTATATTAAGATTATATATTTTTAAATTACACTAAAATAATATAATTAACTAAAATCTCATTTTTCAAATTTTACATGAACTAATATGTTTTAATAGCGTGATAAATAATATTCATTCAAAGTTGAACTGAGAAACTATAAAATTTAGGTTATACTGACTTTCAAATTTGTACTGTGATAATTCTAAAAAAAACTGGTCGCGGTTTAGATTCCAGCTTCCGAGCCAAGAAGCTGATTCAAAAATCTAAACCAAACAAACCCATAATATCAGGAGTTGAGTTTTTAGAGTGCAAATTCAAGGGACCATCCTTGAAATAACTTGCAGATAGATAGCAATATAACTGTGACAGCCATTCCTCAAGGCTGGGATTTCACAAGTCACGACATGCATCAAACCAGGACTGAGACATCAGAGAGTGTGGACTCTTTCCAGCAACAAGTTTATCTCTTTGTTCTAAAAATTACTACAGCTGAGCCGCAAAAAAGAAGCGGCTCAAGTTCTACGGTTCGGTTCGTTCCTCTGCTACTCTATTCATCACTTGCAGTCTCAACCTTAGCGGTTTCATCGACCGTGCTATCTTCATCAGTAGTTTCCTGCAGGCACAAGAAAGAAAAGCTCAATTGATATAGAGTAAAGAAATGCACATAAGGAACTGTGAGGTTAACTGCACAAAACAAAAGCATCAGCAGAACAGATATTTTTATCACATCAAATTTGTATGTTAAAACTGTGTTAAAAAAAGGATCAGGGTGCAGAGTGATAAGGAAGATATTCACTAGAAACAGAAGTACAGGAGAAGGTTCAAATGTTGCTAATTTGCTTTAATTATCCAACACCAACATTTACATGCTTTTCCACATTGGCTTTGCTGCTTTCAGCCTTTCACTGTGGTTTTCTGGATTATCATCCAACAGAAAAGGGAAAAACCGAAAACCACAGATTTATGGATTTTTTTCACAAAACCAGTTTTCATATGCACGTTATATCACTATTAAAGCACGAGTCACTTAAATGTCATATGGTTATAACTACTTATCTGAAAATTTGTCATAATAACCATCTTTGAGCAAGTAAATTAAACTAGCAAGATATTTACTTTCAGGTTCCCTGGGGTAGCTGAGACACCCTCACTTGCATTCCCCTCTCCACTTTCTTTGTTCCCATCATTGTCACTAGTATCTTGTAGCTGAAATAAAAAAAAAGGTTTAGATACAACTAAACATACACAATTCTCAGCAATCGTTTAACATAAAAAATGCATTATCGTGACAATAGAAGAAAATTACCCCCAAATTCTTCAAACTGTTTGATACATCTTCCTGCTGCTTCTTAAGGGTGGTCCTCAATTCTTGGAAATCCTAGAAGAGGGGGGAAGGAGATGAAACTGCTTGTAAAAAGAGCAAAAATCTGGAGACAAAAGTTGACGTCTGTTGCAGAACATGGGTGTGTATGCTTACTGATCTCAGCTCTTCAATTTCGCTATTCAATGCAGTTTTGATATCAGAGAGCTCCTGCGGGACATATAGAATGCTAATAAGCTCGGTGGACAAATCCCAAGACCGGTGCTACAGCATGCTGCTGCATGCATGGATGCAGGTTCCAGCCAATGCAGCGGTTACACGCATGCATATAACCTTGCCAAACAGGTCAATGCATTATAGAACAGAACTACTAAGTAAGGCTCCAGATCATAGTTGTTATGGCGACGCGGCGATGCGCGGCGACCTAGCACCTTCACAACTTTACGGCGCTTATGGCGCGCGGCGTGGCGTCGCCATAGACACATCGGCGTGGCGACCAATATAGAAAAATAGCTTATAGAATTTAAGGATTTTAAAAATATATCAATATATAAGTACTAAATTGCAAATAAGAATAGTAATATAGTATTATAAAAATAGCAATTTCATATCAAGTTGCAATAATGTTAATTTATATATCTTATAAAATAAAAATATATAATTAAAATTGCAATAAAATATATAAAATTATGTCTAATATTATATTTAAATGTTCATTTAATAATCTGTTTTATAAATTTGATCCAATAGCCCATTTAAAGCCCAGTCTGAACTAAAGTCCATTTCCTAACCCTAATTTTCTCAACCCCTCCCTTTCTCTCTCTCACCTCCCATTCCCTCCAGCCGCCGCCACACAATCCCCTCCCCCCTCGCCGCGCCCTCGCTGTGGAGCCCCCTCGCCGCGCCCTCGCCGCGCAGCGCCCTCGCCCTCGCCGCGCCGCGTCGCGCCCAGAGCCCCAGACAGTGGCGGCGGCGGCGGCTGTATATGGCAGGCGCCACGGCCGTGGCGGACGCCACACAGCGCCATAGCGACGCCACACGACTGTGGCGCTCGCCATAAGCCTTCGGCGATATGGCGTGGCGTGGCGAATTGCAAAAAACCGCCACGGCGATATGGCGACGATATGGCGATGCCATAACAACTATGCTCCAGATAACCGAAGCATAAAGCTTTATTGTACTAAAATACCTCTACTGGAGTTTTCAGTTATTGTCCAAATTAGCTAGTCATCTCGAAGAACACAACTCAAACAAAGAAGTATGATGTCACTCTAGTTAAATACAAAACGTGTTCAGAAAATTGGGTAGGGCATAATAATCATGTCGCCACAATAAAGAATAGATAGAATTCCGGATTTTCCACAACACAATGAAAACATATAGGATCAAGCGAAATGTTTAAGAAACTGACAGTTTTGTATTTCGTCACTTGTGTATCTAAATTGTTCCTCCAATTCAGCAAATCCTGAAAAAATCATTGATCAACAGTTCAGTTCCATACCAATACTTATAATATCACCTGGAACAACAAAAAAGGCAAGCACACCAACATTTAAAAATATTGAAAAACATGCCCATTATTTCTTTGTAGGCTAGGAGCCTAGGATGCTAAGCATTGGAAGTATAACCATATTCCTTCCACACCATTACAAGATTTAAATATTACATATAAGGAATAATCTGTTTCCTATCTCAAATCATTCCACTCTCCATGAGGCTTGTTAATAGATTGAATACAAAATGCTGTACAAACAACTAAAGATCATATTGCATTCATGTTGACTGAACAAAAATACTTTCCAAAAAGCTAAACATTGATGAGCACATGAATGAATATGTAACAAAGAATAATACAGCTAACTAGAAACTGTTTTACAATATTTCAACATACCTCCTTGAGTCCTCGAAGTCTATCCAGAAGCTTTGATTGTGATTCATCTAGTTCCTGTCACTCAAAGGCATAAAAATTGTCAACATTCTTTCTACAACCCAGAAAGGCAGAAAAAAATCATACTACAAAATTAATAGGGATTAGCTAAGTTGAATCAGAGAGTAGTTATAGTTATAAAAACAATCAGAAAACAAATCAGTCAGGACACATGGTGCCAATATATGGGCAATACAATAATATCATGTCCAGGGGCAGACCCAGATATGAACCAAGGTCTGTTTGGGCTGCCCCTGCCATACAATGGTGAAAATGAGCACAAGTTAATGGGCATTTAGTCTCAGGTCTTGGTTCAAGCTGTGAAGGCCAAGTTGGCCCAAGCCGTGAGTTGAGCCCTGATCATGGTAACCCCTGAATCCCTGATTAGAAAAGTGTACATGAGTAAGAGCTCATTGGTGTTGCTTGGAGACAAGTTGAAAATTTACCTGTGTGCTCTATTTTTATTAGAACCAGATTTCCAAATCATTTTTTATTGAACTGAACACATTATCTGCTGATTTTGATCCTTGAACTCTAATAAATCTAAAATCCTCGTGTATACATAAGCTTGATCTTGATGGTGCAATGACATTTAATAGCATGAGCATTGTCCACACAACCATATATGTGGTCGTGCGCAAATGAGGAAGATAATTTGAAGGCAATTCTCATAGTGGTCGTGATTTAGATTTTCAGGGAAGTAGATGCAGACATGGAACTATGTAAGTAACAAATTAGTTAAGGTCAGGTAGTATCCAAAGGTAGTTAATGGCTTCTCAAAGTCAAACATGATGGCAATGCATCCCTTTTCCCTAACAACCCATATCACAAACATTTACAGGAATCACAGTTACAGCAACAATACTAGTCAGCCTGCAACTCTCCACATAGCAGGTGCCGGGTGGCATGAATCGGCAACTCTTGATTACAACCTAGCTCCAGGAGTGGCAAATAATCAAAATAGTCAAGAATTTTGAGCGGCAAATCATCAAATCTCCCACTACCCTGCAAATAAACACAAAATACAATGGCGGAAATAATGCAGTAAATAAATATCACAGCACCCAGCGGCCATCGCATGCCAATCAGTCAAGCCTCACCAGCATCGTAGATTGAAAGGTAAAATACAATAAAAGCTGGAAACTTTTTGAATATGGTAGTGAGCCCCAAGGCGAGAGTGAGCTACTGAGCCCTAGTGAAGAGATTCTCACCGAGATCTTCTCCACCACCGGCAGCAGCTCTTCCTTCCTCTGCACCACAAAACAAAACATAGATCAGGCCCTCGCACCTCAGCTACCGAGACGGGAGAGGGAAAAGGTAGCCACGGGGGCCAGCCGGCTGCGGCTGCTCACCTCCAGAGACGGGGGCTCCTCGCCCGCTGCCGCCGGAGCGGCGTCGTCGGACACGGCCGGAGGGGGCAGGGGCTCGCCGGGTTCCGACATGGAGAGACACTAGAGAGGCGGGGGCGGAGGAGGAGTGGCTAGGGTTAGGGTTCCACGAGGAGGAGCGGGGGCGGGGCGCGTGGCAGGGAGGAATGGGGACGAGAGATTTGAAATTGAAATCGACGAGAGCTTGGAAGACAACCACCGGGGGAAGGAGAACAACCGACCAACCGATTTTCCCCCTTATTTGTCGTTTTTTTCTTCCACTAAATTAGGGCATCATGTTTGACTCAGGTAAAAAGAATAATTTGATTTATGTTATTATATTTTTGCGGTTTTAGAGAAATATCGTTACAATTTGCATATTTAAATTTATGTCATTTTGGAATTATAGCTCTTTGAAAATGTAATTGCGTATTTTGGAATTCTCTAAAATTGTAATGGCGTATTTTGGAATTCTCTAAATTTATAATGGTATAGTTCGGAATTCTCTAAAATTATAATGTCATAAATCTAAATACGTGAATTGTAATGATATTTCTCTAAAGTCACAAAATTATAACGACATAGATCCAACTTTCTCCAGGTTAAAAGCCTTTTCTAGGATGTGTTTATTCCTTTAATCCAAATTTTAGTATGTCACGTCGGATTAATTTGTGAGACAAATCAATTAATCCTAATTAATCTATTATTAGCACATGTATATTTTAGCACCACATTGTCAAATCATGAACTGATTAGGTTTAATATATTTGTCTCTCACAAATTAATCCACATTTATGCACTTAGTTTTATAATTAGCATACTTAGAACTAAAGTAACCAAACACTCCTTAGAAACCTTACTAGTAGCATGTACTCAAAATAACATTGAATTGTGGGTTAAATATTCTAATGGCTTCTCTCAAACAGCTTATTGGAAGATTATGTTTAAAGTAAAAAGTGAATTATGTGTAAAGAATATAATCAGCTTAAATAATAATCATAATTAGTTGCAAAACTAACAATCAGAATGAGTTATTTTCGTGCTTATTATCTAATAATCAATATTGTTTTAAGTTGTCTAAAAGGCCTAAATCAGTAGTTCTATTAAGTTTTCATATATCATAAAGTAGTTAATTAGTGTAAATATTTTTTATTTTATTTATATTAAATATGTTGTGTTGTACTCGTAATCAATAGGTTTACATGCGTATAAAAGTATATGGGCTTAAAGTGACCTCTTAATTACATTACCAAAATGTTAACAGTTAATATCCAAAAACTCTAAGCACGAAAAATCATGAAATATAGAACTGATGGTATGTGTTTAATTGTAGGTGAAGTTTGACCTCCAATTATTAACTTTACTTTTTAATTATTTTGAGTGTAATCTTCATCTAATTCATATTTAGATGTTATTTTGAAATATTAAATATAGACTATTTATAAAATCCATTCATAATCGATGGACTTATTCACGAAATGAATCTAATGAGCCTAATTACGTCATGATTTGACAATGTAATGTTACAGTAAACATTTGCTAATCATATATTAATTAGGCTTAATAAATTCGTCTTACGAATAATCCTCTGATTCTGCAATTGTTATTATAATTAGTTCATGTTTAATATTTCGAATTGATATCATATTTGTATAATTAGTTCACGTTTAATCTTTTAAATTGATATCTAAACATCTAACGTGACACGGACTAAATTTTAGTACATGGAATCAAATACGCTCTAAGAAGAGCATCACATAGTAAGACATGAGATTAATTTGAATACCATCATAAGCTCAATACTTAGGCTCCTTTAGAGCATATAAAATTTACAGGATCTTAGTATAAATCACAAGCAAACAAAAGATTGCACTGAAATTAACCACTATCCACCAAACAGTTATGGTGAGATTTATATCATATTTGTTAAATTTGTACAAACTTGTGAAAACGCAAACAAAGAATACTAACACATCACCCCTATGTGAAAAAAACGAATAAATAAACAAAATACTATATATATATATATATATATATATATATATATATGCTCTTGTACACTTGAACATCTGATGTCTTACGGTTGAATTAAAAAAGAGAAATTTAATAGATCCTGAGCCGGTGATCAGAAGTTTTCCTTGTGGAAGACGAACTTGGTGGTGGTCTTGTGGGAGAAGTCTTGGGCGAGGCGGCGGAGCTCCGGCGTGAGCGTCTGGTCGCCGCAGAAGAAGACGCCGACGCGCTGGCCCTGGTGGTTGCAGGCGATGCGCTTGAAGACGTCGCGCCAGTTGGGGCGGGCGAAGTGGGTGCGGACCCGGGTGCCGGAGACGACGTCGACGCCGTTCTTGGCGTGGTGGAGCGTCTGCAGCATCGTCACCAGCGCCGACCGGGCGTCGCCTTCCTCGTACACGCTGGTGCAGTGGTTGTGGAGTTCGATGGCGCCGCCGACGTCGCGGTCGGCGACCTCGTTCATCACGCCGCGGAACCACTCGAACGAGCCCTCCTCCCGCGTGCACCAGTAGAAGTAGACCCTGTCCGTCATGAACGCCCTGTCGCCGCCTCGCCGTCGGTCCGGCGAGGACGACGGCGCCGGCCGCGCCGACGAGGGGTCCTCGGCGTCGGGCTCCTGGATGTGGTTGAGCACGTCCTTGACGATGCTGATCAGCGGCGTGGCGCCGATGCCTAGGCCGATGAGGAGGAGCACGTCGTACTTCCAGTAGTCCTGCGCCGGCGCGCCGTACGGCCCATCGATCAGCAGCTTCGGGAACCTGAACAACATCAGCAGCAAAAACATCCAGCCAAGATGAGTTCTTTTTCTCAAAAGATCAAACCTTTCGAGCAAATTCATCCCAAAAAACGAATATATGAACAAAATTCACAAAAAAAAAGACAGCAACGGCACCTTGCATTGTGCTCCATGGACATGCAGTCAGCCCGGAGGAGGCCGCTCTGGCCGTTCATCGGCGGCCTGCAGATCTGCAACAAAAAAACGCCACATTGTCAGCGACAGAGTTTCCCCCCGATCCGACGGGCGGTTCAGCGGCGCCGCCGCAGCGGATGATCGCCGTCTCACCTGAGAGAAGATGGCCCTGAAGCTCGACGTCCAGTCGCCGCGACACCGGATGTGCATGCTGAGGTAGCTGTCGTCGGGAGCAGAGGTGATGGTGAACGGGTGCCTGTGACGACGAGGACGACAACACACACGTTGACCACAACGCCATGATCAGTTCTGACCTCTGAAGAATCCTCACATCAAAAAAGTTCGAAACCAGTCTAAGGATCCGAGGATTTACCACTCGAATGGCGACACCTCGCCGCAGTTGACGTAGATGTACTGGCCACTCTTGTACTTGAATCCATGGGGCTTGCTCATGTGGATGGCTATGACATTTCCAGGGTACACTGTAACCTGCACATTTCAATTTACCCTCATTTCAGCTTTCATGGAAACAATTAGAATTAAGAGATGCACCAAGATTTACCTTTTCGATCCGTACGGTGGTGAAGCCATGAGACCTGAGAGCCCGGAGAAGCCGCTCGCCGGCGTAGAGCAGGATAGGGATGGCAAGGTACATCCATGTCTGAAAATCACGAGGCAAAAAAAATATCAAAATTTCAGACCACGGAGAAGACGATTACGTCATCGTCGGCGGAGACCGGAAGCTCACCGTCTGCTTGTACCAGGTCCGGTTGATGTAGAGGCAGACGCCGTGGACGACGAAGGCGATGTAGACGATGACGAAGAGGTGGTGCGAGTACCAGAACATGTTGAAGCCGCTGAGCCGCTTGAGCGGGTTTCCGTCGCTGAGCTTGCTCCGGCGGAACCACGGGTGCGCCAGCGTGTAGGCGATAACCATGAGAACCACCATGATTACGCCGGTGATCCCCTCGACGCCGCGCACGAACCACCAGTAGTTCGGGATCCGCTGCTGGCCGAAGTACTTCTTCATGGGCTCGTACGCCGCGTCGCTCGCGTGCAGCAGCCTCGGGAAGTCGCACGTCAGGTGCACCACCCCGTGCAGCGCCACCCCCACGACCACTCCCCCCGCCACCACCTGCTCGATCCCCCCGCCGTCACCGGAGACGAAGAAGGCGACAACCGCACGTCAATACCGCCACCCACCAATTGAGAGAGAGAGAGCGAGCGAGGGAAACAGAGAGGGAGGAAAAAGATTAAAGGTTGGACCTTGTGGAAGTTGATGTTGTCGTTGAAGGGGATGGCGCCGCCGAGCTTGGTGCGGGAGCGGAGCCAGGTGATGGTGTTACGGCAGACGGGGAGGAGGATGACGGCCATGTTGAACTTGGTGGTCTCGGCGCCGCCCTTGGCGACGCAGACGCAGTAGCCCATGACGGCGAACGTCGGGTTGCGCTTGTACGCCATGAACTTCCAGGTGAAGAGGCCGACGTTGATGGCCAGCCACAGCGCCATCACCCACACCCTCTTCCAGTTGTCCTCCATGAAGTAGGACAGCTTCCGGGCGCCTCGCCGGAGCGGGTTCCGGTCGTTCGTCGGCACCAGCTTCTGGCTGATCAGCTGACTGATGTTTGAGCTGTGCGTTATCAGCTTCGTCGGCGCCTGCGACGGCGGCAGCAGCAGCAGCGACTCCAAGTTTGATATCTGATTGAAACGGAGGTCACCATGAACAGTGTCAACATTCAGAGAAACTGTTCTGAAGATTCTGAACAATGCCAAATTCTGATTTTTTTTTCGAGAACACACGGAAGATTTGATGGTGAGATCGAGTATGTACATCAATGTAACCAAGTTGATCGGGATCGAGCTCCTCCATGATCAGCGCGGTGTACTCATCGACGCGCTCCAGGATCTTGGACAACTTGTTGGCAGAGGCCGTCAAAGTCAGGACCTGGAAATGCACGAAACATTTAGAATTTTGTACCTGATGGTTCAAATGATATGTGATTTTTTTCTTTTTCTTTTAGTTTTGAGTTGTTTTCATTCAATTTATTACCTCTTTGAGCTCCTCTTCAGTGATCTGACCATCTGCATTCTTGTCAACCCTGTAGGAAATTCAGTATTCAGATGTCAACAAACTTGACTAAACATGTTGAACTAACAATGTTTGAACATAAATTTTTGTACCACGATACTTAATTTGTACTTGAATTTGAATTGAAAACATACATGTCAAAGAAAGTCTGGAGCTTGGCATCGAAGCCTTCATCAGAGAGCTGCTCCCAAAACTCCCGGAACTGATCCTTGGTTAGCAACTGAGCTGTGATTCCCCTTCGCCGTGCAAGCGCGTCGAAGATCTGCCCCGCAAACTCCTCGGATCCAACCATTCCTGGAACAAATTTGGTGATAATTTCAGTCAGTTTTTGTTTGAATTCTTGGGGTTCAGAGAAAAATCAGTCGTTTCTGTGTTCAGAGTTAGGAGAAATGCAAGACGAGGTGAATGAGCTCACCAATGCACTGGCCGAAGCGTGACCGGAGGAGGAATCCGTCGACGGCGAGCCGCTGGAACCGCTTCTCCACCTCCAGCCAGCCATGCGTGACGACGCTGGAGTTGAGGAACTGGAGTCCGCGCAGCGCGGTCGCGGCGCCGGTCATGCTCCGGTCGAGCCGGCGGCGGTCGCTGCCGTTGGCCGGTGGCGACGGGGTTGCGCCGCCGATGCGCTTCGACGAGGTGATCCGCTTCAGCTCGGTCCCCACCGCCCTCAGCCTCGACGAAAGCCCGCCGGGGCCCGGCGTCGCCGACGCCGGCGGAGGCGCTGCCCGCTCGAGGCCCCGGGCCAACAGCGCCACCTCCGCCATGTCACCGCCGTTCTTGATGCTCTGGATGGCCACCGTGTCGTCGCCCTTCACGTCGAGCGTGATCTCCACGTACTCGTTGTCCTGCTTGAACCGCGTGCTCCGCCGGCTCGAGCTCCTGCTGTCCGAGCTCCTGTAATCGCCATTGCCGCTCTCCTCCCGACTCGCCATGCCCCCCTCCAACTCTCCTCCTCCCAACCTACTGACCAATGCCACAGATCAATATTCAGCAAACCAAACAAGAACACCACATTCTACACACACACACAAAAGCTTGAATCTTTCAGCAACCAACAAGAACAATGATTCAATGTACCTTCACGAACTCTGCCAAAGATTCGCAATCAATGATTCAATGATCAGGGGCCAAGAATGTACATGATATATATATAGAAGAGAGAGAGACAGAGCTAGTGCAAGGCTGCAAGCAGAAGAGAGGTTTGTAATATCTACTATTCTCCACCACAATGGCACCTACCGTTGAGCACCTGCATATCAGCTAATCCATGGAAGCAAGCAACCAACCAATCAACTGGAGAGTAGTATATTTTTTTCAGAGGTGGGTGCTTGTCCACTAGTGCGGCAACTGTGCAAACAAACCGGGTTGCAACCTCAGCCATGGTCAAGGGTGGGAGGAGGAAGAAGGATACAGGGGGCGCCGCCTCTGCAGGCTGCAGAGATGCAGCTGCTAGTTATGGAAGCCTTCAAAACCAGTGAAGCTGCTGCTGGGTTTAGCTTCGCGCACATGATTGTGTTCCTGCTTAGTAAACCACGCGTTTCTCTCATGGTTGTGTGTGTTTCCTACTTTCATTGGTTGGATTCCAACTTGGGAGAAGATTTGTAGGCATGTTCTTCAGCTCACGCTCTTATGAACAACTTTTATTAAGAATTTGAAAAGCTGTGATAACATTAGTTGGGTTAAGTTAAACAAAGAATTTGGAGCTGTGAAAACCACTCGCCGTTTCCCCGGTTTTCGAGCTTCGTCAACCTTGAGAGTGTCTACCAAACCGCCATCGTCTCCGACTGCTCGTTGTTTTCAGTTTTGACAAAATCATAGGCGACTGATTAAGATTTAAGAGGCTGTCTATGTTCATCTTCACTCCAAGACAGATCAAGAACATGATCATTGCAGATTATTTTGGATTCTAGGTCGACTACTGTGCATCTTTACGTCTTAGTTGTGCTTGGTCTTAAACAATATTACTTGGATCATATTATACCAACTGATCGTAAACTGATATGTAAAAGGTGATTCTATTCAATTAGATACTGATTTGTTGTTTATAAAGTATTTCCAAGAGATATTTTCAATTTGATTCCCTAAATTTTATATAGGAACCATTCTAATTAAACACTATTTTCCCCTAAAAATAATCAATTTACAACCATTTTTCTGTAATCTCGGATCCTTGTTTTTTAAATCATGCAAATATGACATATAATCTATAATAAATCTGTTTTTAAAAACATACAAATACTACGTATAATCTATAATAAATTTATGTGAATCTGTGGTGCTTTTAAATATATGTGTCGTATAATAATATATTGGGAAGAAAATAATATATGTGCAAGAGAAAAAATAGGCACAAATGAAAATAGGGATCAACCAAACTAATCCTATATTTAAGAGATGTGTTAGGTGGTTTAGAGAACGGATCGAGAAAGAGACTCGTTTAAAGAGATTGTAGGAGCTCTATTTTTCACCAAAATACCTAAATTCAAATTTAGATAACTATATAGGTAATCTCTCGAAGATGTTCTAAACATCTTAGGACTATTTGTTTCAGTTTCTCGTAGCAGTGTCTAGTTGGTGATAATATGTTGAAACTAGTGTTTTTCAGCTTTTGTATTTTAATTTATTTTTAGATTCTATGTTCTTGATTTTCATAACCTAAGTTCAGAATCTAAACCGTTTATTTAGCTTAATATTTTCTACGCCGACTACGAAAGTACTATTTTCAGTAGTAGATTTTCTTAGTAGAATAGCAATTGAGTTACTATTTTTTTCTCAGTAAAATAGCTATTCTACACACGTCATGCAAGATAACATTTGTATCGGGAGCGCTATTCTACACCACCTGTGTAAAATAACTATTCTACACCGACTACTTTTAGTAGTAGATTTTCTCAGTATAATAGCAATTGAGTACTATTTTTTCTCAGTAGTAGATTTCTCGGTAGAATAGTTATTTTACACCGTGGTGTAGGATAGTATATATATATATATATAGACACACACAAGCCATGCATATATGAGTGGAAATTAAATGAACACGCTCGATCGCCATTAACTCGCCACCACCATTATTGTCATGTTCTATAAAATCAAATCTCGATCGAAGAAAGTTCTATAAAATCCATAATTTTATAGACGGGTTAATTTGGGCAAGCTAAGGGGTCGAGTCTAACGTGCATGCGTAGAGGCCGGTGTATATATCAATATATATACTTACCCGCGTTGACCACCCACCGACGTACGACCAATCGTATTCGTAATCGTACCGTCTGCGGGCAGCTAGTGCGCCTATAGGTGGCCAGATGGGCGGCCCGGCACTAGCACGGCACTAGCACGAGTAGGCACGGCCCGATTAGGCACTATGCCTTATTCGTGCCGTGCCGTGCCGGCCCGCCGTGCCAAGGTTGTGGCCCAGGCACGGCACTAAGGCTAATTAATAGTGCCGTGCCGGCACTATGGCACTATCGGCCCAATGGGCTAGTGCCGGCCCAGGCACTAATCGTACAAAAATTCAGATTTCATAAAATTGCATAACAGAATTCACAATGTGACTATCTGAGACGATTTCCAACTTCAAAATGCAAAATTTATAACAAAATTTTGAAAAATATACAATTCAGAACATTTCACATGAGAATTAAAGATCACAACAGAATTTAATGTTTCACAGTACAATTAACAACTCAAAAAACATGCAAAACAGAAATGAAACAAACACAACTTTAAACAAGTTTGAGCTGGTGCAATGGCTGCCTCATTAAAAACCTATCTAGGTAAAACTCACACCTCGTGAGAAACCCTAGATAGGAAAAAAGAGTGCAGCCCAGCTCAATCAGATTATTTCACAAACTTCAGTATCAGTATCAAAGTTTACAAGTTTGAGGCTCCCAGCCAACAGCCAAAGTTTACACAAACACATATTACACTTTTACAACTCATCAGTCATCACCATCAACATCAAGATAGAGATTATCAAATTGAATTTGAAGTTCCTTCACTGCCTTGTCATCCGCCAATGTTTGAATCCTCTTTCAGAGGCTTCCCAATCCTTGATACATGAAAGAACTTCTACCATTTCAGGAGTTAAACGTCGTCGTCGCTCTTCTATGACCCTACCACAAAGACTAAACGCAGATTCAGATGAAACAGTAGAAACAGGCACAGTTAGAACATCTCTAGCTAAGATAGAAAGAACTGGAAAGGACATTTTATGATCCTGCCACCAGTTCAAACAATTGAAATTATCATCATATTGTTGACTGACTAGATCACTATCCAAATAATGTGAAAGTTCAGTTCCTATACCAGTACCAGCAACAGGATTGCTTGCAGCATGCAATAGGGATGTGGCAGAAGTTCTTGTGGACATAGTAGAGGGGGTAGAAGAGGAGAAAGGCATACCAGAACCTGAATCACTTGGATCATCATCCAAAATAAAATCCCAGGCAGTGAATTTCTTACCAGTACTTTCTACTTGTGATGGCCTCTGCAATCTTATAGCACCAAACTTATTATCATATGTGTTATAAAGTGTACTCAGATGAGCTCTGACCTCAGTTAAATATGCAGAATAATCAGTACCAGTAAGAGAAGATAACAACCTAAGCACATTATAGAAATGTTTCAATTTTGCTCTAGGATCTAATATGAATGCAATGGAATAAAGCAATGGTATGTCCCTCCAGTACTTTAGAAATTTGTCTTTCATAGGGATAACTACAGTCCTAAGCATTCTATCATTTTCATAAGCATGTAGGTGTTTAGCAAACTTAATAAGATGATGCAACATAAGGGTGGAGGTAGAGTAGTAAACACCAGACATAACAACAGTTGAATCATGAAATAGCTCAAGAAATGATAGAATTTTTTCTGCCACATACCAATGAGATTCTGTAAGAAGTAGAGGCTCACCTTCTTTTCTAGGATAGCTAGTCTCAATGAAGACACTAAAGGTGGTCCTGTAAGGGACCAGATGTTTAAGCATCAAATAAGTTGAGTTCCACCTCACCTCCATGTCCAAACCAAACTTTGTAGGACGTACACCAGTAGCAATACAATAACGCTTATATGCAGCAATGCGTTGATTAGATGAGTTCAGAAATGCAATTGCAGTCCTAAATGATTCAAGGTAAGGCTTAAGCCTCTTCAAGCCAGATTTAACAATCAGATTAGTAATGTGACAAGCACATCGTTGATGCAACAAAATATCACCAACATAACCAGACAAATGTGGTGTTAGCTTATGCATAGCAGTAGTATTAGAAGAAGCATTGTCTAAAGTAACAGCAAATATTTTGTTCTCTAAGCCATAAGATTGTATCACAGCAAGCACAAGATCAGCAATGTTCTCACCAGTGTGAGATACATCAATGAGCCTAAAGCCAATTATCCTTTTCTCTAATTGCCAAGCAGAGTTAACATAGTGGGCAACCACAGAAACATAATCTTCCTTAGCATTACCAGACCATATATCAGATGTGAGAGAAACAGATGTAACACTAGAGTTAAGAGACTCGATAAGCTTAACACGTGAATCATTAAAGTACTTTTTAAGATCTCTAGTGGTGGTTTGCTGTCGCGCCCCGATTTAATAAATCAGGACTTTATTGAAATTCCATAGAAAATCAATAAAACAAGACGTTCATCACACGACCACGTACAATACGAGCAATCATTCACGGTTCGTAGACCGCATTAATACAAAAGTGATTAAAGATGAAGAGAAACTAATAAAACAAGGGTCCTAGATGAACGCCTCCTTCCAGTCTCGCCTTGACTGGGTCGCTACTCCAGACCTTCATCCTCCTCGTAGTAGACTGGCTCTGATGTTGTAAGTCAACGGGGTGAGTACAGATGTACTCAGCAAGCCACCGAATGCAAATATAATGCAAGATAATAACAAGGGGGATAGTGGCTAATTTTGCGGAAGCAGCATAATTGCAGAGCTTTAAATGTGAGCAATTTATTAGTACGGAAAAATAAACATGTGCATGTGTATCATCATCTTCTAACTCGAGGGGTACAGTCAGCCCCACCTCGCTCAACAGTCCTTACGTGCCATGAATAACTTGAATATTCAAACAATTGTAAACTAACTGCGAGTAGTCACACAACCCGCCCTTGACCGTGGGCTCGGCTTTTCGAAAAGATTAAATTACTCTGATCAGAGATGTACCACTGTACCCACAAGGCACGCACTCATCACCTACACCGAAGTGTAACGAGATGACCCATCACACGGGAACTCGTGCCAAAACCTTCCATATAGTCCTCCCCGACTCAATAGCACCCTCTTATGGGTTTCATATGGTGTCCCGACGCATCGGAGCCCCACCATACCCCCCCTTGAGCCTCGTCGGTACAAGTCGCCCGCAGGCTAGCCCCTTGCCCCCTCCTCTATGGTGCATCAAGCCGGAGTATTCCATACTTCCAGTTAGGACTTACCCATTAGACTTGTGGTTGGTACGGAAGTGCTTTGCAACAGATCCCGCAGACCGGTCCTTATAGTGCCCCGGGTGCGACAAACCAGTGCCCGAGCTTGCACCCGGAACCCACCATACTTATAACCTAGCCAACTCCAACAGAGTCCAGAGACGAGAATAACAGGGAAATTCATATACAGAATCCAGCTATCTACGACTCGTTCTTTTTAACCTATAGCAGTTGTGCCGGTACATTGGGCACTAGCTAATATTTTTGTAGTAGAGTGACAAGGAGTTAAGGCTCAATAAGCATGGCTTGGGTTTGCACACAAGGACAGGGATCTAATAAATATAAGTGTAAGGTTTGAATATTTGACTAATGCAATATTAACCTATGGGTTATAGCGATAAGTTATTAAAACATGGGCTCCATTATGATCAACTGTTTCCACAGAGATGGTCGCTGACTTGCCTTGCTCAGCAAATGGGGATGGAGGAACCTCGGGGTAGAACTCCTGCTCCTCGACGAACTCGTAGTCTTCTCGATACGGAAAATAAACAATACATTCAATAAACAGATAAAATTCACCAAATATTAAACATACACATTTGTAGGTTTGATTATGTGAAGTAATATTTTTAATATTTCAAGGTTTTGTTTAAAAACAGTAAAGTTTAATATTTTAGAATTTTCCCTATTTTATTTTCTGTATTTTTAATTTCAACCCTAAGGGATTTTATTCATTTATTTATTAATAATATTCTAAGTAACAGAAACATACTGTTTTTATTGTATTAATGTGTAGAGAATAATATTCTGGTTCTAACAAAATTTGAATGGTGAAATTTGGAGTTAAAATGAGCAAGATATGAATTTTTGAAGTTTAAACAATTTTCTGGAATTTTATTTAAACTAAATTCAGTCTCTGGTCCACGGTGAACCAGGTTCACCGTGAACCCGTGACTATGCGCGTGGACCGGCCGATCCAGAGCCGTCGGATCTGGATCTGGCGGTCGGACGCGAGGCGGGAGGCGTAAGAGAAAATGGACGGCTGAGATTATAACGCAGCGAAAGGGTATACGTGGACGCACCAGATTGATCCTGGGGTTCAAGTAACGATCGACGGCTGCGATCGCCCCGTACCCCTTTGACCAGATCTACGGGTGAGATTAAATCCCGAAGGGTTTTAATCCGTGCCCTTGGTGCGCGATCGTACGGCCAGGATCAAATCCGGCACGGCACGCTCGTAAGGGGGCCTCGCACCCTTCGTCTCCGGCGACGGCGGGCTCGGGCGCGGCCATGGCGGCGACGGCGAGGGCCTAGGGGCTTAGCTACCGGCGAAAATGGAACGAGGGGAGCACGGCGGTTCCAACCATACCTGCGGCGGCGAGGATGGACGAAGGACGGCGACCGGCGGCGAGGGTAGACGACGAGGTCTTCTCGGGTGGTCGTCGGCGACGGTGTTCCGGCGGGTTCCACGGCCAACCGAGGGGCGACCGAGGACGGGTGGTGTCTGGTGATCACAACGGTGGCGTTGGTTGGGGCGGTGGGGGTCGGGATCGGCGGCGATGGCTCGCCGGAGTTGGACCAGAGGAGGAAACCGAAGAATGGAGCAGGGCGCTCGAGAGTGCTTCGGCTTGGGCGTTAAGGGTGTGGTCGAAGTGCGGTGATCAGAGGGGTATTTATAGGGTCACCGGCGGTGGCCAGATGGAAGGAAACCGAGGGTTTCCTTTCTTCTCCGGCGAGGGTTCCATTCCCGTGGCCAATCTTCCTAAAATGCGAAACCGCGTCATCTTTCGGCGGAAGGGGATCATGGTTATCCAAGGAAGGGAGTCCGGGGGCGATCGGGTGGATTTGGGCGGCCGGCGGCAAGGGATCCGAAGGAGATCGCCGGAAAAAGGAAAGGGGGATCCCTTCCCTGGGAAGAAGATGATCCTGACAGGTGGGCTCCACCTGTCAGTGAGCGGGTGCGAGATAAACGGCGCCGACAGGCGGGCCACGCACGTCAGAGGGCGAAGACGAGCGCACAGAGGCTGACGCGTGGGGCCAGGTGGGGCGCGGGCGGGAGGAGAGAGGGGAGGTGAGCGCCGACAGGCGGGACCCACGGGTCAGTGAGGGACGGCTGGGCTGGGCTGGGTTGAGAGCACTTTGGAGGTTGCGGCCCATTAAGCATTTTAATTCTTTTCTGATTTAAAATAATTCCAGTAATTCATTTATTTGATTAAGGGTTGAATCACTGTTGATAAAAATTTGTAAAAATTTCTAAAATTATAACTTGGCCTCTAGTTCATCTCATAAAATTTTCAAGTCCAGATTTTGAATATTTCCCTCTGTTTGGCTTTATTTGGGTTCTTTTGTGATTTTCCTTTATTAATAAATTCAGAAATGATTTCAATAATATTTTCTTTTTATTTTATTCCTTTTAATTTTTGGGGTGTTACAATCCTATCCCCCTTACAGAGAATCTCGTCCTCGAGATTCGGATCAATCCTCGAATAGCTCAGGATGCTGTGCCTTGAGTTCATCTTCTTTTTCCCATGTAGCTTCTTCTACTGGATGATTGCTCCACTGCACTTTGCAGAAGCGGATTACTCGACTCCTGGTGGTCCTTTCTTTGACTTCCAATATCTTGACCGGTTTCTCCACATAAGTCAGATCTTCTTGGATATCCAACTGCTGAAGATCCACTTGCTCCGTGGGGACGCGGAGACACTTCTTGAGTTGAGACACATGAAATACGTCATGCACTCCAGCCAATGAAGGTGGTAGTTCCAACTGATATGCGACTTCGCCCTGGCGTCTAATGACGAGAAATGGTCCAACATATCGAGGGGCCAACTTTCCTCTCATGTTAAACCGTTGAGTCCCACGAAGAGGTGTAACCCGAAGGTAGACATGATCTCCTTCTTCAAAGGCTAAGTCTCGACGGCGATTGTCTGCGTAGCTCTTCTGTCGAGATTGGGCTGTCTTGAGTCGGTCTCTGATAATCCGTACTTTCTCTTCGGCTTCACGGAGAATGTCGGTTCCGAATACTTGGGATTCACCAGTTTGGTCCCAAAGGAGAGGCGTTCTGCACTTACGTCCATATAGGGCTTCAAAAGGAGACATCTGAAGACTGGCTTGGTAGCTATTGTTGTATGAAAATTCTGCATATGGCAAGCTCTTGTCCCAAGTGGCTCCAAAATCTAATACACATGCTCGAAGCATATCCTCCAGTATCTGATTTACCCTTTCCGTTTGTCCATCTGTCTGAGGATGGTAGGCGGTGCTGAAGTTCAATCTTGTGCCCATCTCCTCTTGGAGATTCTTCCAAAAGCGAGAGGTAAACTGACTTCCTCGGTCAGACACTATCTTCTTGGGCACTCCATGAAGACATACTATCCGGGCCATATATAGTTCTGCTAGCTTAGGGCCACTAAAGGTCGTCTTGACGGCTATGAAATGAGCTACTTTTGTAAGCCGATCAATGATCACCCATATAGAATCGTATCCAAGTTGGGTCTTTGGTAATCCGGTGATAAAATCCATACCGATCTCTTCCCACTTCCATTCCGGCACTTTAAGTGGTTGTAATAATCCTGCAGGCCTCTGATGTTCGGCTTTTACTCTTCTGCAGGTGTCACATTCGGCGACGAACTGGGCAATCTCTCTTTTCATGCTAACCCACCAATATCGTTCCTTCAGATCTTGGTACATCTTGGTACTGCCGGGATGAATGGAGTACAACGTCTCGTGGGCTTCTCTTGGGATAAGAGTCTTTATTTCAGGTTTATCCGGCACACATATCCGAGTTCCAAACCATATGGTGCCATTCTCGTCTTCTGAAAATCCGGGGGCCTTTCCTTGTCTCATATTCTTCTTAATGGCAGCTATATCCGGGTCCTCTGACTGAGCTTCACGAATCTGCTCAAACAATACCGGTTGGGTCTCCAAGGTGGCTAGATATGCTCTGGTGGTCAATCCAAGATTTAAGTTTTCCATCTCCTTACATAACAAGGGTGCGTGTTCTTGCATCATCATGGCTGTGCAATATCCTTTGCGACTTAAGGCATCAGCTACCACATTTGCTTTTCCTGGGTGGTAGTGAATACCCAAGTCATAGTCCTTAATCAATTCCAGCCATCGTCTTTGTCTCAGGTTCAGATCTGGCTGGGTGAAGATATACTTCAAGCTCTTATGATCCGTAAAGATCTCACAGCGATTTCCAACTAGATAGTGCCTCCAAATCTTAAGGGCGTGCACTACGGCGGCTAATTCTAAATCATGGGTCGGATAATTCAACTCATGGGGTCTCAATTGTCTGGAGGCATAAGAGATGACTTTTCCATCTTGCATAAGAACACATCCCAATCCCTGGCGAGATGCGTCGCAATAGACATGGAAGTCTTTGCGGATATCCGGTAGGGTCAGTATAGGTGCAGACACCAAACGAGTCTTGAGGGTGCGGAAACTTTCCTCGCATTCAGGAGTCCATTCGAACTTTTCTCCTTTCTGCAACAATCTGGTCATTGGCTTGGCTATCTTAGAAAAATTCTCAATGAACCTTCGATAATATCCGGCCAATCCCAGAAAACTTCGTATCTCAGATACGTTCGTGGGTGGCAACCAATCCGTGACTGCTTCTACGGTGGCAGGGTCTACTGCGATTCCTTGCGCAGAGATGATGTGTCCAAGGAACTTTACTTCTGCCGTCCAAAACTTGCACTTACTGTACTTGGCATATAATTGGTGTTCCCTTAACTTTCCTAGGGTTAACCGGAGGTGAGTCTCATGTTCTTCTTGATCCTTGGAATAAATGAGGATGTCGTCTATGAAGACCACGATGAACTTGTCCAGATATTCCATGAATACCTTATTCATCATATTCATGAAGAATGCAGGGGCGTTGGTTAATCCAAATGACATAACTGTGCACTCATATAATCCATAACGGGTAGTGAAGGCCGTCTTGGGTATATCTTCTTCTCGAATCCTCAACTGATGGTAACCAGACCGGAGGTCGATCTTCGAGAATACCGTAGCTCCTTTGAGCTGATCGAAGAGATCATCAATCCGAGGCAATGGGTACTTATTCTTGATTGTTACCTCATTCAAGGCGCGATAATTCACACACATACGCTTTGCCTTGTCTTCTTTCTTCTCGACAAAGATGACGGGAGCACCCCACGGTGAAGTGCTTGGTCTGATATACCCTTTCCTTTCAAGATCTTCCAACTGTTGCTTCATCTCAGCTAACTCATTGGCGGCCATCCGGTATGGTCGCTTATAAATAGGAGTTGTTCCGGGCACCAAGTCAATCCTGAACTCGATGTCCCTCTTGGGTGGCATCCCTGGTAGATCCTCTGGGAATACATCTGGGTACTCACTGACTACTGGTATCTCCTCCAAGGAAATCTGATGTAGTCTTGTTCTTCCGGCCTTCATGCTGGGCATCTGGAATGTGACCGTAATCCCTTCTTCATTAGTCACCGTTACTTTTCTCTGGGCACATTCTATCACACCTTGGTGTTTATTTAGCCAATCCATCCCTAGAATGAGGTCCAAACCTTGACATTCTATTAGAATGGGGTCGGCCCAAAATATCGTGCCTTGGATATCTACCCATATCCTTGGACTAAAGGAACAAGCGAGGGTTTGCTTTCCTGGGGTAGCTATTAGTACTGGCCTGGGTAGTTCACTTATGTCCAGTGCATTATTTTCCACAAAAGCAGTTGATATAAAGGAGTGGGTAGCTCCGGTGTCAAATAATACCACTGCATGCGATGAATGAACCATAAACTTACCCATGACAATCTCTGGTGCAGCCTGGGCTTCTTCGGCGGAGACGTGGTTCACTTTGGCGCGGACGGCGGGGTTGGAGGTGACTCCTTGAGCTCTCTTGGGGTGGGGGCACTGGTGGGAGTAGTGTCCCTCTTGGCGGCAGTTGAAGCACACCACAGGCTTGCCATGCCTGTCTCTCAAGACCTCCGGCTTCTTGGCCGGGGCGACTGGAGCGGTCGGTGCGACTGGAGCGGTGCGAGGTTGACTGGTTCCGGCGTTGGCAGCTGGCGGCGCCGGGCGATACACTGGTCGGGGGTGGTATTGTGGCGCTGGTGGAGGTGGAGCAAAGCGGGGTCTTTGGGCCATGCCCTGATTCTGCCTGAAGGCAATCATGCGCTTCTTCTTCAAATCGACCTTATTTTGCTGGGTCTCTTGCATGATAGCCTTATTCACCAACTTCTGGAAGTTGGCGAAGTCTCCGGAGATAAGCTGTAGCGACAGCTCATCCTTCAGTCCCCGGAGGAACTTAGCCTGCCTGGCCGCATCCGTACGAACCTCTTCAGGTGCGTACCTGGCCAATCTGTTGAACTCGTGCAGATATTCAGTTACGGACCTGCTCCCCTGCTGCAGGTCCCTAAACTCCTGTTGCTTCTGAGCAACGATGCCGTCGGGGATGTGAGCGGCACGGAAGGCAGCTGAGAACTCTGCCCAAGTGTGGGCGTGGCCCTCGGGCAGAGTCTCGCGGTGGTTGTCCCACCACTCAGCGGCGGGACCATGTAGCTGGTGGGTGGCGAAGGCCACCCTCTCCTGCTCAGTGCAGGTCAGGAGATCGAGTTTCTTCTCGATCGCCCGCAACCAATCCCCAGCCTCCATGGGGTTGGTGGTGCTCGAGAAGGTCGGTGGGCGGACTCGGAGGAACTCCGAGAGCTGAGTTGCGGGAGCGGGAGCTGGTGTGGCGGGTCGGGGCAGCTCGGGCTGTTGATAGAGGCGGAAGAAGTGAGCCTGCTGCTCTTGCATTTGCTGCTGCTGCTGCTGCATCTGGTGCAGGAGGGCTGAGACCAGCTGGTTTTGGGTGGCCATCATTTCAGCCACGGTGGGGTGGTTGGCGACCGGGGCCTGCCTCTGCCCGGTGGCTCCCCATTGTGGCAGGTTGCCACTCTCCCCTCCGTTCTGAGGAGCGTCTGATCCCTGGGTGTTGGTCATCCTGGAATTTCCAATGTACACATATTTATTTTGGGTGAACTTATTTATTTCAAAAGGGTACCGTTCTTGCGGTTACATTTATTTATTCTCTCATTCATGCCTTATATTTTGACATGAATGCTAAATACAAGCAATCAAAATAAAAAGATAAACAATCAATCGTTAATACTACGTCTAAGGCAGCTCGGGGGACGGCTCGATCTCGGGCTCGTGAGAGACGGGTGGGGTCGAGGAACTGGACGGTCCGGCGGGTGGTGCACTGCGGGAGATCCTCTTGGGCCTCACTGTGGGAGTCTGGATGGGTTTCTTCCGGCGAGGCGGAAGAGGTGCGATCTCCTCTAGGTCCTTCTTCAACTCCTCGATCTGGTAGCGGAGGTGCGGGTTGGTGGCGACACGCTGTCGAAGAAGCTCATTCTGACGCCGTAACTCCTCTGCCTCGGCAGCCAACCGGTGTCCCTGCTGGATGCGGCGACGAAGCTCTCCGTTCTCGCGGTTCAGATCCTCGGAGGAATGGCGGTAGAAACTGATAGTGTCGCGCTGTCCATTGGCGTCCTGCAGCGCCTCGTAGTGGAGATCATCCATGGCCTCCAATAAGCGCATGGTATGACCGATCGCTGAATGACGCTGGGAGAGGGTGCTGACGAAGACACTGTGTGGGCTCCCTGGGGTGCGAAGAGGTACGAAGCGGAAGTCCGTGTCGTAGAGCTCGCTGTCGTAGATCATCCGGAGCTCGGTAAGTGCCTGGAGAGCGGTGCGCTGACTGGCTACCAGGAAGGTAGGTCCTCCTCCGCGGTAGGTGTGAGCTGTCTGAGGGGAGGGCTGGACGACAACGGTGACCTCGCAGTAGCTTTCTTCCTCGTCGGGGAAGACTCCATGGTACATCGGCTCTTGCTCGAAGCCGAGAAAACTGACGAGCATGCGTAGCTCGCGGATGAATCCGGTCTCGTCACGAAGGTTCCCGTTCATGGTACGGATCGGCATCTACAAAAGAGAGAGAATTTTGTGAAAATCTTAGAAGATGAGAGGATAAGTAATCTTTTGTAAAATATAGTGAATATATATATAAGTCCTAAGGTCAGGTCTGTTTGGCTTCCTACAGTCAAGTCGGCTCTGATACCATCTTGTCGCGCCCCGATTTAATAAATCAGGACTTTATTGAAATTCCATAGAAAATCAATAAAACAAGACGTTCATCACACGACCACGTACAATACGAGCAATCATTCACGGTTCGTAGACCGCATTAATACAAAAGTGATTAAAGATGAAGAGAAACTAATAAAACAAGGGTCCTAGATGAACGCCTCCTTCCAGTCTCGCCTTGACTGGGTCGCTACTCCAGACCTTCATCCTCCTCGTAGTAGACTGGCTCTGATGTTGTAAGTCAACGGGGTGAGTACAGATGTACTCAGCAAGCCACCGAATGCAAATATAATGCAAGATAATAACAAGGGGGATAGTGGCTAATTTTGCGGAAGCAGCATAATTGCAGAGCTTTAAATGTGAGCAATTTATTAGTACGGAAAAATAAACATGTGCATGTGTATCATCATCTTCTAACTCGAGGGGTACAGTCAGCCCCACCTCGCTCAACAGTCCTTACGTGCCATGAATAACTTGAATATTCAAACAATTGTAAACTAACTGCGAGTAGTCACACAACCCGCCCTTGACCGTGGGCTCGGCTTTTCGAAAAGATTAAATTACTCTGATCAGAGATGTACCACTGTACCCACAAGGCACGCACTCATCACCTACACCGAAGTGTAACGAGATGACCCATCACACGGGAACTCGTGCCAAAACCTTCCATATAGTCCTCCCCGACTCAATAGCACCCTCTTATGGGTTTCATATGGTGTCCCGACGCATCGGAGCCCCACCATACCCCCCCTTGAGCCTCGTCGGTACAAGTCGCCCGCAGGCTAGCCCCTTGCCCCCTCCTCTATGGTGCATCAAGCCGGAGTATTCCATACTTCCAGTTAGGACTTACCCATTAGACTTGTGGTTGGTACGGAAGTGCTTTGCAACAGATCCCGCAGACCGGTCCTTATAGTGCCCCGGGTGCGACAAACCAGTGCCCGAGCTTGCACCCGGAACCCACCATACTTATAACCTAGCCAACTCCAACAGAGTCCAGAGACGAGAATAACAGGGAAATTCATATACAGAATCCAGCTATCTACGACTCGTTCTTTTTAACCTATAGCAGTTGTGCCGGTACATTGGGCACTAGCTAATATTTTTGTAGTAGAGTGACAAGGAGTTAAGGCTCAATAAGCATGGCTTGGGTTTGCACACAAGGACAGGGATCTAATAAATATAAGTGTAAGGTTTGAATATTTGACTAATGCAATATTAACCTATGGGTTATAGCGATAAGTTATTAAAACATGGGCTCCATTATGATCAACTGTTTCCACAGAGATGGTCGCTGACTTGCCTTGCTCAGCAAATGGGGATGGAGGAACCTCGGGGTAGAACTCCTGCTCCTCGACGAACTCGTAGTCTTCTCGATACGGAAAATAAACAATACATTCAATAAACAGATAAAATTCACCAAATATTAAACATACACATTTGTAGGTTTGATTATGTGAAGTAATATTTTTAATATTTCAAGGTTTTGTTTAAAAACAGTAAAGTTTAATATTTTAGAATTTTCCCTATTTTATTTTCTGTATTTTTAATTTCAACCCTAAGGGATTTTTATTCATTTATTTATTAATAATATTCTAAGTAACAGAAACATACTGTTTTTATTGTATTAATGTGTAGAGAATAATATTCTGGTTCTAACAAAATTTGAATGGTGAAATTTGGAGTTAAAATGAGCAAGATATGAATTTTTGAAGTTTAAACAATTTTCTGGAATTTTATTTAAACTAAATTCAGTCTCTGGTCCACGGTGAACCAGGTTCACCGTGAACCCGTGACTATGCGCGTGGACCGGCCGATCCAGAGCCGTCGGATCTGGATCTGGCGGTCGGACGCGAGGCGGGAGGCGTAAGAGAAAATGGACGGCTGAGATTATAACGCAGCGAAAGGGTATACGTGGACGCACCAGATTGATCCTGGGGTTCAAGTAACGATCGACGGCTGCGATCGCCCCGTACCCCTTTGACCAGATCTACGGGTGAGATTAAATCCCGAAGGGTTTTAATCCGTGCCCTTGGTGCGCGATCGTACGGCCAGGATCAAATCCGGCACGGCACGCTCGTAAGGGGGCCTCGCACCCTTCGTCTCCGGCGACGGCGGGCTCGGGCGCGGCCATGGCGGCGACGGCGAGGGCCTAGGGGCTTAGCTACCGGCGAAAATGGAACGAGGGGAGCACGGCGGTTCCAACCATACCTGCGGCGGCGAGGATGGACGAAGGACGGCGACCGGCGGCGAGGGTAGACGACGAGGTCTTCTCGGGTGGTCGTCGGCGACGGTGTTCCGGCGGGTTCCACGGCCAACCGAGGGGCGACCGAGGACGGGTGGTGTCTGGTGATCACAACGGTGGCGTTGGTTGGGGCGGTGGGGGTCGGGATCGGCGGCGATGGCTCGCCGGAGTTGGACCAGAGGAGGAAACCGAAGAATGGAGCAGGGCGCTCGAGAGTGCTTCGGCTTGGGCGTTAAGGGTGTGGTCGAAGTGCGGTGATCAGAGGGGTATTTATAGGGTCACCGGCGGTGGCCAGATGGAAGGAAACCGAGGGTTTCCTTTCTTCTCCGGCGAGGGTTCCATTCCCGTGGCCAATCTTCCTAAAATGCGAAACCGCGTCATCTTTCGGCGGAAGGGGATCATGGTTATCCAAGGAAGGGAGTCCGGGGGCGATCGGGTGGATTTGGGCGGCCGGCGGCAAGGGATCCGAAGGAGATCGCCGGAAAAAGGAAAGGGGGATCCCTTCCCTGGGAAGAAGATGATCCTGACAGGTGGGCTCCACCTGTCAGTGAGCGGGTGCGAGATAAACGGCGCCGACAGGCGGGCCACGCACGTCAGAGGGCGAAGACGAGCGCACAGAGGCTGACGCGTGGGGCCAGGTGGGGCGCGGGCGGGAGGAGAGAGGGGAGGTGAGCGCCGACAGGCGGGACCCACGGGTCAGTGAGGGACGGCTGGGCTGGGCTGGGTTGAGAGCACTTTGGAGGTTGCGGCCCATTAAGCATTTTAATTCTTTTCTGATTTAAAATAATTCCAGTAATTCATTTATTTGATTAAGGGTTGAATCACTGTTGATAAAAATTTGTAAAAATTTCTAAAATTATAACTTGGCCTCTAGTTCATCTCATAAAATTTTCAAGTCCAGATTTTGAATATTTCCCTCTGTTTGGCTTTATTTGGGTTCTTTTGTGATTTTCCTTTATTAATAAATTCAGAAATGATTTCAATAATATTTTCTTTTTATTTTATTCCTTTTAATTTTTGGGGTGTTACATTTGCCTAGATACAGAAACATATCTAGGATTATGAGCAAGCTTAATGTATTCCTCAAATTCATCATATTCACCAAAACTAAGTGGAAGATCAAGTCTAGCAATCAAGCGACAAAGTTGAGTACGAGCTGCCTCAGCATTGTACTCCCAGTGTCGAACAGTACCATCAGGATTAAAATGAATTAATGACTGAGTTGACTGAGACTTACCAATTCTAGCCTTACATTTAGACCTATGCCTCAAGAGATGGCCAGTGCCACCAGTAGATAGAGCAGAATAGACATGACCACAATAGTTGCACTTAGCTTCATACCTGACGTTTTTACCGCCAATTACCTTAAATATCTTCTCGAAGTCATTCCAAACATCAGAGGTCGTGGAACGAGACCTCTTCTGGCTTCCCTGGGTGGAGTCGTCTTGGCCTGCCGCAGCGCCACCGTCCTCGGCATCGCCTCCGATGTCGATAGGATCGGCACTGCTGCGGCCGCCTAAGAGCTCCTCCCTCTCCATGCCCATATCCACCTCATCATCCCCAGTTTGACCCAACAATCGAAGTTCATCGTTGATGGAGGGCCCATCTACTTCGTCAGCCATCGCCGGCCCTCTGGTTCCTCGACGGATTCCTATTGAATCCGGAGCACCAGAGCTGCCAGTGAGGTCAACAAAGCAAAGATGTAGGTAGCCTCTAGGATATGATGAGCAAACTTGGACAGAAGAGCCAGAGAATGGGAACAAGTAAAGTAACTACAGAAACAAGAACAACAGGAGCAAGTAACTACAGAAACAAGAACAAGTAAATACAGAAACAGAAACTACAGAAACAGGGACAAGTCACTACAGAAACAGGGACAAGTCACTACAGAAACAGGGACAAGTCACTACAGAAACAGGAACTACAGAAACAGTACAAGTAAAGTAACTACAGAAACAGGAACAACAGGAGCAAGTATGAAAGTATGAACAAGTAACTACAGAAAAAGGAACAAGTAACTACAGAAACATGAACAACAAGAGCAAGTAACTACATAAACAGGAACAAGTAAGTAACTATAGAAACAGAAACAAGTAACTATATCAAATATGAACTACAGAAACAGGAACAAGTCACTACAGAAAAAGGAACTACAGAAACAGTACAAGTAAAGTAACTACAGAAACAGAAACAACAGGAGCAAATATGAAAGTATGAACAAGTAACTACAGAAAAAGGAACAAGTAACTACAGAAACATGAACAACAAGAGCAAGTAACTACATAAACAGGAACAAGTAAGTAACTACAGAAACATGAACAACAGGAGCAAGTATGAAATAAGCACAAGAGCACCAAGTATGAACTATGAACAAGTAACTAAAGAAATAGGAGCAATTAACTACATAAACAGGAACAAGTAACTACAGAAATATGAACTACAGAAACAGAAACAAGTAATTATAGAAATATGAACTACAGAAACATGAACAAGTCACTACAGAAACAAGAACAAGTAACTATAGTAACAGAAACCAGTAAATATAGAAATATGAACAACAGAAACAGGAACAATTAACAACAGAAACAAGAACAAGTAACTATAGAAACAGAAACAAGTAACTATATCAAATATGAACTACAGAAACAGGAACAAGTCACTACAGAAAAAGGAACTACAGAAACAATACAAGTAAAGTAACTACAGAAACAGAAACAACAGGAGCAAGTATGAAAGTATGAACAAGTAACTATGAAATAAGCACAAGAGCACCAAGTATGAAATAAGCACAAGAGCACCAAGTGTGAACTATGAACATGTAACTAAAGAAATAGGAACAAGTAACTACATAAACAGGAACAACAGGAGCAACTACAGAAACAGGAAGAAGTAACAACACAGCACGAGCACGAGCACGACCGCACTAGTGCACCATTGCACCAGCCAGATCGACCGACGGCACAATGGCGCATCGGCGCATGAGAGTATGAGACAAAGATGGGGAAGGGAATGGAATCAGAGAGGGGATCTAGCAAGGCGCGATGGCCAACAACTAAAGATGACCAGATCTATCGGCGTAGATTGCAACCCACAACTCAAAATGAACAGATCTACCAGTGCATCAACTAGATCTATCGATAGACGAGGAGGGGAAGAGAGGGGGTGAGACACAGTCATACCTATCTTACCTGCACGAGGAGGAGGAAGAGAGCGGTGCCGTGGTCCCGTGCCGGAGTAGGAGCCAGCGACGCCGTGGAGGAGCAGGAGCCAGCGCCGCCGAGCCGCCGAGGAGGAACCGTGGCGGAGAGCCGGAGAGTAGGGTTAGCCGGTTAGGGTTTCGCTGTTTCAGGCGGAGGCGGTGAGGGCGAGAGAGCTATAGGTGGCCGGGGAGGAGCAGGAGCCACCGGCGCCGACGAGGAACCGTGGCGGCGAGCCGAAGACGGCGGAGACTCGAGAGTAGGGTTAGGGTTTCGGGCGAGGAAGCCAGGGAGGCGGGGAGGCGGGGAGTCGGGGAGACGGGGACCGAATGAGCTAGGGTTTCGGGAGAGCTGTTTGGATGGCTTTTATACCGAGCAAGGAACGGGATCGGATGGCTACGATTGGCCGGAGTGATGATCGGACGGCTGGGGATTGGGGAGTCGAAAAGGCGTCGGGCCGCCGTAGTGCCGGCCGTATATTGTCGTGCCGGGCCGGGCCGGCACTATGGGCCGAGGTACCGGCCCAAGCACTACCCGATACATAGTGCCGGGCCGGCACTAGCACTAAGCCCATAGTGCCGGGCCGTGCTAGTGCCGTGCTTTTTAGGGCCGGGCCTAGTGCCGCCCACCAGGCCCGGCCCATTTGGCCACCTATAAGTGCGCCCGTAGTTTTGACTCGACTGCTAGCTAGGTTAGCTTAATTGGGATCGAGCTGGCTAATTACCTGTGCATTAATTTGCATGCACGACACGTACGCCTTGCCGCTAGCTTGCTACGAAAATTAATGATTTTTTACGTGCTATTAACAATGGGGTTTTTGGAGTATTTTATGGTATTAATTACTATAATATATTATATTTTTTGTTGATATAACATTCAATTAATGAGAGAAGAGAAAAAAATAGTGTCATCACCGTGACACGGTGCTAATCCGTACGGATGAAACGAAATGAAACGTCCACTAAGAGCCAAATCGTTTTATCAGAGGGATGATATTTATGAGCGCTAATTGCATTTAATTATGCTGGTTAGCCTAAGAAATAGTGAAATGAAACTCTCCACTGAGAGATTGTATTTCATTCAGTTGCAAAGCTAATGTGAACAGCTAATGTGAACATTTAGGAAACAATGTTATAAAACTCACCATCATGAATAATCTAATATATCACTCTTTTCACTTCACATACGATAACGGGTATAACTCATCTGTAAAAATCATTTTTTATCTATAGATAGATAGATATAGAGACGATAGACGTAGGCAAATTAGCTTAATTACATATACGGTTCTATTAGCACACGAGGACCTAGTAGCGTGGACCTAGCAAGTTTCAGAGATAGTAGCGTAGGGTTGACCTAGGAGAAAAAAAATGCATAGAACGACAAAAAAAAAATAAAAACTGCGCATCCAGGGAATCGAACCCTGGTCAGTACCGTGGGAGGGTACTATGATACCACTACACCAGATGCGCTTGTTAACTTGGAGTTTCCGGTAGAATGATGTACTCATCACATGCTTCATCTGCAGTGCCTTTCTATATAATCAATCTGATTGATTGTATCTAAGATAAATGAACAGTATATATTCTGGTTTAATGGTAAGACAAACTGTGACATAGGTACTTGTGTACTGAAATTATTAATCTGATACCAAAGTTATTGGGAAGCTTGTAACAGCTGTGCTTCAAATTATACACTCCTTAAAACATTTTGACATTCAACTGTTTCTTAGAATTGAAAACTCTTCCAAATATGCTCTAAATATTGTCTTATTATTATTTTTTAATTTCACGGTGTTATGCAATATATACGTATTGTAAGTTGTTTGATTTTTTTAAAGCAAATTCCTAATTTTATAAAAATACAGCAATGATTATAATATCAAATTAGATTTATTAAACTGATCGTTACATATATTTTAACAGTATATATATTTTATATTTTATTTATAATACATGTTTATTTAAATTTGATCAAAGTTAAAATGTTTTACTTTTTAAAAAATAATAAAAAACTTATAATATAAAATAGAGGTAATACCAAGACCTAATTAGTTTATATGCCAAAATTATGTTCTACCAAATTAAATACATTGGAGTGCTTCCTCTATTTGATAAAGGAAAAAGGAGTATATTAAATACATTTCCTTTTTTTAATGAAAGACAGGAGTAACTAGCCTAATCCGAACAAGGTACAACTTTTTTATGATAATTTATGAGAAATATAATTTCAAATATAAAGCATATTTATTTTGTTCTGTTTAATAGAAATTCTAAGATCCTCTTTGGAATAGGCTACCAAAACCAGCCTTGATATGCCTGTTATTTACTGCAAAAACAAAATTGAAATTCATGCGCTTAAAACAATAAACCTCACCAATCGGTTCGGATCCTCGACTCGCCTCGCCCGCTACAAAACGGGAGAGGCCCAGACCCGAACCCGCTAACGAGACACAAGCAATGCAGCCCCTGATCTCTGACTGACATGTGGGTCCCGCACGTCAGCTTCGCCCCTTCGACCCGCGCGCTCTCCCACTCCAATCCCCTCCGCGCCGCCGCCACCGCCACCGCCACCGCAACATCCATCGGCGACGGACGAGGCAGAGTAGGACGCGAGATCTACGGACATGGCGGCGACGGAGTCTGTGGGAACCGAGGTTTCCTTCGTCAGGAAGGAGGATGGGGAGGCGGCGGCGGAGGAGCAGCAGGTGGTGAACCCGTGGGAGGTGTCGGCGGGGAAGGGCGGCATCGACTACGACAAGCTGGTCGACCAGTTCGGCTGCCAGAGGCTCGACGACGCGCTCGTCGCCCGCGTGGCGCGCCTCACCGCCCGCCCGCCGCACCGCTTCCTCCGCCGCGGCATCTTCTTCGCCCACCGGTGACGCCCGAAACCCTAGCTCCTGCTTGTTTACCCCTCCGATTCTCTCCGTAGCGAATTGCTGACGAAATTTTGATTTTTTTCCTGTCTCTACAGGGATTTGAGCGAGATACTGGACCTGTATGAGAGGGGGGAGAGGTTCTACCTCTACACTGGGAGGGGGCCCTCGTCGGAGGCACTGCACCTCGGTCACCTCATACCCTTCATGTTCACCAAGTAAGCGCCGGGTTCCAATCTGCAATGTTCTTGATTCACCGTGTTGCATAACTGAGCAATGCAATAGCGGTGGTGATGGGACAGTTGTACGTTTCACAAGAACAACTGAGTTTGGATCATCTATTGGTGACTTGCGGAGATTGCTGTGTGTCATATACTGGACAGACCTAGTGATATTTACCTATTATTACTGTTAAAGGACCCTTAATGCTTGTTGTAGTTTATGTGGTGAATCAACACAGTAATGCAATAGATAGTCGATGCGATGAATACTTCCCTGGAATATCCCACCTTAACTTCCCTGGAATATCTAACAAAAAATGTCCCTGCATATGCTGCCTTTGATGTTTTCTATGCTCCCTGGAATATCTAACAAAAAATGTCCCTGCATATGCTGCCTTTGATGTTTTCTATGCTCTCTAGTCCGTATGTAGCATCCACACTTTGTTGCAATATCCTCTTGAATCGTTGTCTCAGTTCTGATTTTGTAATACTTAGAAAATGTTGATTAATTGCCAGTATTTTTGTTCAGATATTTGCAGGATGCTTTCAAGGTGCCTCTAGTAATACAGCTAACTGATGATGAGAAGTTCTTATGGAAGAACTTGACTGTTGAGGAAACTAAAAGGCTTGCACGTGAAAATGCAAAAGACATTATAGCATGTGGATTTGATGTTGAAAGGACTTTCATTTTCTCTGATTTTAATTATGTTGGAGGGTAAGATTATTCTCCTTAAGTCCTTATATGTAATCTTGATTTATCTTTCACCTTATGACTAAGTCTTAGCATTCTTTATTCTGTGAAAAAAATAATGCTCTGTCTTTTCTTACAGCGCTTTTTATGAAAACATGGTTAAAGTCGCCAGATGTGTGACGTATAATAAGGTGAGGGCTATTTAATTAAGACTAACAATATTTGGGGCATTAGAGACTATAGAGCTCGTTTACATGCATCCAAAGTTCCAAACATTATCTTTTGCTAATATAATTTACTCTTGAATGAAAGGTTGTAGGAATATTTGGATTCACCCCAGAGGATCACATAGGAAAGATTGGCTTTCCTCCTGTGCAAGCGGTTCCATCATTCCCTTCTTCATTTCCTCATCTCTTCTCTGGCAATGATCAATTACGGTGCCTGATCCCATGCGCAATAGACCAGGTATAAACACATTTTGGGTGCCTGGCTCCATCTCTCTATCGCCCTGTGCCTTTGTGATTTGGTTTCCCCTGAGGTGCCATTTGGTTCTAGGAACACCTCAATCAGGCCATGATACATTAATTCTTTTAATTTCTTTAAATGCAGTGAACTGCAGTAGACATTCATGTTTTGTTTCACAAGTTTCAGTTGCTCATTGGATATGTCTTTTTACTCTTCCAGGATCCTTATTTTAGGATGACCCGTGACGTAGCTCCAAGAATTGGTTATCAGAAACCATCACTGATTGAATCAAGATTTTTCCCTGCTCTCCAGGTACAATTTTTAGGACTGTGGATTCATAGATTAATATCTTCACCGTGTATTAAGTGTAAAAATGGGTATAAAAAAGGATCTCACTAGCTCACTAATTTAGGCACAATGCAAAACACATGCTCAATACTTTCATCTGGAGTGATTTCTTACACATGAAAATTTCAATGAAGGGTTATCTATTTGTCACTCGAATCATTACTAGTAAAGTTACCTATGTAGCCCATATTTATGCATATGTCAACACCAGCACAATTAGTCACCACTTTTTTATAAGTGCAACACCACCTAATACTATAGACAAGCATTCTGTTTGACTGCTCCTAGTTAATTTTTGATTTGCTATTTTCTCAAATTATATTTAATTATTTATTTGTATCTGATAAGTGATACGACTTCACCTTTGTTCAGTCCATCGTTCATGTCCATTGCTCAGCATTTCTTTTTGTTATATGCTACTATGGATACCCTAGTTTTCAGGGCATTGATTTATGTAATTATGTGGGCTGCTTATTTCCTTTTTACAGGGGGAGAACACAAAAATGTCAGCAAGCGATCCAAATTCTGCAATATACGTGACAGATAGTGCTAAAGAAATAAAGACAAAGGTTTGTCCTGAGCATTTCTATTAAGCTGAAAAAATGCCGAAAATTTTATGTTTTAACTTAGCACTTTCAAGTTTTGGTGAGATGGTTGTTAAATTGAGCCAAACATAGAGCACTAGGCCCTATGTTTCTGCTTTTCACTGCTTTATATTTTATTTTATCCTTTTCTCCAGGTGAATAAATATGCATTTTCAGGTGGCCAGGACTCAATAGAGCTCCATAGAAAACTTGGAGCTAACCTTGACGTAAGCCATTTTCTCGTTATCTTGAGAAATTGTTATTGAATTTGAAACTAATGTGATGGGGATGGGAATTGGATGGCCCGATCACGGGTTTACACGGACAAGTAGCATTGGCTAAACTTTTATCTAATCAAAACCTCCAAATTACAACTGAAGTCTCTAGGGGTATTTATAGCCCTAGGGACGTCCCCAAAGTTTGGAAACTTATTACATATGGAAACTACTAATTATTTCCAAAACAGAATTACTAGAAAAAAGAAACTTAGATCCTTAAGCCTTGGCCGGGATTGTTTCGGTGGAATAAATATATTATCTTCCATGTAGACATCCTCAGCTTTCCAAAAAGTCCAAGATCATCAAAATCGGAGCTTCCATGTGAAAGATATGCATGTGTGAATCTCGTGCTCTCCTTGAAGTCCGAGTCTGAGTAACACGCATTGTTTTGATTATTGCAACCTCCTCGGATCGAATCTGGAAGTGTAGCTGTATCCGTTGGAAAGAGCCGTTGGAAAGAGGATGTCTCAAGCTTTCCAAAAAGTCCACGATCATCCAAATCGGAGCTGCCATTTAAAAGTTGTGCACGTTTGAATTTATCACTGTCTATGCAGTCCGAATCCAAGTCGAAAACGTGTTTAAGTTAATCTCCAATTTCTCTTGGCACATAAATAACGTCCCAAAATTGTATATTATGTTTTCATGGCCTTGACTTGATCCCCAATCAACTTCCATGATGTTCCATGCTCTTTGTGAGCTCTCAACGTGTCGCTTGATCCATGTGAGAATTTCTGTAATTGAAATTAAAAGTACCTCATGGTGTAGCATCCATGGTTCAAATAAATAAAATTTAAATCTAACGTAGAAAGCATGCACCTTAGTTTGTTTGCTCACAATCATGGTCATATAGTTGCTTGAAATGCAACATGTAAGTTAAATAATTAACTTGAATATATGAAGAATGCTTTTTCCTTATTTCTGCAATTCATACAATTCTGGATCTTTCCCTTTCTTTTGTACATTTGTCCTTTATCAAAGCCATTACCTTTTTTTTCGTGAATGCTAAATGCCCAAGATTGTGAGGCATTTTCATGTCTACAGCCTTCTTGCCATGTTCATGTTTTGTACTTTATTTTCTCCATAAATCAATGGATGAATTGAGATTGTGGTGTTTAGGTGGATGTTCCAATTAAGTACCTAAACTTCTTCCTTGAAGATGACAATGAGCTTGAGCACATAAAGAAGGTAATACTATAGGTTATGCTATATATGCAGAACTATTTTCCTGATGTGTTTCCTCAACATAAATTCCTCAACTGAATTCCGCCGACATTCTGAAACTCATCAGGAGTATAAGGAAGGAAGGATGCTGACTGGTGAAGTAAAGCAGCAGCTTGTGGCAGTTCTATCCGAATTGGTTGCAAGACATCAAAGAGCTAGAGCACAAGTGACAGAGGAGGTGCACAGCAAACACAACCTTGCTCACTTCTGTATATTCTAAAGTAGACTTTTTTCGCATATCACACATGTATCATGTATGCACCCTAGCGCATAACAGAAATACACCGATACAGATAGCACAGGAATATGTGCTTTATGAAATGCTTGAAACATGTAGCATTCTCAGCAATATAAGTGCTTTCCTATTTGTGCAGATGGTTGATGCATTCATGGCAGTGAGGCCTCTTCCCAATATGTTTGGGTGAACATGATGTCAAGACGGTGCAGAGATTTTTGCTCGCTGGATCAAGACCAAAGGGATTTCTATAATTTGGGAGCAGCATTCGTGCGTTTCATGATCTATTTGTAGCCTGGCCACTAAAACTAATCATGTATTGCTTGCCCACTTGATTTTGCAAATCAGTACAGGATAAGTTTATATTAAAGCCTGCTCCATCAATGTAAAACCAAAATGTTTTATTTACTAACCAGAAAGGTTACAACAGTTTTGAGTTGAAGTATGACTATCAAGAAACACACAGTTTGTCGTATGAACTGATTTTTAGTATATTTTATTTTTGGTTCAATGGCTACCATAGCAATGCGTCAAGATAAGCTATTTAAGCCTAGAGATTTAATAATTTTTCATTTCATTACAAGAAGTTGTGTTGATTTTTTATTTTAATACACGTGTCATTGACCTACATGTCATTGTTACAAGATAACCACATCTTAAGATCAACAAATCATAATATATGTTAAGAGCAACAAAAAATCCTTGGGGTAATTGCAGCAAAATTTGAGGTTAAGAAGGAGCTGAGAGCATGAGATCTGAGACTGCATTTGTTCTAAATTATGTTTTGTACTTTAAAAAAATATAAATTTAGATTGCTTGATTGATCTGAGTCATATTGGAAGAATTCGATTTATGCTATTATAATTTTACGACTTTAGAAAAATACCATTATAATTCGCATATTTAAATTTATGCTATTATGTAATTATGGTTATTTGAAAATGTAATAGCAGATTTCGGAATTCTTTAAAATTGTAATGATATATTTCGGAATTCTCTAAATTTGTAATGGTATAGTTTGGAGTTCTCTAAAATTATAATAATATAAATTTAAATATATAAATTTTAATGAACTTTTTTTAAGACCGTAAAATTGTAATGGCACGATATAAAATTTCCCTTTGGATTTTGAGAGGGCAAAAACAGCCTAAACCAATTAATTTTTAGAAATTGCCTATATGCCACTGTCAGTGACTGTGGCGGCCCCCATATGTCAGTGACACACCAATGATATATTGGCAAACCGTAAAAATTATAATGGCACAGAAAAATTAACCCAAACTGAAACCGCAAAAACGCCACGTCATACCTCCCCCTCCCCTGCCTTCGCTTCCCAATCCGACACACCAGCAATTTCCGCCGCCGCCGCTGCCGCGGCCGCCGATCTCACTCACTCTGGTCTCCTCCCTTGCGCTTGCCCGCGCAGCATCGGCGACTGTCTTCCCTGGCCGCAGGTGATCCGACTAAGCGGTCTCCCTCGCTGCGACATCCTGCGGGCGCCCGCGATCCATGGATTCCCGCACCATCAACCTGCGGGGATTCGCCGGGAGCGCCGGGAAAAACATCATGCAGGTGGGCAACACCACTCCCGGCCTGAATCGGTTGGGGGGAGACTGAGCTGTAGTTTCCTGGGGCGTTACGATTCCCGAGAGCTCTTCATGTCTGTGAGCTGTAGCAGTTCTCGGTGTGATGTTGTTGCTTGCGATGATGTGGGAGGCGAACGGCCGGTCTGATGATTGTGCACCTTACGTCGCGCTGGTGTTTGTGCTGTTTTGCAGGGAATCGGGGGATTCGTTTTCGGCAACGAGAGGTCTGAGTCCAAGGAAGACAGGTTAGTTGGCATTTTGGCATAGTTTGCTAGTTCACTTGTACAATTACATGCTTATCTTTAGCTTTAAGAGAAAATGACATTGTCCGCGAATGCCACATTTGGAAAGTGCTCTTATGAATGTGTCCTGTGCTGCAGCTACGTCGAGAGATTCCTTGACCGCATAAGCAATGGCACCATACCTGATGACAGGAGGTCTGCCATGGCCGAGCTGCAGTCGCTTGTGGCAGAATCTCGTTCTGCTCAAATGTCATTTGGAGCCATGGGTACTTGACTTACTCGAAGCCCATACAATTCATTCACCAGCTATTGGTTACATACTTCATGTGAATGACGCGCAATGCGTTTATTGCTAACTCGCAAAATTAGGCTTTCCTGTTCTCATCAACGTTTTAAAAGAAGACCGTGAAGATGTTGAGCTCGTGAGAGGTGCCCTAGAAACCCTTGTTAGCGCAATGAGTCCTATTGAAATGTCACAAGGACCGAAAACTGAGGTTCAACCTGCATCAATGAACTCTGATTTGCTTTCTCGAGAAACTGAGAATATTTCTCTTCTTTTGAGCTTATTGGTGAGCAATCACGTGTTGTTTCTAAAGCAAATAATCAACCTCACCTCTATCATTTGTCGTGACATATTTTCCCCTCATGTTTGTTTTGAAGTCAGAGGAGGATTTCTATGTGAGGTATTATACAATCCAGCTTTTGACAGCACTACTTACGAACTCGCTGAAAAGGTGCCCAGTAAGTCTTTTTTCGTCAGGATGTCATCAATACGTTAGAACCCTCTATAACTCATTTTGTTTTCTTTCGGTATTCCAGACTACAGGAGGCAATTCTATTAATTCCCCGTGGTATAACAGTTCTAATGGATATGCTTATGGATCGTGAGGTTTTAACTCCTAACTTTCCCTGCCTTCTTCCTCCCTTTCTCTGAGGAAGCACACATGCCAATCATGGCACATATTTTATTTTACCATCAAACCTTTTCTGCCCTTGTGCTAATAACAGTTTAATGCTTACCAAAAACACTTGTAATGATTTTGTATGCACTCTTTTTATAAAAAACACCATCGTAGTTTAACTAGCATGACTTCCAACATGAGTACTGTTTACATTCAAGTGGAACTGGACCTGTGTATATTCATCTGGAGGAGCTGTTGTATGCATATTCAAGTACACACTGAAGTACTACTGGACAACACTATTGCTTTACTAGCACCTAGTTCTATATTTAGCATGGGTTGACTTTCGAAAAACAGTTCATTTTGCAAATGATGATAAGAGATTTACTTCTGCAGGGGTGTTTTTTGTAGTCATTAACTCACTTTTTTGATTCCATATTTTCATAATCAATTTGTCACCATCTCTCTTGCTTTCTCTAATGTTGTAAACCTGTTTGTTTTTTTTCATTTTGGTTATATAGCTCATGTTGTTATTACCTTTATTATATCTTGAAGGTCATAAGGAATGAAGCGCTGCTACTTCTTACTTATCTGACCCGGGATGCAGAGGTTGTACTTTTTTCATATTCTTAGTTGATGGGCTATAGATAAATCTTAATTCAATCTTACTTTTATAATTTATAAATAGAATGGCAGTTAATTGTTTTTTCTTCAGGAAATTCAAAAAATTGTGGTATTTGAGGGTGTGTTTGAGAAAATATTCAGCATTATCAGAGAGGAGGGATATTCTGATGGTGGTGTTGTTGTTCAGGTGAGCATCTAATAACCACCACATGGTTTAGTGTTGCTGAGCACCTGAAATTGTTTTTAAACCCTATTTTGTTAGTTTCCATTAAAAGGGTGTTTATGTTGATGTACATGTTGGTATGCTAATTTGTTCTTTTCCTTGGAGCAGGATTGCCTTGAACTGCTAAATAATTTAATCCGACACAATGCATCCAATCAGGTTTATATTGGTTCAATTTTTTTAACTATTAAGTTCATAAGTTGTCATATTCGATTGACGCTACTTTATGTTCACATCAGATGCTTTTGAAAGAGACAATGGGCTTTGACCCATTGATATCAATACTAAAGATAAGGAGAGGCAGTGCATTCAATTTTACTCAACAAAAGGTATGCCATTCATTGTTCACCAAATCAGCTATTTGGTCTCATATCATCCTCAGGACATGTTTAGTTCGGTCTGACTAATAATTCATTAGCAACATTTTGCTCAAGTAAAAATTCTGTTTCTTTAGACAGTAAATCTTCTCGGTGCTTTAGATACTGTTGAATTGCTTTTGATGGGAGGCCCGACTGGTGAGCCAGGTAAAGATGCTAACAAGGTCACCAACCAAACTGCTTTAGCTCAGGTATCCTTTTCTCCCTTTTACGTTTTTATTTTCTATGACTGCCTTATGATACATAAGTAAGCTTATTTTATGTGTTCAACCAAAATATCACAGAAAAATATTCTGGACCACCTTCTACTGTTAGGCGTGGAGAGTCAGTGGGCTCCTGTAGCTCTCCGCTGTATGGTTAGTCCTTTTTGTCAGTTGTGCTACCATGTTCATCTATAAACCACTAATAATTTTTTGTTCATTGCTATTATTTAATTGATACTATTCTTATTTTTATGTGCTGTTTTCGCAAACGACCACTATTTTCCAGGCATTGCGATGCATTGGTAATTTAGTGTTAAGAAATCCTCAGAATCTCGATTCTCTTGCAAGCAAGCAAGTTGGGGAAGAGCCTCATGTTCAGCCTGCACTCAATGCAATCTTTGATATAATCTTGCGGACCTCTGTAGCACAAGAGTTTGTTGCTGCTGATTATGTCTTCAAGTGTTTCTGTGAGGTGTTTTTCTGGTCTCATATTTTCTCTGCCTTCATTTGTAATATAATGTTTCACAAGCATTTCTGGATTATTTTAAGAAGATTACTAAGCATTAATGTTCTTTTGGGTAAAAAAGTAAATGGGGATGTAAGACTTTGAAATATGTGCACTGTATTGAAAACAAACATATAATGGACTTAGAAATTCATAAGGCAAGCATTATTTCTCTTTCAGTAATTCATGACTAGTTGTGCAATATCCCATGAATCCTTCTAAAATTTGAAGTGAAATTGTTGCCTTGTTGGTAGTGTGTCTGCTGTATTGTTGCTCTTCCTTGTTTGTGTATACAAGTACATAATACTAATTTGTACTTTTGCTCTTTATGGAGCAGAAAAATCCTGGTGGCCAGGCTTTACTAGCATCAACAATTGCACCACATCCAAATCAAGAACATGCTACCCATGGGTCTGTTAGTGACATGCCATTTGGAAGGTTAGTCTGGGTTTTTATTTTTGTTATATTGCTGGGAGCATCAGTATCTGCTGGTGTTACCTACTTCTCTGTAGTCCTGTTTCAATATTCACGAAATTTCATCTTTGGTTTATGTTCCTATTATAATGACAGTATACTTCTGCAAGCTCTGGTGTCAAATGATGATAATGGAGATATGGAGGTATCGTCTTATAAACCTAAGAGGCATCACTAATATGCAAAGAAAATGTTGACCATTTTAACGCTTGAAGGATATTTGTGGTTTATTGCTTTGATGATGGAAAGTGTGCATGTTGACTGTTGAGAAATCATAAACAACTGCAGCTTCTATTGTGAAGCAACCTAGGATTCTAGCATTGCTCCAGTTGTCTTTTTATTGTATATTATGCAGATTCAAATTCTAGTTATTAGTGTTTTAGGAAGTGTTTTATGTACTTTACTACTTTATGATAAAGAATATTATAATTTGAGATGTCTTTGATGCCTGCTATTTTTTTTGAGGGCAGATGCCTGCTATTTTTTGCTTCCCTTATGCTGTTCTAACAAGATTTTTGCTTCTAAAATCTGCAGGCTTGTTGCAGAGCATCTAGTGTTCTTTCTCACATAATCAAGGACAACTTGCAATGCAAAGATCGTGTATGTGCCTTGACACCTTTTTATTTCAGTGAATCTTTACCTGTACATAGAGCTAGCTAGACAAGCAACTATCCAATTGCTGATGATTGATATTGTGTAACTCCACTACTGTTGTGTAAAAGTGTGCAAGTTGAGACAAGTTCTACATTGTGCATTTTGCATAGGCTCAATGATATTGTTCCCTTAAGTTTAAATTGATAGATTATGCAGATAATTGGCTAACTATGTTCTCATTTTAATTATTACTATTAAGTTAATCATGTACTCATATTACTTTTGTTCTGAGCTTTCTGATGTCAGAAAAGCTACATGCCTTCCTTTCATCAAGTTTACATCTACTATATAAACCAGGGTCCAGGGCATATGTGTATGGTTTATTTTGTAATCTTTGGTCCATATAACCTGTTACACAGTGCTTTCTAAAACCAAATTTTCAGGTACTGCAAATTCAGCTTGAAACACCTGCACCTTCCTTGGGACGCACTGAGCCACTACTGCACCGAATTGTTACATGTTTGTCCATTGCAGCTTCATCAGAAGGAGAAAATGGTCAAAGCAGTCAACCAGACGAATCATATATTCCGCCTGTCGTTCTCCGGCTACTCATCATATGGCTGGTGGATTGTGTTAATGCTGTAAATTGCCTTTTCGAATCATCGGTACATCTGAACTACATGATTGAGCTTGCTTCAAGTAAACGTTACACTGCTTGTGTTTGTGGATTAGCTGCTGTTGTTTTAGGTGCATGTGTCCTGTATAATGCAAGCCAAGAAAAGGGGCGAGATGCCTTTGCTGTTGCTGATGCCCTAAGTCAAAAGATTGGTCTCTCTACATACTTTTTGATGCTTGATGAGTTGCGGAAAATCTTTGTGCATTCATCATCAGGGCAGCAGCACCGCAAGCAGCTTTCACGGTCAAGTGCAAATAGTATGTCAGATTTCCAGGAGATTGAAGAGGAGGAAACTAACAAAGGCAATCAACATCCAGTCCTGTCAGAAATATTTGATTCACAGTTTGTTAGTTTCCTCAGTAAGCTTGAAACTGATATTAGGGACAATATAATGGATATCTTTAGTCGAACAAAGACTGCAACTGCAATTATACCTGCTGAGTTGGAGCAGAAGAATGGGGAGGTTGATGGTGAATATATCAAACGGTTGAAGTCATTTCTAGAGAAACAATGCAATGAAATGCAGGTTAGTTTCCCTTTGACTGGTAAAAATCATATACTTTTGTGTGCATTACCAGAAATTAAGAACAGTTATGAGTAATTCCTGACAATAGGTTTCATGAGCTTCAATCCTTTCATATCTGAAGGAAAGATTTGGTCAATTATCATTTGATAATGCTTGCTTGATTATATTATAGTCTACACGGAAAGACCTTGCCAGCAGGACCCTGTTTCATGTAAGGAGAAATGTTGGATAGTAAACAAGCCGTTTTCCTGCAAAACTCACTGGACCAAGTGTTTTTTTTAATCTTTTTGAGAAGATTCAGGAACTTCACTTTACCAACTAATATCTTTAATAACGTATCGATGTGCAACAACATATAGATCACCCACTACTGGCTCCGATATACCAGCTAAGCATAAAAACCCACCCTACCTCCTAATCTGACTGGCTCCTCAAAAGGCTGATCAAATAATAGGTGGTTGTGTCTGTTAGTAGTTTCCACAAGACCACAACAATTTATTCTACTTGAGAAGCTTACAATGATATTAATGCATCTTTCAGGACTTGCTAGCTCGGAATGCAATGTTAGCAGAAGAGTTAGTGAGAACTGGTGGCGGTAACACTGCAGATTCTTCGCAGAGACCAAGCAATGGCCGAGAAAGGGTCCAAATTGAAGCCCTCAGACAAGAACTTGAAGGAGCAACATGGCGCATAGAGGTGTTCAAAGCTGAAAATGAACAGACTGAAGCTGAAGCTAGCAACCAACGAAACCTTGCAGCAAAACTTGAGTCTGATCTCAAGAGCTTGTCAGATGCTTACAACAGCCTGGAGCAGGTCAACTTCCGCCTTGACTCCGAGGTGAAAGCCTTGCGGCAGGGAGGCAGTGCACCCTATCCCGACGTGGAAGCAATAAAAGCAGAAGCCAGGGAAGAGGCAGAGAAGGATACCGAGGCAGAACTGAACGATCTTCTAGTGTGTCTGGGCCAGGAACAAAGCAAGGTAGAGAAGCTAAGTTCAAGGCTGGCAGAGCTTGGTGAAGATGTGGACACTCTGCTTCAAGGCATCGGTGATGACACTGCCTTACCAGCAGACGACTACGACAAAGACGAAGATGACGAGTAATGATGTGCCCATGTAGTTCTCTCATCTCGTTGTGTAAACTGTTGGTTGGATCATATGCTGTCGTGACAACAATTGTACAGTGGATATGTAGACAAAGGTGGTTATTTCATTTCTCAAGTTATTTGCGATGACTGAAGTGTTGACTCGACTCCTGGTTGAATTTGGTTATCAGAAATAAGTTACATCACCTCAGGTTAATCAGGCAATTGCATTTGTATTTTCTATGCTCTTAAGAATAAACAATCCTTGTTTGTTTCAAGCTTAGGATTATTGTAATCCAGTTTACAGTTGGGAATTGTAATAAACTGGTTTATAATAATTTGAAGAAAAAAGGCATAAGCTGTGTGATAATCTAGGATTATTATGTTTGGATGATATAAAACTATAATGACTTTAAAATGAAGTGTGAAGGGTAATATAGTCAAAAAAGTGTGAAGGGTAAGATTTAAGTATGAGATGACATTGAATAGTTTTTATAAAAGTGAAATGTGTATTTTTATCTTTTTAGAATAACAAGCTGAAAAAAACTAGGTTTGATCATAAATTACAATAAGCTGGTCTGATATGACTGTTTGTTTGCCCTTTTAATTAATAAGTTTAATTACTATAATCCTAAGCTAAAATAAGAAGAAATTTAATCCAAGTAACAATCCTGTACACAGATAATGAAACACGAAGTAAAATGGCAGCACAATCTGTGATTGGCAGTAAGCATTCCTTTATACAAGACATCTGAAAAACCGAGTACAAAATAGTTCAATCGGTGTAAACCAGAATACCAGATCATGAGCAGTGCTAATCCATCAACTGCTCACAAAATCACTGACAAAATATAATCTCGGTATCAGTCCATGTAACATGTAACATAGCGTTTCAACAAATCCTGACGTTACATATACACTCCTGTAACGATTGATGTACAAGACGATGCTGCAAACTCACAAGCACCATGGTCCAGAGATGTAAACATATGATCAAGTTAACTGAACACGAATTTTTTAGTTTGTCTATGACGGATGTTGAGGTTTCTTTGGCGTTCCAGTTCTTCCTTCCGCTATCTGCAGCCGTTGCTTAAGGCGGAACACTTCAATCTGATTACAGAACGATGAGAATGCCAAGTGAATTTCTTGTGGTGCAAGCATGAATCATGATGCAAAAAACTTTTGTAACATGAAGAATGTAATCTTTTGGTAATATCGCGATAGGGAACAAGCGTACAGCAGTGCATCACTCGTCAAACTTCAAATACCTGGAGCTGGAATGCCCTTGACTGTTCTCCCGCTAAAAGTCGGCGAGTGGAATGTAGTTCCTACATGGATGAAATTCAGTCAGTACAGAAATGCAAGCATGCAGCTAAATTACATGATATTAAGAATCATATTGAGCATTTCTTGCCTTCTGAGTGTCATCTGTAATGGCCTTCAAGAATGCCACTTCACGCTCGAGACGCACATTATCAGAATGAACGGCATTCGAGAGGTTGTTCGACTCTTCTTGTGCCAACTCTAGGCCTACTATTTTCTCCTTCAGAACTTCCGCTTCCTTTTCCTTATGGGCAAGTCTCATTTCCAGCTGTTCCCTGCTGCTGATCACTGAGGATAAATTCTTCTCTGCCTGGTCTTTGCTTGCCAAGGCAGTCACAAGCTGATCTTCAAGTGCAGAATTTCTTTTGATCAAGTCTGTTATTTTTGTGTTGTATAGATGACTAATGTCTGAAGAGCATCTTCCTATCCTTCTTGTTGATCCTGAGGTATCTGAATTTTCTTCCTTGCTGGACAAAATTCTGGCCATGTCATTGTGAATATCAGCTTCTGTTCTCCTGCTCCGATACTCTTTTGGCTGTAAGAAACAATCTATTATGACGGGGAACAGAGAATATGTTTTTTCTAGTGACTTGAAGGTGCATTACTTACAGTGCTCGCTTGACATGAAGAACAATCGTCAGTGTCATCATATTTGTCATCATTGATCGGTTTCTGCAGTTTTTGAGCTAAGCTGCGTGCTTCTACTTGATGCAATTGCCTGTGAAGTGAAGTGCCCAAATTTGGATTCTGTAACAGTGACTCAGAGAGTGATTCCTTTCTAGGTGGATGTTCCACTGTAGAAGCAAGATTGTTCCTTGCAACAGAACTATTGGAATATAATGGAGCACAGTTATTGAGATGTCCAGCAAGCTCCTTGGTGCTCGGAGAATATTCATATAGCAAAGGGTCTACATCTGGGGCAGACCGCCAGCTAATCGAATGGTCATTTTGCAGCACCACCAATACTTCAACCTGGAGATAATCTCATATATTCAACGGTGCATCTTAAGAACTTTAATATTTAAACAATTTAAGCAATGTTCAGGTTCAAGTAAGTGGCACATAGATGAGCCCAAGTATATGTACTTCAGGGATCAGAGAGTAAAGTGCTAACCATGTAAACAAGGAATTAGAATACGACAGTGAATTATTTGTCGAGTCTTAATACTTTGAGCAAAAGTACATTTTGCCCGAAATTGTTTTATTCAAAATTAGTATTCAACTCTTTATATTTTTTAGATAATGGAAGAGGGCAAGAAACTCTTTAACTAAACAAAAGAATACGCTGTTTTGTAAAACAACGATTATTTCACCTTGTCAGATGGCTCTTTTTTGTTTCCTCCAAAAGCAATGAGCACAATTTTGTCCCTGTGGTACAAAGGAACCATGCTGAAACCCTGCATGAGTTTTTCTTGCATATTCAGCAACCAGACAAAATGAGATAACATGGAAATTAATGGGAGTATGAGATGGAAAGTGCACTCCGGACATGGAAAAAAGACAGTTTTGGTTTGGAAGATAATCATCGTTATGAGAAAAATTTCAGATATTAACAGAGGCATTTTTTCCCACTACTTTAGAAGAACTTACTTTCTTTGTAGTAATCGATGAACTAGGGGGTACTACACAAACAGACCACTTACATTCTACAACATCAAAAATCCAGGTTTCTGCAGTCCCTGATAATTTGATATCTTGTTAGAAACTGCCATAGACCTACTTATTTTCCAAAAAATATTTCCATAAGTTGAGAGCTCGAAACATACGTTTTTTCTTGCTTCCACCACCAGCTATGTACCACTTAGTTCCACATAGAGCCCCACTGCAACCTGCTCGCGGCGTTGGATGAGGACCATGGATTTTCACTCGTGACCATACCATCTGACAAAAAGATAAATTTCTATGTAAACCTACTGAAGCAATAACTTGCGAGGTTCTAGGATTCTCATACAACTTACTGTCTCAAAATCTAAAGAAAACAAGTCATTCAGGGTCTTGGATTTTGAGTGGCCTCCAAAAACCAGAAGGATCCTATCATCATATAGTGCAGCTACGTGATTGGATCTCGGAGAAGGTCCAGAACCTCTACAATGTTGAGGTTCAATTAGTATAAAGGTTCAATTCAGAAACTCAATATTTGTAAATCAGGACTGTTTGGGAATTAGGACACAAATAGATTATTAGCAATACACAACATTTACATCTTTAGTGGGAAAATAAGTTGAATAAACCTTTCCTTTCGTGCAATCATGGCAAGGGTCTTCGAAGGAATGGCTTACTTATAGTTCAAAGGAAGCCATGTTAATGACTTCAGGTCGAACATGTGAAGGTCCTGCCGTTTCTTTCCTTTTGTGTCCTCACCACCAAAAAGTATTAGTGTGGCACCTGCTCTGGTTACTGTATGGCCGCTTCGAGCTGACTAAAATGAATACCACAAAGCAATTATGTTAGTTCACATGAACATTTGACAAAAATGTAGTTCTTGATTACTCATGACTTACAGGGATATCACCCTTGGCTTCCATAAGTGACCAGACATCTGTTTCTGTATTGAACGTCCACACTGCAGCAAACAAACGATGTCTAAAATATCTGGAAGTGTCCGACAACACAATTTCGTTAGATTTAGAGAATCAAGAAGTACAAGCAAACCTGATAAACGATCAGATGCAGGTTCAGTTTTACCTCCAACAAGAATGACACTATCCCCCCATGGAACCTATACATCAAAAGAAACACGCGAGTTTCTTGTTATATCAAGTCACGAGTATAAATATTTGTTCCATTGCTTGAAAAGAAGACAAAAAAAGAGAAATGACTTGTCCTTCTAACTTGAAAAGAATAACTAAGACAATGAACAAGCTTGATCAGTGGGAATCGAACCAACAGTAGATTGAGATACAAGAAATATACCAGACAATGACCTTTGCAGGCCGGCAACTTCAACGGATGTCTGTTTGGCGATGGACGAACCTTAGGAGCTACAGAGTCCCATGTAAGCTTCTCTAAATTCAGTATCTGATGGATAACATAAACTTTTAGTTTACAAACAACATGATACTGCGAATTTCCTACAAACACCTTATTACCTTTGTATCATCCAACAACCGATGACTAGAATCACCACCAAACACTACCATCTTTCCCCCCACAACGGCTGCCGCATGCTGTTTAAAAACAGGAGTAATGGGATATGTGGAGTTGATGACATAGCAATCAAAGCTGCGGACTTGATCCTAACTAGAGTTCAGATGGTTACTAACAGCAAAACGGGGTGCTGGTCTGTTGCCCTCCGTAGAAAGGATTGCCCAATTGCGTGAGCTAACCAACGCACGGTCATCCAGATCACACGTATCAGATGAGCATCGGAAGGCGAGATCATCAGCACGGCCACTCACCGATGTTGTAATTTGGTCATCCCCCTGAAACAATTGAGTGTGCTAAACCATACAATTATGCCCCAAAATGGATATCAATACTAGAGTAGAGACAACTAAACGAGCACTTGAGCAGTTCAGTCACAGAGGCTCACACTAGGCAGGCTGAGGTGCTTCACAAGCCCGGAAGGACTCCTTGAGCTGTTCAAAGGATCTGTCGACTGGCCTTTTGATCTGCAAACAGCAAATTCATGAAAGATAATTCCCACAAAAAATGTAATCATGACAAACAAAACAAAAACAACAAACCAAGTGCGCAAACAATGTTTGGTTATACCAAGATGATTTATCACCAAAAATCCACTGTAAAACACTATTCTTGTCAAGTTGAAAACATAAGAGCATATGATGAAATTGAAATGAGACAGTAGGTTAACTGTGCTTCATGAAGCTACATGGCTCCATGCCTCCATATATTTACAATGGATTTTATTGATTTTTATCAGCATTGGTATTCTGGATATAGCATGTTTACCAAAAGGAAGCATTCCTCATCAGGCATTTTCCAGGACCACTTTTAGTTGCATTAAAGCAAGAATAATGTGCAATTTGGCCATGAACTAAATCAGGTGAAGGTGCTAAATTGATTGCAAAGAATAAAAGCTGTACTGATATCTAACATCAAAAGGCACAGAAGAAACCGGATTTGTGAGGAAGAAGCCTCCACCAGATTCCCATTACATCAAGTACTAAAACGTAAGCACAAAAACATGTATACCCAATAAAAGAACTTGCGTTGGAGCAAAACTAGCAAATCGGTTAAATTCATATAACGATTTTCACCTTCCGATCCTCATCCGGTGCCGCGAGAAACCGAACATGTTGGGCATAGCAGTGCTCCCGCTACAATTCTGTTCAGAATTAAACCACTGGAGCACACATTGTCCTCTGAGCTGCAAAGTACAAACCGGTCAACGCAAGAATTTATAGTAAATGCTAAATAGCTCCACTGGACCAATCAGATCGTGCCGGAAAACAAGGGAATGTGACTGAGAAGTCAGAACGCAATACAAGTCTCAGGGAAACGCGGGCGATGGGATTTGGGGGTAAGAGCAAGGAACCATAAAAAAATAACCAAGGAGAACAAAATCAGTTCTTCCGCTGGGAGGGAGAGAAGAATGCAGAGCGAAATGCAGGTCACTTCTCCAGAAATCACAGGACAGGGGCAGTCAAAGAACATGACAGGGCCGCACCAGGAGGAGGAAGAAGAAGAAATTGACCTTGGATTCACCGAATCACAGCGAAGAGAGAGAGAGAGAAAAAACCCAATCCGCAGCAGAAAGGATACGATTCCAAGAACAAGAATGCTCACCTCGCTCGATGCCACCGGCGAAGCAGCTGCTCCTGCCCTTCTCTCGGGGATTGCTGCCTTGCTGCGTCCTGCGTGAGAGCTGTAAAAAGGTTGCAGCTTGCAGCAGAAAGGTGCGTGATTTACAGAGGCGGCAGCTGCAGCCGGCAAGAGAAACGGAAGTGGTAGGTAGGTAGGTGGGTAACTTTTTTTCCCATCCTCCTTTTTACTGGCCACTTGTGAAGTTCTACTGCTCGCATCTAAGACGTCCGATCGGGAACCAACGGCCCAGATTGACAAGGTATGAAAGCCCCCGAGAAAACCGAAAAAATTGGTAATTTGTCATTCTTAAGATAACCAATTTGATTTGATGGTGATGTTAGTATCTAAATTATTTAACAAGGTTTAATAGTCTGTCTCTTATGCATGACACCAATTATTGCATGTATTAAACTAACTCAGAATAAGACAAGCAGGTATATATGAATGAAGCACCAACATAACAAAAAGACTAAAACAAAAACCATAAGCTAATATAAGCAAAGCTGCTTCACATCAATGCAAGCTAAGCTACAACATCATGTGCTCGATCATATCGATCGATCAGTTGCTTGCTCACACGCACAGGATATATGCACATAATTAAGCCAATGAAACATGCATGCATGGGCCAAGAACAGCTAGCTAGCCAGCACGTACAGTAGGCGAATTAGGACATCACCTGCTGGCGCCAACCACGATATGATATATATGATGCCCATCTACACACACACACACACACACACACAACGTCGATCCAAGATCGGATGGTCCATGTGATATGATCGAGCCGGCCTTCAGTTAATTTGCTCCGTATTTAGGTGTTTGTTGACTCATCTGATGATGAGCTTGAGAATGGCCGTGCATGCATGGGACGATTGCTCTGGTTTTGGAGTATACAATAGCTCCAAGTAACACCAACTCACATGCTAGCTGCTGCTGGCCTCCAAGTTTGGGTATGGATCGATGTAGTTGCTTGTTTATGGTTGCATGCATGTTACCTAAGAACAAATTGTTCTAGCTAGCTAGCTGCTGCCTCTCTTGTTTTTGTCATCTTAATTTGGACCACTTCATGCTTGGATGGAAGGTTCTATTTCAGCCACTTTAATTTGGCTAATATAATTGGCTAATGTGTATTCCAATGGATGGATGAAACGATGGTTAATTTCTAATAACTGCACTTTAAGTTAGAATGCAGGTTTCGTGTTTATGATTAATGACAAATTAATCACAATAAAATATGTTTGCTCCTAGATCACCTTCGTTCCATTGATTTGAAAATGCTTCCTCAACTTTGTCTGAGTTTACTCATAAAAAATAGTGCAAATAGATCCCTGTCTTTCAGTCAGAAGTAGTTCATGAAAAAAAAATTGTTCTAGCTGCTGGGCAATATAATTAGCTAGTTGTTCTTCAGTTGGGCCAGGCCACTCTACCACAATTGGCTGGGCTGATTACATAACTTTTATTCGATTAATTATTGACAAGGACATTAATTATATAGTATTTACCAACGAAGTACGTAGCCAATTTTCCTTTACAAAAACATGCATAATGCTAGACACATGGGATATATAATCCCAATTATCTTCCTTTTCAGAACAAGGCATGCAAACATTATTAGCTTTAACCACATGTACACCCATGCAATTGATCATCGAGCATTATTAATATGAAGCTATAATTAATGGGAGTATTAGAACTACTTAATACTCCCAACGTCGTATAATAATTATGAACTATATATATATTTTCGCACCTACTACTCAGCTAGTTAGCAGGCCAAATATAATACACGATTTAGCCAGCTAGCTAGCTAGCTAGTGAGCAGACACACACACACAAATCCAGTTTATATATATACAAAATCAGGGGATCGACATGATATATATGATCCACCATTTTGATAGTGTGATGATATTAATGGATTTTGGTCTAGCTAGCTCATATCATCCGCCGTTGTATTCTATTATTTTTTATATTTTTAGGACACACGGATCTGATTTTATTTGAAAAAAATGCCGGAGATATGATAGAAGGACTTATTAGCTAGAGATCACCCATCTAGATCCGATACTAACTTGCTCATATCTCTTCCACCGTTGTATTTTTAGAAGGACACACCGATCTAATTATTAATTATTGTCTAAAACTAAGAATAAAAGCACATCAAGTCATAATTGGCCTATTATTTGATATATATATATATATATGTTAGTTAGCCCGTACGTAGATATATATATAGCAGCAAGCCTAGCAGATCTTATAATTATGTGACACTATCAACCAATGCAAAAACCAGGAGATTCTCCAATATAATCGTCTATCCACTGTAATATATATAATAATTAATAGATGTCACCTTCATATATAAAAAAAGGTGATTCCCAGTAGATTTGTTTCATAGATTTGCCTGGACCCAGCTACTATGCCCAAGAACATTCGCTAGCTCTCGTGTGGGAATATATACACATTGCGTGATTATATTCCATCGGGCTGAAGTAATTAAGAGAACATAATTTCCTGTAAATTGCAACATCATATCACTGCACCATGCTATACTAATTGCATCACATATATATATGTATAAGAACGGATATATATATTTAAAATGCTTCATTATATTCCCGATCGATCATGAGGTTACAAAATGTAGCTCTCGTTGGAAAAAAGAGCTAGCTGGAGAAGATTGTAATTAAGCCTGTTTTACATATAAAATACTCAATACATATTCCTCGTCGCCTCCAGCGTATAATATAATTGCTATAAGTTGTTGACAAGAGCTGCTAGCTAGCGGCAAAACTCACGGATGATTTAATTGTTACTGGAAAACAACGAACTAGATATATTTTCACTCCTCACGTGAACATAATCCATATATATATATATATATATATTAGCTTATTAGATCGATATGATATAGTGGTGTACCGTTTTCTCGACTGAATTAGCATGATTCATCACTGCCGGTAATTATTATTTGTATCATTTAATTTGTTTTACACGCGTGCATGCATGCATGCACACGTGTAAATTATATATTGTTATGTCGTAGGTTGTAAATATCAGTAATTGGGAAGAACGCTATCTAGATATATAGCTAGCTCACAGCCAAATGGCGCCGGCGGCCCTGAGCATGGGGACGAGCTTGCCGGCGAGGTGCAGCGACATGACCCGGTCAGTGGACCCGACGAGCTTGCCGGCGATGAAGACGGCGGGGACGGGCGGCGAGCGGCCAAGGCGGCGGGCGAGCTCCCTCTCCATGTCGCGGCCGCGCGGGTCCTTGTCGAGCTCGTGCACCGCCGGGGCCGTGCCGAGGTCGGAGAAGAGGCTCTCCACCGTGTGGCACATAGGGCAGGTGCTCGTCGTGAAGATCACCACCGCCTTCTCCGTCGACAGCTTAGCCACTCTCTCCATCTCTGGCGCCGGCCTTTTGCTAGCTAGCTGAGCAACAAGCTGCTTAATTGTAGCTTGGATCGCGTTAAGTTTGTGTACGTGTGACAGTGATGATATACTTGCTGCAATAATATATGGTTTTGTGAGATGTGTGCAGGGCGTACATGCCTTTTTATAGCGTGTAGTGTTCATGCATGAGTAGAGCTAGCTAGAGAGGGAGAGAGAGAGCGAGAGAGAGAGAGAGAGAGAGAGAGAGGGAGGGAGGAAGAGGAGAATCGTGTGTGCATGCACGCTTGCTTCCATGAGAGAGAAAGCGAGATAATGAGAGATAGATAGATAGATAGATAGATAGATAGAGAGAGAGAGAGAGAGAGAGAGAGTAATATTGTGGTGTGGGCATAAGAATCTTTGGACGTGTGGATGGCACGCTGAAAATGAGCAGTGAAAGGCATCAAGCTAGGGTTCTTTCGGTGATGGGTTTGCGCGTATATATGGGTCTCCATCCATCTGTGTTATTTGTTAATTAATTGTGTGTGTGTGATATTCTAATATATGCTGCATGCTGGCGTTGTTACATGTTTGCAATTACTATTATATATATATGTATATGTATATATGGGAGCGCTATTTTACATTACGTTTGTAGAATAGCTATTTTACACCGACCACGGGAGTACTACTTTCAGTAATAGATTTTCTCAATAGAATAGCAATTGAGTACTATTTTTTTTTCTCAATAGTAGATTTCAGATTTCTCAGTAGAATAACTATTCTACATACGTGATGTAGGATAGCATTTGTATATATATTCTACACACATGGTGTAGGATAGCATTTGTATATATACACATCACGTGTGTAGAATAACTATTCTACTAAAAAAAATATAATACTGAAAGTAGTACTTCTGTGGTTGGTGTAGAATAACGCTCTTATATATATAATCATCGATGGATATATTTTAGATTGAAGATATTTTTGAGGACTACGTATATAGACGTGGAAGGTAGTCGGCGAGATTAAAAGAACACAAGCATGATACACGGGGGCAACAATTGATCAATTATATAGGTTCGTTCAACTCTCAATGTGATGTACGTGCCATGCATTATTGTACTATAATATTATATGCGTATATTGGTATATGTCTAGTCCTATTACAATAGCATATGTGGATCTAAACTAGTCAATCATATCAAAGATAGCAAGCTAGGAGTTTAATTTGGTGTAAATAAACCTTAGCTTGTGTATTATATATTATGGAGATTTGTTGAGACACTGCAAGTATATATGTAGATAACCTTCGTTAGTACGTTATACTGTGCTTACAATAATAAAATGAAATTCATGTGTGTGTGTATACATATACATATGATGCTGATCGAGCTGCTAGACTAACAGCATACATCAGCATCTAATGCTTGCATTGTATATATGTGGCCCTGATGCATGCATTGGAAAAGATAGTGGCAGATTGAAAACCTATCATAAACATGTGGATCTTTCAAGCTTTGCCGTGATTCCATATTTTTGTGGTTGGCATCCAAAAATATTATCCCAATATTCCCCACATATCTTGCTATTCCCCCATTAATATAATTTAAAGTTGTATTAAACGTTATCCAGCACAGTATGCGCATGTCGATCTACTTTTCATATTGACACAGACACAGTGACGGAGCTAGAGAAAAATTGAAGGGGTGCACCACTTTAAACAGTACATCATATTTAATTTAAGAGGTGCACAAAAAGTAAAAATTACTAATATACACTAAAAAAAATTTGGACCCAGGTTCCTAGGAACCCGGTTGGCTCTATTGAGCTCCGCCCCTGCACGGACACTTGCATTATGCTAGCTACCTTGTATAATGAAAAACTATATATGGTTCTAATTCATATATTTAATTTGCTCTATTAATAAATCTGTATTTTTTAAAAAACTACTCCGGCTATATATATATATATATAACTAGTTTATTTCGTCAAATTTGCATATATATACGTTGGCATTACTCCCTTTTCCATATATATTATAAGTCATTTGAGTATTTTGGAAGCTAAACTTCTTTAATTATAACCAAGTTTAAAACATATTATAAGTACATCATTTGAGTATTTTAGAAGCTAAACTTCTTTAATTTTAACCAAGTCACTACAACAAAACAGGCAACTTCCGTCGGCCAAAGCCGACGGAAGTTAGCCCTTTCCCGACGGAAGAAGCTAACTTCTGTCGGCAAAACGCTAACTTCCGTCGGCCTTTGGCCGACGGAAGCGAGGAGACGGAAGTTAGCTAACTTCCGTCGGCTTGACGTGGCCGACGGAAGTTAGCCCCGAACTCTGCCACGTCAGCAGGGGGCACTAACTTCCGTCGGCCAGGCTGGCCGACGAAAGTTAGGGGATCCTATCGGCTGCGGAAAAATCCCCGCTAACTTTATTTAACTTCCGTCGGCTTGCCCAAAAGCCGACGGAAATTAAATTAGCCGACGAAAATGTTCTGTTTTGTTGTAGTGAGTTTAAAGAAAAAAATATATCAATAACTATACCATTAACAAATTTCATTGCTTATGTCTTAATAATGTATTTATTTGATATATTATATATTTTTACTATATTTTTATTTAAACTTAGTTAAAATTAGATAAGTTTGTTAAAAATAAAATGGCTTAATTATAACACAAAACATATATAAAAGCATCCACAATTAATTAATGAAATGTACATGTTTACACACACACACACACACACACACACATATATATATATATATATATATATACAAATGCTATTCTACACCACGGGTGTAGAATGTTATTCTACACCGACGTGGAATGGAGGGGGTTGGGATTGGGTGGGGTGTGGGAGCACGGGATGATCGGTGTAGAATAGCTATCTACACCCATAGTGTAGAATAGCGTTCCCGTATATATATATATATATATATATATATATATATATATATATATATATATATATATATATATAACCACATATGCATCTTTGACAATATATGCAATTGTACATTAATTCATGCATGGGCGTGGATGGCCATGCATAAAATCTGATAGTACGATTGATGATTGGATTGCCGCGGGAATTTTGTATGGGAAATCAAATTAGGTAGTCTGAAATAAACTTGATGGATCGGATGCATGCATGCAAAGGCATGATTTGGACTGAATAATATATATAATACAATTTATAATTTTAAAAATGTAAGAAAATCGTGTGTGTGTATATATTATGTCGTCAACAAATTAATAAGATGTGTAATGAAATCACGAAGCACACGGTATTGTTCAATTCGTACAACATGCATGCATGTTACACGACACAAGACGATTAGACGAATCGAATATAAATATTTTAGCGTGCATCAACATATATATATATATATATATACAAATGTTATCCTACACCACGGGTATAGAATAGCTATTCTACCGATAAATCTACCACTGAGAAAAAAATAGTATACTCAATAGCTATTCTAGTGAGAAAATCACTACTGAAAGTATTCGGTGTAGAATATATAGCGCTCCCGTGTAATATTAGCTCTAGTCGTGCGTCACATGTACAGGTACGGAATAAAAATTGATTCCGTGAGAAAAGAAAAGGCAAACAAATTAAACTAAAAGGTCAAAACTAAAGTGATTCTACGCGTGCATATTTTAGGAGATTGAGCCCTAGTAGCTTAGCTAGCTAGCGCGCTAATGCTACCGGCCAATTCATAATAATGTGGCACCCAAGAAGCCACGCCTTAATTTGGATACGTACGTATGCTCACCATCTATCTATCTATCTATCTATCTATCTCTTGCACCTATCTATGTATCCATCTATTCCATCGTGGTTTTCGAATCCAACAGAATAAAGCTGTTGATGGAGCGAAAAACAAAAGATCGATAAAGTAGCTAGGCATCACTACCAAGTGCAAGTAGAGCTAGAGCTAGATGGAGGCACCTCTCTCTCGCTCTCTCCCTTTCTCTTTCTAATCTCACGCATCTCGATCATATGATCTCTGATCTCTCTTTCTCTCTCTCTCAGTGTAAACTCATCACAATTAATTACCTCAGCTCACCGGCCGGGACGATAGCGAGAGTACGTGTATACATGCAGTGCATGTGTGATGCTGCGATCCGAGATCGATCGATCGCAATAATATATATATATTATATCCAATGCATGCACGTGCGGATGTCAATCGCACGTACCTTTCTATCCATCTATGTAAGTTGCAGCATGATACGTGCGTGTACACGTACCCTGAATCCCTGATGATCTAGCCAGATCTTATAAAAGCATATATGGATCAACGAACTAGGAGCTAGCGAGCTTGGACACATGCATGCATCCACGAGATCAGCAACAAGTCAACAACTTGCTAATCCAAATTAAGCCTATGATGAACTTTATTATGCATGTCTGCTCGCTGCTTCCGTCTAATTAATTAGAGAAGTGGATGGCCGTGAAGAAAATGATGACCTTTTTCATTAATCAATTTGTGTGAAGCTACCTGAAAAACCTCAAAGCTATATATATAGTGAGATGTGATGATTTTTATGTTAATATATACTACAAATACCAAATATGATATTACATTTACATGGCGTCTTAATTTCTGAGAATAAGTCTGCATATTATATTAGTTAGTGGCCACATTGTTTTTTAATTTTACCACCTGATCAAACATATATATGTGACAGATAGATCTTGCCTTTGAACTTCACTTCACATTTCAGGATGAACTTAATTTAAGCGTAGCTATATAAATAGAAGAACCAAAAAGTATAGCATGCTCATGTAATATAAATAGATTCTTAACAGATAGAAAAAAATACTACTTTTGTATAATAAAGTAGTCACTACAGGAAAATTGTTCTTCACAGGCACTCGGTGAAGCTCCTTTTACAATCGACGAAGGCTTCGTCGAGTGCCACAGTCGGTGAAGAACACTCGACAATCCTGTTATCAGGAGTTCGTCAAGTGCTTTTTATTGGATACTCGACGAATCCTTTGTCGAGTGCCCTACAAGTCACTTAGGACAAAAAAGTGCATAACGGTCGGGGCGACGTGACGTCGGCTTCACCAAATGGCATGCAGGCACTCGGTGAATATGCATGTTTTTGGTGAGTGCCTTACATGGCACTTGGTGAAGCCACAAACCTAAAAGCGCCTGGGACATGCCACTTGTCTAGCCGAGTGTGTGGCCCCTGATAGGGTTTGCTGAGTGCAACCTTTCAACACACGGCAAATGCATCCCCACACACATGTTGCGCTGCCGAAACTAGGTGTTTACGAGTACCATTTTTTGACACTCTGCAAATCACAGGGTTTGCCGAGTGTCCATTAGTGGTACTCAGTAAACATAGCCTTTTCACCATGAGTTGTTGACGTGTCGTTAAGAGTTCTGTGTATACCGTTTTTTGCCGAGTGATTTTTTTGTCGAGTGTATATGTTTGAGACACTCAGTAAAGATTTATTTCACCGAGTAGAAAATGTTTGCCAAGTGTTTTTGACCGACCCTCAGCAAACATGCTGCATGTTTTCATAGTGAGTTCTTTCTTGCTTTGTTCTTGAATATATTACTATACATTGCCTTCACTACCCTAGATTTTATATTAGTCCTTTCTTGCTTTAGTTTCTCTTGACTTTTATCGTTTTTTTTTTCAAATTATATATACCCCCTTTAATTTAATGATTAATAAATCACTATGAAAAATCCTTTATAATTGGAAACAGGAAAGAACGAACACACAGTGTCTTTCATTTAAAAAAGCTTTTAAAATATGTTGCAATTTGTGCTTTTAGGTGCTCTCATCTTATGACCAAAATATGTGATGGCAATTAATAATGCTTATGACAAAGATATTCGTACTTTAAGATTACGACGAGATCAAATCTTGCATACTCAACATATATGTCAAGCCCTTAGTTATTTGCATGTCGTTACAACTGGTTCTCAAACTGTAATCTCAGATCATCAAAAAGGGAGATTGCACAAGCCACATGTACACGTGTCATGTGCATCTCAGTGCTCACTAGCTAGCTAGCTAATCAACCTTGCCCTAGCTAGGTTATTATTTTATGTAAACACATGCACATTATTTCAGACTCTCCAGTGTTATTAGTTATACATATATATACTTGATCAGTTTTCTTCGATCCCGAGTGGTCCGAGAGTTAGCTAGCTAGGTTTCTATCTTCTCAGTAATTAATCTGATAGAAACCTATATAGCAAATAAACTCTACAGCCAGAGGGCGCCGGCATTCTTCAGCATGGGGACCAGCTCGCCTCCGAGGTGGAGGGACATGACCTTGTTAGTTCCGCCGACAAGCGTGCCGCCGATGAACACCGCCGGCACCGGCGGCCCCTTTCCGAGAAGCTTGAGGAGAGCCTTTTCCATGTCCTTGCCCCTGGGGTCCTGGTCTAGCTCATGCACCAGCGCGTTGACACCGAGATCACAGAGGAGGCTCGTCACACTGTGGCACATGCAGCACGAGCTCATGGTAAAGATCACCACTGGGCGCTCCGACGTCGCAAGCTTCATCACACGGTCCATCTATATATATATCTGTCTTGTTCCAGCTGCTGATCGATCGATCTGTACCTTGTGCTCTTGTGTCTGATCGAACTAGCTAGCTAGCTGAGCTGCTTGTGTACTGTAAGCTCAGTTAGCAACTGGTTGCTATATATTAGAGGTTGTGGCCGGCTTGGGATCGATGGTTTGGTAGTGCGACGTACAGCGGTAGCATGCAGCTGGCTTTTATAGAGTTGGAAAGATGTTAGTTCGTTGCTAGGGTTTCCTTAACGGGTTTTGGATCCAGGCAAACAAGAAGAAGAAGTGTTTCGAACTGGCCGGCATGATCTAGCTCTCCTACTAGAGATATACTGTACATACACACTTAGAAGATATTATTCCAAAAGCAGTGTACTTTTGGACGTTTGTCGAAAACATTAAAAGGAATCCATGATCTACTTGGTGCTAGCTAAGCTAGGACGACCAGGCACACACCATATATATTTATCTTTAATCAAATGACTTTTGATCTATATATTAAAATAAATTGAAAGGTATATGCATAAGTACAAATGTACAATGCAATAATATATATATGCAGATGATGGATTTGGATACAAAAGTTGTGCCCATTGGATACATGGTTAAAAGGTCGGCATGCATGCATGAGATCAGTATGGATAATGCATCAAACCGTCTTTTCAACAGGGCCCAAAGAATATTGGAATATTTTGTTGCGTTGACAAGATCTTAATAAGGTCAAAATATTACAAGTACTAACTAATAATCTTAATTCATTCAAATTTTGCACATATAGGTTAGTTCCTTTTTTTGGCTTACTCTCACCTATACACACACACACACACACTAGTCTATGGATTGTTCACATAAAAGATTAATGATTAATGCATGGCATGATATATATCATTTTATTTGGTCCATTTTAAGTCTTCATAAAGAATCAATCTCACACGAAATTTACTAGGGCTGACATACTTGGAGGGAACTTAATTAGCTTTCTAAGTGTTAATATATATATGTTAAGCTACGCGTCCATTATTCCATTTCGACTTATACGCCTTCACCAATAACATAATTAGCTTTATAGAAGTGTATATATCAAGCTAGCTAATTTCATGACTTTTGATGCATTGTACGTACCAACCAATCAAGAGGAAATAGTTAGTTTTAGATGACATACAAGGAAATCGACAAACTTTCAAAACTTTTAGTGATACATAAGAGAAATTTCATCGTTTAGTGTACATCTGCAGCTCTAACCAGCAGGGGCTTATTAGCTCGATCTACCTTGATGAACTCCAAAGCGATATATATCTACTTAATTAATATAAGAGGATGGGGGTAAATAAAATGCCCAGCCTCTTAATTTGACAAATGACGAAAGAGTTCAAGAGTATTAGAGTACATACTATACTATACTTGACGTGACGTACTACGTGTAAAGATGCTCACAATCTTATGGGATTTCAGCTTAATTGTTAGAATCTCATCAAGATATCATCCTGGAGTACGTACGTACACTACTACAAACTGTCACTGTAGTGGCGTTGGGCAAAACCACTGTAGTGGCGGGCCATTAGATGCCCGCCACTATAGTTGCTGGTGATGCACCCGCCACTATTGTTGGTAAAGTAATAGTGGTAGTTCAGAGTCAAAAAGGAAATTCCAATAGGAAACGTGAGGCCGACTGGTTAGTTCATCGCTCATTCTCATGATTATTATTAGTAGGTTAATTAATTAATTTTGGGGAGCTTCCACAAAATTAACCTATATACTACTCATGGTGTCAACTGTCAAATAGTGACAACCTGCAGGGTTCTTTATTTTACAGCTGATAATAACATGCATGGTACAATTACGAATTTTTTCCCGAAATAATATTTTTTTAAAAGAAAATTTCAAATTTATATGGTGATTTTGAAGAATTGCAAAAATAGGTACCGGCCGGTACTTGAAGTGTCGACTGGATGCTGCACCCCCTATCAGATTCTGCTACGTCAGCTCCAGTCGGCACTTCAAATGCCGACCAGTACCTACTTCTACAATTTTTTAAAATCGCCATATAAATTTGAAATTTTCTTTTAAAAAATATTATTTAAAAAAATTGTACAATTACACCAAAGGATGCATGAGATTATACAAGCAGAGAGCCTAGCTGAGAAGCTGTATGCAAAGTAAAATCATCACAAAAGATGATAAGTAGATATCTTCCTTCTTCAGTCTCATTATCAAGCACACAATAATCAGCCAAAATGATCAGTATGAGTAATGCATGTATAAATGTCTTGAAAATACCATGCATGTTGCTAAGCTTGAGCTACGTACGCCTCCAAGAACACTTGTGCAGAGAAAGATCGAGTCGGCGATCGATCGACGACAAGAACGGCGTCGAAAACGACGGCGGTACGGCCGATCGAAAATGCGACACATGGGACAGATTCGGACGAGCTGAGCTATGGTTTCGAAGGAACAACCAGGGATCAGTGCACTCAGGTTCAGAATAGCATCCACATGCACAGCTCGCTCTCTCTGCCTTATCACACTAGTGTGGCACGGAATCTGTCCAACTTGCCTGCTTTTCTCTGAAGATTTAGCTGCCTCTGCTTTGCAAACCACATCATCATCATCGGCCTGACCTTATCAGATATGAGGCGTCGCGATGCCGAGATCCGACGGTGCAATCTTGCTTTTCAATATCCTCGCTGAATTCTTCCTGCAAAACTCCTCTACAGGCTATAAAGATGAGATAGGTTACAGGGGGAGAGAGAGAGAGAGAGAGAGAGAGAGAGAGAGAGAGAGAGAGAGAGAGAGAGAGAGAGAGAGAGAGAGAGAGAGAGAGCAAAAGATGCTGTGTCACGATTGCTACCTGTATGATGCTGCAGGCATCAGAAGAAAGTAGGATATTATCTGCTATTTTATTTTCCTTTTTCATATTTTAATGCATGACGCAAACAACAAGCAGAAGCACACAAGAATGGATATTTGGATAGAGATATCCTTATCCTCTATATCTGCCTTGACAGTTCTCACCTGGTAAAAAAAAGATGCAAGGGGAAAGAAAAAGCTTGTGTTCTGTGGAGCAATCTCCATTGCCGCAGAGCCCAGAATCTTATAATTCTTTTTGGTGTTTGATCAACCCTTGACTCCTGCAAGAAGAATGTATGGATTAGCTCTCGAGAACAGAGCTTGCGGCACCGCATTACAGAAGAAAATTCTGAGGTTTACATGTGTGACAGCAACTCAGCAAGTGTAGCTTTATTAATTCTTTTTAGGTTCAAGCTACTGTATTTTGTGCAGATGTAACTCAAATTATCATATATGTAGCTATTTTTGTGTTTTCATTCTCTGACATAATAATACAGCGGTGTGAGAGTGTACATTTCAGCACTGTACTTATGATTGCATTTCAATACTGTGCTCATAATTCTTAAAAATGTGCAACACAAGACCTAACCTGCATTGCAGCAATATGCCTTAAAGTCAGTCCATGATGTGCTGACACTTGAGGATCTTATGCTTTGGTGTGAGCCACGCCATTTGTGCAAGTGGGAGACCTAACAAGTTCGATTTTCTGATGGGCATAAGCATGCACCACCTTACCTGAAACCTAAACCAGGCTAGCTTCAGCAATTGGCAGTCTCAGATCCTAACATATCACATATCCATTTCAATGATTTAAACTCCAATTTCAAGATGATGCATTTGATGCCTATGGCTCTGTCACCCTCCCATTTTCACCTCCAAAGAATCCTCTTTTTATGTGGTGCATTGATTTGGATGCTTCTATCTCCTTTCCTTTTGATCTTTCAAGACGCGCAATGTTTTCAGTGAAAGATTGATGATATATTCAGAACCGCAATTTGTTCAAAGAAAGATTGCATTTCTCAATCTTCAAACGCATCGCTGACACGAAAGCACGCATGTGTGTTTGGGACAAGGATAAGATGAAAGGCACAGAGAATATGGAAAATATCTATCATATATATGCAGATATAATCCCAAACTGAAACTGAAGCATCTAATCTTTCAAATCCAGGGAGCTAACAGAGTAAAACATCAAGTCTCCTCATATGATTTGTACTTAATCAGAGGTCCCAAATGTCAGAGCTGATACCTCTCCTCGTCTCCCAAATGCCTTTATGCACACCATTATCATTTGTATGGTGTCACTAGAACTATGTACAGAGAATCAATGCAACATACTAGATTGTATGATCGTTGATGCTGAAAGGAAGAGGATGGGTACCTTGGATTGATTCGATGATGAACTGCATACACAAATGACTCGACAGGATGATGGTTCCCCTCAGCATCAAGCATGTTGCTGTATGTCAAAGTAGTGGTGCATCACGCTTTCATACGATCCTCTGAAATCAATGTGTAACATGGATCACCATAAGTTAACACATAGTAAGTTAGTAACATAAGAAACAGCATGAAAGATTAAAAACTCCAGATTCTTACTACAGTAACTTCAGAATTGTTATATGGTGAGTGATGACCCTCTTGGTTCAACAGGCCGTTCTCAAGTGAGCATGATGCTATGCCCATTGCTGGAGACAAGACTGTATTATGACAAATTTCCAGGTGCCTTCTGATGCCCTATGCTCAAGCTATTCATGTGAGTTGCTTGCTGAAGCAGGAAGCAAGATGCTGACCCATATGTTAGTTTCTAGACAAAACTCATGAGTTGCAACTTGCAAACCTACAATATGATCTGCAAGAGTAAAGTGAAGGTTGCAAAACCTAATTTACTAGAGTTGTCCAAAACTCCATGTATGCGCTATATCGGCACATACCGCCTAAATCGACAGATGTTGCACGAAGCACCGGGCTTTGATCATTTGTGTAGGGATATACTGGATTGGAAATAGGCACCAATGTGAAAAGAACCCATCTTTTCCTCATGCTTTCCCCTCCTCTCGCGAACCTCTTCTCCACCATCAAATCTAGCCATTTTTTCTCACCAAATGATCAAACCCTAGTGTTTCCTGCAGACTAGATGTCAATTTAGATGGAGATATATGTGTGCAACGGTTGCTAATTTACCTACTGCTGTTTTTGTGCCACTAAACAAAATCTGCAAACTACTCCGTTCCACTGACCTCTTTGTGGAGGAAGGCAGTGTATCGATCGATTCAGAGGGGAGACGAACAGGGCAGGCGGGCTCCGGGAGAAGCCTCTAGGACGACGGAGTCTACAGGAAAGGCGGCCGCGACGGAATTGCGAGGGTGGCTGCCACAAACGCCAGCTTACATATGCTTCGCCGGCTGCGCCTCCTGAGTCCTTCCTAGAAGCAGCGGACGATGCGCTTCCCCGTGGACTAAATCCTTCGCCGCGGCAGTATTGGCCAAGCGGACGGCACGGCGGCGGCGACCGGCGAGCATGCCGCCGATCCGTCTCGCCGGCGAAGAGGAAGACGAAATGCGCAACCGATTAGAAAATATTAAACAATTATAAGGTCTATTCTGCTAATATCCATTTACTCCCTAACTCGATCCTGGCCACACGCCTTGATCCAACGGCTTACGTACGTCACCTCTTCGTTTCATCTGTACACTTTACAAACAAGTCCATTCTTTGGTTGATATTTTATATTTTTGGATCTCTACAGTTGTTGCGACACAAGTATCGGATACTGTTATATATATAGGGCAAAAGAGCAAATGTGACATGGACGGAAGAAAAATACCATTCCAAAGAACACCCTGTTGCGTGTGATCTTTGTAATGAATGGAAAAGTCATGTGGCTTCCTGTTCTAAAAATGATTTTGAGAGAGTGACTTTTCATTTGGTTTGGATGAAACTAATGTGGCCGGGTAGAGATGATATGATCCATTCCACTAGCCAAGAATAAGGCCGCCATGCTCGTCCACTTTCTTGACGACTCGATGTTTCATGAGATGGCTGCCTACTGGTATTGAAAATTACTGGAACCTGTTAAAAACTGAATTCAAGATTATTCAGATAGACAATGCACATGATGAAATTAGGCCAAAATTTTGACGAAGTTTCAGATTCCCGGATGAGCGGATCATATCATCTCTACCCGGCCACATTAGTTTCGTCCAAACCAAATGATTCACAAATTGTTGAGTCGCTCTAGAAAAGAGTGATTTTTTTGCTTGGTTGCTGGTGCTACTTCACAATATAATCCTTACTAAAATGAAGTTAAAAATGCCAAAATGGCCTGGTGATTCTACTTGTATCTTCTGTGAAAAACCTAACATTTGTTTTTCAACTCCAAAGTAGCTAAAGTAATCTGGCCTCGTTTGATTGGAACTGTTTGGGTACTAATACAAGACCTAATTCTAGATCAATAACTGCAATCTGCATTGAAGCGCCAAGGCCCAACAATCTGCATTGATGTTCTTGTTGAGTGCTGCTCTAAAAAAATATTTGCAATTTTATTATGTGAAACTATCAAAGTGTTAGAATGTTAGGCTCTAAAATATGTTTAACAACATCTACTTGGCAAAACCAAATATCCAATCTTTTTGTTAGGTTTAGCTCCAGGACGACAACATGCTGGATTTAAGTTTCACCTCCACCCTAAATGATAACAGCCATGGCTGTGATAATGATTCAACACGACAATGTTTTTGGTCTCATAGCAGTTCCAACACACAAAGATTCAAGCAAAGAATTGAATCTTGAAGAAATGACAGGGCCAGCCGTCATGGAGTTGTTGGTACTTGATAAGGCTAGCTGTGAAACAATGTTTCTCCTCCTACTTGTATCTATTAATCTGGGGTTGATTGTGTGAACTGTAGATCTGGTAGGCACCAACGTGACATGTTTGTTATCTATAGATTGTTTTCAGATGAATCTGATGTTGATGGAGAACTGTTCCCTGATGAATCCACAGGACGTGATGTCGATCGAGTGTTGTACGAGTTGCAGTGGCTACACTTGTGGCCAATCACATGGAAGTTCACATCTGAGACTTTGTTGCAGTCATTACAGAGCACCCAAACCTAGCCATCAAAGGAAAAATCCTTGTTAGCCTAAATCTGGGTATTGTTTGTAATTTTGCACAACAGCAAACTACAAGGGTATATAATATCATGAAGCTTCTTCCTTTTGTTGCTAATTTTATTGAGATGACTAATATTTACCAAAATAGCAGGCGGCAGAAAAGGTTTCAAGGTGGATTCTGAATTTTTAGCAGTGAGAAACATTATGTCCTAATTAGCTAGTGCGCTAGCATAACCAGTCTAGAATGTAAAATTGTAAACAAGTTGGACTATGTAGTTAAGTCATAAGAGAATACCTTGTAACGATATACAGGAGGCATGATTGTTGCTTCGATCTACAAAAGGACAAACCATCTTGTTAAATATTTGAAGCATCACAAAGTCAGCATACGATAGATCGTCAACTAGTTTTGTTCAGATAATGTTTCAGCTTATTTCTTGCACTGCAGCGTGAACATGCTTGTTTCTTCAGTTATGACCAAGTTTGTTTGACCATGCCACTAGAGTTGGTGAGATCTTTTGTGGATGGGTAAATATTTTTTTTCATGTAGATTGGCTATTTGTGCATTGATATTTGTGAGTAAATGATATATATTTTCTTAAAAAATACATGTAGTTTTGATTTTTTAGAACTAATGGTATTTTTTAAATCCCTTGCAACGCATGGGTATTTGGCTAGTATGTAGAAAACAAATAGATACCTCTTGATCTAACAATCTCCAGTGATGTGTCATGTCCAGAGCTGTCTTGGAGCATATTGGACAAGTGTATCTGTATAATCCAAATAGCCAAGAACTAGTTAAGTCTCCAAAAAGAAGCCAAGAATTGGTTATGATGTGGTTGCGACGTCAGATGTCAGAGAAAACAAAGAAAATGAATAAAGGAGACAGGTGGAGGGATTTACTTATGATGCTCAACCATCTCAGAAAAACATTCCATGTGCATCGTGTGTCCACAGTCAAGAACTTGTGTTCCTTTTAACGAATCAAATAAATACTGCGAACAGAGTTCCAGTTTTATCATCTTTCTAACCAGGAAGGAAAGAGTGCAAGATTTTAAAGTTACCTCATAACATATTGGGCAATTCTGTCTCATTGAGTTCTCCACACATTGATGGTTATCACGCAGAGCAATAGCATAACACGATCCTAAAAATTGCAGTAAATAAATTAATAGATATTACATATAAGTAATACAAGAAAAAATAGAGTCATCATTTTTTTCTTATGTGTTTAGGCTAACAAGTAAAGCTATGAAATACAATAAGCCATTTGACCTTTTTCAATGCTAAATTTTCTATCACCTAAACATAATATGGTTCACCATAGATTGCCATCTCATTTATGGCAAACTGACACAATCTATATCTACATATCATTCATTAGTTACAAAAAGGAAATGACTTCTACTACTTTTCTTTTGGCAATACATCATCTTTATGAAAACAACACAGTGCTAAATAAGCAGTGAAGAAATACATAGCCTCAGATAATGTGGTGCTAGCTAAACAGATGATAGAAATTTGGTCCGGCGTCATGTAGATTACCCAAACATGGTATCAACACAAAACGGAAATATTTATCTCAAAGTGAGCATATCAAGTTTAGGCAAAGCATACCACACTTAACACAGTGGAAGTAGTTTTCCTTGCCACCAACCCTGGTTGATTAGAGTGGATACAGAATTAGAACTTTGTTTCACAAGATATTGGCTGAGCTATTGTTTCGTGCTCACCTGCATATGCCACAATCATAGCAATGAAACTGCCCTTTCACTGTCTGTAGCAAAAGAACAATGCATCGGATGATAAATGATAAAAACCATAAAAGGCATATGAACACAGAAAAGAAATGTAAGAACCTACATCATCATCATAAAACTTGCATACATCACAAAAGTACTCTCCCATATTGACCCCACAACTCGTACACATTTGCGACACCTGACAAACAAAATAATCTCAGTGTAAGTATATAATGCCCTCCTCACCAATGTTTTAAATAGCCGGCTAATAGCGGCTATTTAGCCGGCTATAGCCTCTGGGGAGGTCTGGGGCTAAGAAATACACTATTTAGCGCTAAACGAATTTAGCCGCTAATAGCCTTATTTAGCCCGCTAAAAACACAATATTGGCCTAGTTTAGCCCGCTAAAAAATACTAAGAGAATAAATGTTATTTTATAATATTGTTTAACTCTTTATATGACATTTCAATGCAATAAGTTTCAGTTTTAGATGATTTAAGAGATGAGTAAATCATTTTATACTCCATAGTTTATCAATTTTATTTTGCAACTTAATGTTTGTGAGTTTGTTAGACAATTGTTCAATGTCTTTTACAAGTGATGTTGAATTTGCATGCATGTTGATATGTTATTGCATCCATATATCGCATAATTGCTATTCAAATGAAGGCATGTCATGTTTTTTTCTAAAACCGCTAAATGGCTTAGCTCGCCGCTATAGCCGGCTATAACCTTTATAGCTGATTTTGAAGGCTGCCGCTAAGTGCCTTAGCCCGACATTTAAAACATTGCTCCTCACATGGCATGGGTACTGAAAATAATATCTTCTTGCAATCAAGTCATACGGTCATACCTGCTGTTCAGTATCACAGAGTAAACATACTACCTGCAAGAAAGAATAAAGACAAACTTACATAATTTCTGAACCTAATAAAGTCTATTAATTGTAGAAATCAAACTAGAAAGGGTATGTGAGGTATACTTTTTCAACATCATGGCGACATATTGTATGTCGATCACCTGAGCCCTATAATGAAGACAACGTCACTGCCATGAGTGCCATCAAAACTAGTTGAACTCAACAGATGCATGTAAAACGGTTCCTTTATAGCTGTTCTTTACACAACATCAACATATGGTAGTTTGCTTTTAACTTTTGCAAGGGTTACAAAACCCACCATTACACATGCTTGTTCTCAAACGACTCTGAAGTAGCAAGTTTCCACATTAGAAGTTACAGAATGGCAACAAGTTTATTCTATTTTCCTACACTGATTGAGTCATTGCGCAACTAACATTTCACTGGTCACTGAAATTGTACCACCAACTTTTCATGCACAAGTTTGAGCAAAACAAGTTATTCAAAAGGCTAAACTGAAAAAAAAAACTATAACCAGCACATTTATAGGAGCCAAACTGCCGATTCCATATGAAGAAACCATCCCAACTTGTGAGATGACCATTCAATACTTGATATCTTTTGGGGATTTAGTGCCCTATCCAAACAGGAAAGAACAACCCTACACTAACCAATCATTTAGCATCCTGTAGAAATCGGCTTCTACAGACTACATGAACAAGAAAGCAACGCAGCCATGGCTTCCAAAACGTTAGCAAGGTGACAATGAACACAGCATAGTTACCGTGGCCTCGTTGTGGCAATGGCGGCAGGGGAACAGCTCGTTGCAGCAGGGCGCCATGATCTTGCACCTCCTCCTGTAATGCTCGCACCTGGTGAAACAACGAACAAAGAGGAGGGGGGCAAGATTGCTAGGTGAGACTGACCTAGAAGAGAGAGATTTGCTGAGAGGTAGCTAGCTACGAACCAACACCCCTACGAAGTAGAAGCCACCAACCAGACCGGCGAAGGGAACGAACCAAGAACCCCTCGGAGGCAACGCAAGGGATGATGAGGAGGAGGATGAAAATGAGGAATAGACGCGGCGCGCTCACCCGTGCTCCATCTTGCCCACATCGCGGAGGATGAGGTCCCCGTCTCCGGCCACCACCACCAACTCTTCGTCACCGGGGAAGTGCGCCCCTCCCATCGTCCCCGGCGGCGGCGGCTGCGGCGGCGACAGGAGGGATGCGGATGCAATAACGAGAAAGCGGAGGGGGGCTCTTGGTAAAATGTTGCGATAGCGGAGGAGTCTCCAATTTTTTTGCCTTGTTTTCGGAACAGGAAAGTGCGTTTTATCAGGTCCAAAGTGGGCCCCACTGCATTCATTGCTAATAACTGCCTACTGCCCCCACGTGCAATCTCATCCGCCATCAACTCTGGCAAAAAAATAATCGTCTTCCGGAGGAAAAAAACTTTTTAATTCAACTTTTAACAAGCAATTATAATCCATTGTTCGTCAGGGTCAGCTCTAAATTATGCAATAATCCCAGGTCTAGTAGCTCTCCTAAACTGCGTCGCACAAGAAAACTTGCTGGATTGTTTTTGAGACGATGATGACAAGAGCTATATTGAAAATGTTCATGTCATTGGCAACATAGGGGGACAGAAAGGAAGGGCTTTTGCAGCCTCGATATTTACAGGTAATTCTTCCATCTTCAGAGGTGGAGTAAAAAGTTGCTGGCTTGTCCCAAGAGTTAATGCAACCTGCACAAACACATGAAACCAAGAGCTTAGATATGCAAGATTGTAAACCTCTTGTTCTTGTCTCAACTCCAGATATCTGGACATACCAAAACGACCCTGTATTCAGACCATCCAATCCATGGTCATTGCGAGAACCAGTTTCATTTCATAAATAACAAAAGGAGAGATTGTTCACTGATGGCGCCGCTACGACAGTAAGCTACCTGCGAAAGCCCGGAAAAACAGACAAGCAGTAAAAGTAAAGCAAGAAATGCTCAGCTTGTGTTAAGCACCGAGCCGTGCATCAAGTTAACAGGGAATAAAGCTTAAGGCAGATACCTATCAATGGACTAGTCTACGGAGGACTTGATCACAGGTACTGTTCCGTTTCTTTGCTGATGCACCTTCTTATTTCCTAGATAACAGAAACTGTAGTTAGATAATATGATAATATGATCGTATCTCATTTACCTGAGCAAATTTCTATGCACCACACAAAGTACGGGCGCAGAAGCCTTCGCTGGAAATAAGAGACTATTGATCACATAGGTTAATATTAGTTTATGGGATTATAGAAGTGGCCCCATTTTGAAGTGTGGGTAGATGTTATGACTCTTTGACCAGATAATTTGGGGATTCAAATAAACGAATTTAATGCTAAAAATTGATGAACACCTTTAAAACAATTTTTTTCAACAGTTTTCATATATAAAGTTTTTGGAGAAATAACACCTTTTAAGAGTTTGAAATACGTGTCAGATAATAATCCTGGTCGATAATCCACCAAAACGAGTCTGCACTTTGTTTGCTGAAAAATAATATTTGTGCTAGTTTGCTGACCAGTAATAATTGAGATGTCTAAAATAGTTCCCTAAAAATTTTATTTCACCCGGATAGAATGCAAATTCCATGTTGCTACTCATTTTCCTAATAAAGTCCTTTCTAGGGGCATAAGCTAGCAGTGCGCTGAGATTTGAATTTCTTCTGTGTGGCCTTAATGCCAACATAAAGTAACCAGGTGCACATAAATATCAAGTTATCACTTGGTATTGTTTTCAAGAATCTAATCACAATTTCCTGGAGAATGATCTTGTCTAACCTGTATTTTTTGAATGCCGAACAGACTCTTTGCAGCATCTGCTTCTTGCCACTTCCTCTTTTACTTGAGATGATTCAACATCTGCTCTACGAGATTTTGTTGCCTGTGGTAGGTTTGGCACACTTGCTGCTACTTGCTGAGAGATTACTGGGCATGATTCTGGTGTGCTCGCGAGAAGCTGATCCATGGACTGACAAGCATCACAAGAACATCCATCACTCAGTAAGGGAACATGCAGATATACTCTCCATCCTAAAAAAGAATGGGCATTTAACCTTTGTCTGAGGAACAAAGCTCTTCAGAGCAACATTTGATGATGCATCATCTCTTGGTGATGAATGCGAGACCATCAAGCCATTCTCCTGTGATGAGTTTGGAATTGCATAGCTTCCTGAATGCTCTGAACATGATTGGCGGTAAAGCTGACCAAGTTTCAATCGAAGCTGGTAGTTTCCCTGTGAGTGGTACACTTTTGTTGCAAGAGGAACTGGTGCATCTGATGAAGAAACTAAATGAGAATTAAAACACAATTTTATAACAGAAAACAGCACAATGGAAATTGAATAAGAGAATTGTGATGCAACAAAAGCAAGATTTGAAAAACTGGACAAACACCTGAATCATGAAAATATATGTTAACAAGTGACAAATAACTAAACATTATCTCACTACAAAGCACATGACTAAATCATGAAAGTATTCCATGAATAAATAAACTGCTGCGTTAATGAGAAGTGAGAAGCAATCCATACCTCTATGATAACATCCAGGTACAATGGCAACAGCTGCATTATTGGCAGATATTTTCAACCCTATAATAGAAAAAGAAACATGCAAATAAGCCCTAGCATGAATGCATGACAAAAAGTACACCAGTATTTTGGTTCCTATCAGAATTAAAATATAATTACAAACCGAAAGGCCTTTTTTACAGAGAAACAATAGGCTCTATTAGCATCTTTGCTCTTATGTGATGGACTCCAGATTGCCATATGTATACACTTACAAACTCATAACAATCTAGGTTCAGAAACAAATGTAAAAAAGAATGATATGTCATATGTATACATTTACAATAACAATTAAGCATTATACATAATGAGTTAGTGATCAAATATCCCTAAAAAAACACCCAAAAGGTATAACAAAAATATCACCAAATTAATAGTAGAATTGAGCTAATCACTGAAGTAAAATCAGAGAAAATGCATCGTTAATTTGAACAACATATTTAAGTATATTTACATTAGCCATATGAAGATATTATCATAACATTATAAGTTTGATAGGTTTTACTACTATGTTACAATATAAACAAAGGTCAAAGTTACATTTTTGGACTAGGACAATGTTGAATGGTCAAAGATTAGTTTGTGACTAAATTGAAAAGAAAGAAAGTATAGCTTACTTTGATCAGCTGAGGTATCTATAGCTTGTACTTTGTTGACATGTCCATTGTCCAACTCAAAACCATTAGTGTTGTTCTTGTTTTCATGCTGAGACTTTGCTTTCACTTTTATATGTACCTTTCGATCTATCAGATGTCAAGGTAGCAACATGTGCAAAGTTCAATAACATTGAGAGTACAGTTAACACACAACCGGTCAGAAGGAAAACATTCCACATGAAGACGATGAGAACACAGCTAGCATCATGTAGGTACTCATCACAATAATAATTAAAATAAATAAGAACAGTCAGGCTGTTGTCCATAAGCAATAGGATACTTCCAATACTTGTTAGCTTTATTTTTCTCCCTTTCTTTGGAGGCTTCTTAGTGCCACAATCATCATCTACACCCATTCCCATTGAATCATTTGGATTTACATTCCCTGAACTACATCGTTCTGCAGAAGTCAAAAGATCTATCAATGAATTTATGCCTTATCTAATTCATTGGAAACAAGGTGATGGTAGAGGAAGGGTTAACACGAATATAGATTCCTATTGAGCACATCAGACATGTGACTTTTAAAAAATATAGCCCATGCTGATTAAGGTTAATTTATTGGACAGTTGTGCAATTGATATTTCAAATGGCAGTTCCACTTCCACCATCTGTTCTAATCAAATTTACCAAATAGTAAACATACTACTAATATCCTAACAATAAGATACAGTGTTGGGATTAAGCTAATTTTTTCTTCAAAGCCTTTCAATCCCAAGCTAGTTGGGGTAGGCAGTAGACTAGAGTTGAAACCCAAACTTGAGTTCCATCTCCCTTTGAGTGGCTAGGTTTTCCATTGGCTCAACAAGCCTATTACAACCTTTTAGAGGAAAAGGACCCTCCCTCCTCCTTTACCAGGGCTTGGGACCTGCTATGTTGAGACACCATAGGTGGAGTTGGGATTATGCTAAATTACATGTACGAATTTGTAAACTATGTGTTCACAAATTTGTACTGCAATGACAACAATGAATTACAGAATTATGAGCAATATCAAGCCATCGAACTTGCACCAAATAATATTTGGTGTGATACCTGCATGAACTGCATATTGGCTGGCCTTTATCGGCTTCTTGCAAGTATTACAGCAGACCTTCAATATAAGATGTCAACACAACTTGAATGAAACAAATGTAAATGGGGACCCATACAGCACAGGGTCATCAAAAGGTTACCAGGTCCAATGGATCAGCCATAGGTTTTGATCCAAATATATGCATATCTGCACAACATATATAATAACTAAAAAGATAAGTCGTGATATCAATAGGTAAGTAAGTGTACAATAATATGTTATAAATGTATAATAGCACCATGCTTACAAAGTAAACACAACATAGTAGAAATAGTTGCCACTGTACATGATACCTAGAAATGAATTGAAAGAAACAAACTTCTAAACAAATACATACATGCTGGATAATGATGGCAGAATTAAAAATTCTACCAGGTATGTAAAACAGTGCCACTTGGTATAGACAAATGGGAATCCCAAGAGGAAATAACTGCAATGTAGGGGGTTTTAGAAAAGGGGACCTACCATCATCATCAAGTAAATTTGGTTCATGTGCATCAAAAAGTTGCTTGTGTAGGATCTGTGCAGCACCCTTGTCACTGATCAGGTCATCTGCAGAAATTTAGTGGGGAATATATTCAAGTTCACAAACCCAGCAGGTTTACACTGTCACTGCAAACATAGAACATAAATGTTGTATGGACTGTACCCAAGCTAGACTTTAGTACAAATTATTCTTGCTTTTGCTCTGGTGGCTATAGGTATCAGACCCCTCTATCCATACTTTGTCAATAAGCTAAATGGAAGCACAAAAGAAGCTAGTAACATATTAGTCATGGTTTACCTGGTGTTGCATAATTTTCCATCGTAACAAGCTTCAGCACAGAAGCCATTTTAAAATGTCCAGACATGCAAACCATTTTATAATAAAAACCTGCATTACAGCCACATGCACAATATATCAGTTGGAGTTACAGTTTTTTTATATCTGAGGTTGGAAACATTGATATAGTGGTGCAACTGCTAACATAAAGATGCACCAGCTAATTCAAAAGCTGTAGTTTGATTATATGCCTGATAGGTGATAAAGGTCTTTCAAACAGTTACTATCTCCATGAAGAAAATAGAAACACATGTGTAATGCATACATCAAATCCTCTAGTGAATTTCAGTGACAGTATTGTATGAAGCCATAGAAGCTGCAGATAAAACCATATAGTAGGAAGTATGAACCTGTCCAGAGTACTACTTCTATGTGGTTCACTTTGCATTTCAAACTACAAACCAACTGGTCTATTCCAATTTCCAACACTGGGAACAAAAGCAACATTGATGCTAGTTATTTCACATGTTGGACTGTCAATCCTATGATCATGAATTGTAGTACCGTGAGCCTGAATTCAAAAGTATGAAATTCAAAGAAAGAATGATCAAATATTTGCATAATCAGAATTCAAACTAAAAACTCTCTAAGCAACTTTATCGAATAGCATTTTGTTATGTATTTCATACTGTTAACTACTCATGAATAGCATTGTGTGCTCCACCACAATCAGTCTATACACCCAAAAAAAATCAAACTAAAATTGTAAGAGCCCCAAACTTCCTAAAAAATTATGAAAATTGCTCCATTCTACACAGTTCACACTCCAGCATCATGGTTGTTATGGCGTCGCCAACTCGCCATAATAACGATATATCATTGTGGCACTTTTGGGCAACTTGCCACAAGGACGGCACGGCGCAACTGGTCAGTGGAGACTGACACACACCCATGGCACCCCCATGGCATTCTATGGCACCCTGTGGCACCCCTATGGCGCCACTGTGGCGCCCCCATGGGGTTCTACATTTGCATTGCTACTTTGATATAATAGAATGCTAGACTATAACTTTTGTGCTGCATTTACATTTGTTAATCATAAAGGACTGTCTTTTGTTCTACATTTGCATTGCTACTTTGATGTAATAAAATCCTAGACTATAACTTTTGGGATGTAAATAATGTCCTAGTGTATTTGGCTGTTCCCCACGCCATTGTGTCTATGGCGTTGTAAAATAAACAGAAATTCCTACCACGTGCATCAGTAATTCAGGTTTTGATCATGCAACGGCACCCTATGTCCTCAACTAAATTCAGATCAAACCACATTTCAAGGTACCAATTGACAATGCGCGCATAACTAGACAGTAATTGATTCAATACTGTGCGTCAATCCGGCCACATACACATCAGCGACCTTTCAACAAGAGATCAAAACCGGAACAAAAACCTCCTAACATTGTTACAAAAATCCCACAAATCGGCAATGTCTTGGCGGCAGATTCCATGCCATTCCACTACAGATCACATTACAAAAAAAACTAACGAAATAACCAGTAATAAAAGCATGGAAAAATTGATTTTGTTTGACAAGTGGCTCACCTGGAACAAACGATTTCGGAGAGGACGCGGAGCCCCAAAAAAATCTCCGAAGCAATCAAAATGAAGAATAAAATTCCCGGGATCAATCGGCCGCGCGCCGCCGCATCCGCGCCCGCCTTCGCAGGCGGCGCCTCCTCCCCCCGCGCGTTCCTCCGCGTCACATGCCAAATTCCGCGGGCGGAGGAGGCAGCGGAGGGGAGCTGTGAGACGCGGCGGGCGCGGGAGAAAGAGAGAGAGAGAGGAATACAGATGCACACAATCTCCGCCGGGCGGTGGCGTCCTCCGGCGATCGCCGGCGGCGAGGGGGAGGCGGAGACGGGGAAGGGAGGGAGGAGAGGAGGCGGCGACCCGAGCGGCAAGTGCTGCAGATTTGGGGCGGAGCCGTTCGGGCTCGGTCGGTTCTTGTAGCGAGCGAACCGACCGGGTCGGAGTTGAGTCCGGTCCGACCCAACCCGCTCCGCCTCCTCTCGCCGGCTCGCCGCTACAGTATGCTACACTCGCTAGCAGCAGGAGAGGAGAGGGAAAGCACGAAGCGGCGGCGGCGATGGCGGCGGCGGCGAGGGGGCCGAGGAGCCGTGTGGCGTTCGTGCTGGTGGACGGGATCGGGGACGTGACCATCACGTCGCTCGGGGGGAGGATGCGCCGCTGGAGGCGGCGGCCGGGGTGGTCGGGCTCATGGACCCCGTGGAGCCAGGTCTCGCCTGCGGGAGCGACACGGCGCACCTCTCCCTCCTCGGGTACGACCCCCGCGTGTACTACCGCGGCCGCGGCGCGTTCGAGTCCATGGGCGCCGGCCTCGCCATGGCCCCCGGCGACATCGCCTTCAAGGTTCGGATTTCACGACACTAAATTACAGCTCTGGGATTAAGAACAGTAGTGTAGATTTTGGTCTAGCATTCCTGATTACTGATTAGTGAGTATTATTTTAGATCGTATCATGCTCTTGGAAGTTGGAATGTTAAATGGGATTCCGTTTTGATGCTTCACGCGGCTTCTAGTTAGATGGCTTGGATCATATCGTATTCTTCATTCTTGAAGTAGAAATACTGATTTGTAGCTCTTTTTTGTAAGAAATTGTGCTGCATTTATGATTAGTAATTGCTCAGAATCTCTCAGATCATAGAGTGGCACTTTGAATCGTGTGGTGCAGCAAGAAGCATGTTCTGTCTTCTGTTCTCTTATAGCAAGTCTGCCGGGACTGTCGAGTGAATTGTCTGCACAATTTTGTTGTAGTCGAACTTTGCTACATTGGATGACAGGATGAAAGCACAGGAATTATTGTCAGCAGAAGGGCAGATCGGCACTTTGAGGAGGAAGGCCCGATCCTCTGCGCTGTGTTGGATGGGATGAAGCTCCCATCATTTCCTGGATATGAAGTGAGAGTCAGGTGCAACTCCAAATTATATTCCTCGCAAGCATTTAAGATCATGTTTGGGGAAATTAAGATTCTGAAACATAGCTAGTGAGTATCTAATGGGTGAAAATCTGGATAAGCTTAGGTTCTCTAGCTTCTGGATACTAGTTCACTTCTAGATTCTATAGCTATTATTTTTCACAAACTGAAACAAGAATCTGGACCGTTTGGGAGAACTACAGATTCTGTGAGTAGGTGCAGCTGCTAGAATTTCCCCCAATCTGAAATTAAGTGTGTGTGTTGTTCTTATTAGATTGTAACAGAGACTTATACCACTGCTTTGCAGGTATGCTACTGAACACAGGTGTGGCGTGGTTAAAGGACCAAAGCTGAGTGGTAACATTTCAGGAACTGATCCGTTGAAGGACAACCGCTTGCATCTAAAAGCTGAACCTTTTGATGATTCATTCAGAAGAAGCTAAAAACACAGCAGCTGTGATCAATGAGCTTTCTAAGGAGATCACACGTATACTGGTGTCTCACCCAATCAATGCAAAGCGTACTGCCGAGGGGAAGAATATTGCAAATGTTGTGTTATTGCGAGGCTGTGGTATTCGGATTGAGGTTTGTGCAAATGATTTTTGTGGTTCTCTGGAGGTTAGCAATATGACAAGACAGGTTTAGAGAGCTTTCCTGTGATGTCTTTCCTTCTTTGCATTGTCTTGTTCAATAGTATAAAGATGAGCACAATCCAGATCTGATTATCAAGTTGTCATTTTAAACATTGGAGCCATAGAGGTTGTAGCAACTTAAGCGTATGGCATCTTATTCTGTTCAGTTTAGTTACGGTTTTCTTATACTTCTAAACTAAATAAATATTAGTGCATTAAATGGTAGAGATTTGATAATTTGCCCCTGTCAAGAAGTGGATTGGTTTTTCTCCATCATGTCCTACATGTCATTGACTTTAATTGTCCCATGTGTCATTGTCACAAAGGTGCAATTTTCCAAGAATTACTTTCATCAAACATATTCCGTTGTCAAAAGAACGAGGAAAGAATTACTTTCATTGAAGTGTAATGTGGCTATATCAGGTACCAGCCTTCGAAATCAAGCATGGACTTGCACCGTGCATGGTGGCTCCTACAAAGATCATTGCTGGACTGGGGCTTTCATTGGGCATGCATTGATATCCTTGAAGCACCTGGAGCAACTGGAGATTCTCGTACTCTCTTAACTTCCAAAGCTAAAGCTATTGCCAAGGCACTGTCTGCTCCTTTGGATGCACCACCCCGTGTTTTTGTGCCTGGATATGACTAGAGTTTTTTGCACATAAAGGTGAAAAACACAGTTCAAGCTCTTTCCAAACTAATACCAACCATGTGATTCTGATAGTTTCTTTCATAACGGTAGTGCAGGCCATTGATGATGCTGGCCATGATAAGGCTATCAAGCTGAAGGTACTAGGCCTAGAAGCTGTTGATCAGGCCATTGGTCAGCTTGCAAGGATCCTGTGGGAAGCTGAAAGGTCTGGGCAATACCAGTATTTCCTCTGTGTCACTGGAGACCACTCTACTCCTGTTGAGTATGGTGACCATAGCTTTGAACCCGTTCCATTTGCATTATGCCGACTGAGAGATTTCATCGGGGCTATTGGGGAGGACAATGTTATGAGCTTCCCCCTAGATGATTTCCCACTTCCTTCCGTGAAATCTGGAGAAGACGTAACAGAAAACATAGATGTAGCTGAGCACAAGTCTGATCAGCGCAAAGCTTTCTGCGGCAATTCTGTTTGCGAATTCAGCGAGATCGCCGCTGCAAGGGGCTGCCTTGGACGATTCCCTCGAAGTGAGATGATGGGCATCATCAAGAAGTTTATCAAAGCAAAGAACGATTAGTGCCAATTCAAGTACTAAAGTTCGTGTAATCTGGCGCCCTTGCGGCAATAAGCCTTCCATGGCTCTAATTACTCATGAGGATCTATCAGATAACCAACTCCGTTCAGATGAATAAGGCTGCAATCTAGATAGTTTTGGTTTATTCATAAGTGAGTTTAAGCTTAATCATCTAAATAAGCTGTTGTCCAAAAAAGCTCTGAGAAGCTCATTGTCATATTCTAAACAGTTTCTAAAACCTAAGCTTATTATTAGTATTGTAAAAAATATTGTATTACTTGTAGATTTATTTTGTTTGATGTTTACCCAACTTTTTTCCTGATTTGGAGGCCATAAACATAGGAAAAATCGTGAATTTTGAGCTCTATAAAACCAAGTTTGTCCTAAACATAAATAGCGTTGTTGTTTAGTCCTAATTGAGCCTTGCTAGCTTTTGCACCGGAAGTTACGCGCTCAAGCCTTTTCTGTATGCCTTTCGGAGTAATCCTGCAAGCTGCTCTGCGTTCTTACAGAATATTTTATAGTTTAGACATAACTTTGTGCTGATTTTGCATTGTCACAGCAGAAATTTTGCTCAAAGTATCAGGACCAATGCCATAGCTCCAGACGTTTTGTACCATGGCATCACTCTGAATGATCTGGCACTATCTTCAGAAGTTAGGCAAAGAAATGATCTTACATTTACAAGATATATGTGCATCTAGTTAGCAAAAGCACCATGAAAGCATATTCACAACTGCTTGCCACAAGACTGCTTTTTTTTGTGCCCTTTGGTATTTGGTCAGTCACAAAGTCTTTGTAGAGAAAATTTTGAGCTTAATTTAGAGTTTCAGATTTCAAGGAAGCAAAGGCAAACAAAGTTTGGTCAGAAACGCGCGTCTTTTCTGCAACTTGAAAGTTGAAACGTGCACACGTTAGCATTAACAAAAGAAACATCAACCATGGGCTGAGTAAAAATACAAACCGCATGACGCGATGTAACAATGTAAGCTATGAAACAGAAGGGAAGCAATATTTGATTTCATCAAACTAATTTGCAACCGACATACGGCCACTTCCAGACAGTAAGAATAACACTTAGAACTTGAGCCGTATTTTCTTCATGGCAAATACACAAATCGGAATATTTCTACCTCTCAGTCACTCAGTACCCACTTGTTTTATGTAAAGGAACAAGGATAACAAACTTATAAGAGAACGACACGCTCTGCAAATATAAACGTGGAAATGACAACATGATCAGTCATACAGTCTTATTTATGAAGAGAAAACACAGTGCTTGTCTCGTCATGTTATAGTTGTGGCTAAATGCAAATGAACTGATTATGCTGTCACAATGGTGCAGTGCCGATGCATCGTGACCAAGTAGGTACATGAACCCATCTTGAGCAACATGCTAGATAACTTCAAAAGTTTTCAAAGTAAACCCCGTCGCCTTTTGTAGTCGCTCACAGTCAGAGTTAAAGCATGCCTCCTTCCGTCATTGTCAGGGACCTTGTAACCCATCATTGCTTCTATCTTCTGCTTCCTTGCCATGTAACAATCAAAGAGACCCTTGGGCCCACCGAATTCTTGCAGACCAGCCAGTGATATACTGAGTTCAAAATTATGTAGCATATTTGATTCTGTCCCAAGATCTACAGGTGCATTTGTATCAACCAGTTTCCCAGCATCAGCTGCTGCCACTAGAGCCGCTGCTGTGGCTGTTGTACCAGCTCGGGTCCCATTCTTCACATCTTCATTGCCAGCAACTGCACTACCACCATTCTCATTGGGTACCTCAGCATTCTCTCCTTCTGGCTTTGCTGCATAGTAATTTGTGGATCTTGTCCATCTCCTTGAAAAAGGATCATAACCAGCCTCTCCAGCCTTCAAACTTGTATTAACAGGCTTCATTTCTGATGCGTTCTTAAAGTTTTCAGCACGGTTCTTCCTGTTCATCTCCTCCAACTTGGCAGCCTTCTCATTATTTGACATCGGTTGTGACATCTTCTGCAGCTGATTCAGCTTTGTACGGATCCTTTCTGCCTCAGCATCATCCCTCCGGGCCAAGGCCATCTCCAACTCATTCCTCAAACGATCCTTCTCAGCAGCAACATTTATAGGACGTCTGACAGCTGATTTCTTTGCTCGCAGCATCTTCTTTACCGTATCAGCTGAATACACAAAGGTGTAGGCATTTTGAATGGCTTCTTTCTTCTCAAGTACTTCCTGCCGAGTCGGTATGCGCACACCATTCTTCTCAGCCCCTTGCAGCCACTCCTTGAACTCATCTTCATTGGGTAGGGAGTCTGATACTTGAGTCATCTGCCACCGAGCAGCATTAGCCTCATTGTCCCACACAACATTAAGATACTTGGATGTCGAGTAGCTCTCCAGCTTGTACTGCCGATCAGGGTCACTCGCATCCACATTTCTAACTATGCACAGCCTGTACGTGGGGGTGCCTGATTTTGTCTTGCCAATCCCAAGCCGTACAAAGCACCCAGACACAAGATCCTCAAAGAAGGGCTCCATGAACCATTTCACCAGCTTAGATCTCCTGAGGGTTATACTCTTCACATCGTCAAACTTCAGAGGATCAAGCCTACTGGGTGATTCATCAAACTCGTCATCCCGAGTATCAACAGCGATCCTCCCATGGTCATTCATTCTCCCCCTGTTATCGCCATCATTACTGCCATCACTGGGGGGGCTTCCGGCCCTGTGCCTTGGTGAACCACTCTGTGGAATCAGATCCTTGAACCTGTTACGGTACCCCTCTGGATCCTGCTGCCTCATCCGCTTGGCCCGCAACTCATCCAGGGCACTCTTGGCAGCAGACCTGTCGGTCCTGGCCGATGACCGTGCACGGCTCAGCGGCGGCGGAGGGCTGCTGTCCCTCCGGGACTTCTCTGTCTTGGATGACGACGCCCTTGCCAGCTGCTTCAGCTTGTAGTCATCGATCCTGGTGCTCCGCTCTGCCAAGATCATCTCCCTGTCAAGCTCCGACATCTTCTCCAGCAGCTCCTTGTCGTCCTCATCCTTGTACAGGTCGCTCCCAACGGACGGCGCACTGTCGGAGTCATCGCCGCTCCGCCTCCCCTCATCAGACTCGTCATCGTCATCCCCCTCCTGCCACCCGCCCCTCCCCCCGCCGCCGCCCTTCTCGGGCTGGTGCCTCTTCTTGAGCGGCACCTGCGACCCCGACGGCGGCCTCTTCTTCGAGTAGGTCGGCGCGGCGTCCGAGTCATCGGAGTGACCTCCGTCCTCATCGTCGGAGCCGCTCCCTCCGGAGTACGACGACCCCCGCCGCCCCCGCTGCTGCTGCCACCTCTGGTTCGACGACCCCCGGGGCTGGCCGCCGCCCTTCCCCATCAGCCCCACCGCCTGCAGCAGCAGATCATCCAGCTTCGGCATGGCCAACCCAAACAACTCTCCTCCTCCCTACACAATCACCAACCCGTCGTCACCCACAAAACCAACAAACGTCGGCCCACCCGAAACAGACGGGAAGAGAGAGAGAGAGAGAGAGAGAGAGAGAGAGAGAGAGAGAGATGAGGGCGAGACTCACCTCGAGACTACGATAGCGTCGACGTCGGCGTCGGCGTAGGCGGCGACGGCGAAGAAGGCGGCTACCCTATTCGCTCGCTCCGATCGGTGGCGGGCTCGAGGCGGCGGAGAAGAGGAGAACGCGCCGGCCCTAGACTGGAATCCGGCTCGAAGTGAGGGAGATTTATTTGGGCTCATGGGCTTTTAGTGGGCTTTCTCATTGGGCCCAATGTCCTTTGTATGGGCCTGTTTCCATTGCTACTAAATTTCTTAGCAAAATAAGGCTTAATACCTTTTTTATTCTACATATAAGTTGTTTTTGATTTTTGATTTGTTCATGAAAATTATGAAATATGCGTTCAAATCGCAGTATTATATATGGAAAATTGCATTTTTGGTTTTATATTTGTCAAGTTTCAAACTGGTTTTGCGTAATACATAAATGCATAGCCCATAACTCTTAGGCCATGTTTGTATTTTAGTCCCGTCATATCAGATGTTTGGATGCTATTTCGGAGTATTAAATGTAGACTATTTATAAAACCCATTCATAATCGGTGGATTACTCGCGAGACGAATCTAATGAGCCTAATTACGCCATGATTTGACAATATTATGCTACAGTAAACATTTGTTAATCATGGATTAATTAGGCTTTGAAAAATTGTCTCGTGAATAATCCTCCAATTATGTAATTATTTTATAATCAGTTCAAGTTTAATTCTTTAAATTAATGTCCAAACATCCGATGTGACACAGACTAAACTTTAGTCAATTAACCAAACAACCCCTCACACTAGTCTAAAGTCTAAATACATAGCTGCATCTGCAATAACTTTCTAAATGATAAACCATCCAATATTCCAATATTCTACGATGATTTTCTTTGCCATTTTCGTTGGGAGGCAAGTTGCACTGCCGCTTTCTCGCCTCTATCCTAATCCTATCTATTTATCTTCCACCTGCGCTGTGATGCTGCCACTGCGTGGTAGCTAGCTCCTCAGCTCAGCTCAGCTCAGCTCAGCTACCAGCCTCCGGTTCGGTCGTATCCATGGCGCACTCCCTCGCCGCCGCCGTCTCCTTCTCGCCGCCCGCCGCCCGCCGACGGCCGCCCAGCCAGGTGCGTACGTGCATGCCCGCCGCCTCTTGTGCGGTGCCCTGCCCCGTGTAGCCTGCTTGCTTGGCCTAGAACCGTTTGGTACTGTAGTTTGCGGTGCGGATTTGGTGAGTTTGGCCTGTGATTCATGAGGTCGGAGGTGATTCCTTTCTCTTGGTTTGGTTCTGAGCTTGGCTTAGTGATCTCTTGCGATTAGATTTGAGTTCTCCGGGTAATATTCGATTTCTTGAAGGTTTCTTGCTTGATGCAGAACTTGTATTATCTTCAGTTCCACATATTCCCTTTTGGGGAATCTATCAATGATTAGTACATGTCGGAAACAGTGTAGCACACCAGGTTCTCAATCTCATGCATGTGTGGTTACAGTTTACAATTGGTGCAAAGGCTTTGACACATCAGCTGCCATGTAAATAAACCACATTTTTGTCTTTATATTATTATCACAAGTTCCCAAGATTCTGAAGTTGTTGCAATTAAAGTAACATGCTCTGTAACTGGATCGGATCGCCCCTTGGTACAAATTTTTATACAGAAGTTTGGTATTCTAATGCAGCCTAGTTTGGACGACAATGTAAAAGCTGTGAGAAGTGAGAACCACTTGAGGACAGCAAATGGCAGCACATGATTTAGATCTTGCTGAAACCAAAAACACTTTTTTTTATCAATTCTTTGCTTCTCCATGTCAATGTCGATGCGTTTACCAAATAGAAAAGGGGGTCCTTTCTTGTTAAAAGTGCGTACTGCTACTATCATGTTCGTCTTGCTGGACCTGGAGTATCTTGTTTCATGGGATTCCACATGTGTACTTGGGTTTCAACACGTGAAGCCAGGAAATGAGCTTGGAAAATTTGATTGATAAGTTGTTTCAAACCATGGACCATAATATTGGTTCCAATCCGAGTTTTCCAAGTGATGGTTGCTTGTCAGGAGGTTGGTATCAGAAATTCATAATGTGAGCTCTGTGAGATTAATTATATTGACTCATCATTTTATTTATGTTTTTCTAGTTTCATAATGTGAGCGAGGTTAGTATTTAGATTCGCAAACGAGTTTCCCTGCCAAATCTAGTTATGATTGAATGAAAAGGGTATGTTTATATGTATTATTGTCTGATTGCACTCTTGTTTCCAAGCATTCAAAGTTTCAAAACAAAACAGCATTTGCTTGACCAACTGAGCATTATTGATTTGATGTCACTCATTCATAAGTCATCACTATAGTACTCTCATGTTTCGTGCGTATATGGTATTCCAATTATGAGGACACTTTGCTGGTGTTGTATTTCACTATTTCAGGTGACTAATGCGATTTCGAGCCGGGGCTTAGTTTCCTTCAACAGCCAGAGAATGAGTTTTGTTTCCATTCGATCAAGGCCAAGTCAGCTTCGGTTTAAGATTTGCTGTTCGGTATGCTTAAGTTGTATTCTTCCTTCACTCACTTACAATAGTTCTGCCATCACTGAGTTCACACCTTCATTTTTTCCATTTTTATGTGTTTTTCATGAACCTCCATAGTGTCTGAACAAACCATCTGCTGATGCTAAATCTTTTATCTGTTAATATATGCAAAATGGTTTAGATATTGAAACGGTAACCAAATACAACCACATCTTGACATGGTTTTCTGTAGTTCAAATTGATGCATGCATGGGTGCCTATTTCATTTGCACTTATCACTTATCAAGAAGGGTTTTCTTGTCGCCTTCTCTGATGCGGGTTCATCAAGGCTAACTTCATTCCATAAATATGATCTGGATACATTAGGTAAATTCCATGCATAATGTATGGCATCTAGTTCAGAATGTCAGATAAAGATGGCAAATGTTCCTAGTATTTAATCTGGAAAGAATAGTTTACTAGATCATAGATAGAGTAGTGAAATCTGATTCTTAATAAATCTATTGGTAGTTAAACTGTTGAGACTTTCCACATTGTGTTTGCTGTAATTACTTAAAGTGATAAGATTCATCGGTTTGTTGAGCAGGCGAAGAAGGAGACGGTTGACAAGGTTTGTAAGATAGTGAAGACTCAGCTGGCACTCCCAGATGGGACTACAGTCACTGGTGAATCAAAATTCTCCGAACTCGGCGCCGATTCGCTGGATACGGTAATCGCCGTCGTCGTCCGACAATGGCAGCATTTCATCTGAACTCTGAATCGAAATCGCAATGACGCGGCAAACGCAAAATCTCCTGCTGCAGGTTGAGATTGTGATGGGCCTGGAGGAAGAATTCAACATCACCGTCGATGAAACGAGCGCGCAGGACATTGCAACCGTGCAGGATGCAGCAAACCTGATTGAGAAGCTCGTGTTGGAGAAGGCTGCATAAAGCATGCACCTTTCTCGGATCCGGCAGCCCCCACTTTTGATCTTGCAAATTGCAAGCGAGCTCAGCTCCAGGAGAGAATGCAATCTGTGATTAATTATGGCCGACTCTGTCCACCAGTTTATTTCACCCCCATTTGTTCTCTCATTGACCATTCAGGATAGGATCTTGTAATGGTGTTGCTGAGGTCTAATCCCTTCTCCAGTGCTATATACTTTCATTTAGCCAACAATATTGATCCATTCTATGTTGATACCTTATGATTGTGGACTACCAAACAAGATCTTAAGTTCGTAGCTCCAAAATTATGTGGGAAAAATTGATCATATACATTCCATTTAGATGGAAATTGAAGATTTACTCTTATGACCCACATGTCATTGACTTATGTTACTCTATATGTCATTGAGATGTGGTGGGTAAATCCCCAATTTCTATCTAAAAGATGGGTATATGATCAAATTATGCGGGAAAAATTGATCATATACATTCCATTTAGATGGAAATTGAGGATTTACTCTTATGACCCACATGTCATTGACTTATGTTACTCTATATGTCATTGAGATGTGGTGGGTAAATCCCCAATTTCTATCTAAAAGATGGGTATATGATCAAATTATGTGAGGACACGAGCAGGTAACTGCAGCCCTATTCTTAACCTCGAGTCATAAACTTCGTGATAAAATTACAAACATCATGAACTATGAACTTCATGGTATTTAGAAACATGGCAGTTCACAATCTTGATCTATTCCATGTTAGATATGTTATTATTTCATGTTAGATACGTTATGATTGTGAACTGCCAAATAAGATCTTAAGTTCGCAGCTCCAAAATTATGTGAGGACGTAGGTGCAGTGTGTCGCAACCTCGAATCATAAACTTTTTGATAAAATTACAAACATCTAAAATTACAAACATCGTGAACTATGAACTTACTTTGTTTACTTCGAAACATGGCGTCGTCACAAACCAATTTTCCATATCATAATCCTAATTATTTCCCACTTATCTTATGATTATATTACAATCGTATTCCTCACTTATATTATATTATAATCCTATTTTGTGCGGTCCTCGTCACAAGTAAGGTTACACAACACAAACCTGAGAAGAAAAATGTCATCTTCCACATGCCTCGCTTCCCCTCTTCTCGCCCATGGTGGCCGACCTTCTCCGTCGTCAAAGGCGCGACCTTTCCTCGCTTCGCAGCTCAACGCTGCCAGGTTGTCGGCCTCAGCCTCCACCTCCGCCGGAGCGTCCTCTCCGCGGCCGCTTCTCCCGGCTCCTCGCGCGAGCGGCGGGGAGCAGGACGACCGCGTGCAGGAGCTGAGGGTGCCCAGTTCTTGGCTCACGCCTGCAGAGGCAGCTCAGGTCTGGTCCAAGAATTCACCTCCGCGTCCATTTCCCAACTCCTTTAGCAATTTTGTGAGGGTTTTGCTTATTGGGTCACCAATTTAAGGTTCAATCATCAGTAGGTTTTTTATGCACAAATTTATGCCCTTTTAAGGATCTTTGTAGTCATTTAGCATTTGAACCTGAAATTATATACTACTAGGAACACTTGATGAAATTGATGATTTACTCTTCTCGCACCTGTGTCAATGATCCGGCAATTGGACCTGAAATTATATAGTAGGAAATTTTGATGAAACTGATTAACCCTCTCGGCCTGTGTGTCAATGACCCTGCATTCGTGAACCTGAAATTATGTAGTACAAAAATTGATGAAACTGAGGATTTACCCTTCTGATTTACATGTCAATGACCGGTGATGAACCCTACATTTCAGTGACATGTGAAGGATAAATCTCTGTATATGTGAAAGGGATGTGAGCACTATAGCACCGGATCCCGTCAGAACTCTAGTTGAATATGCTTGGGCGAAGTAGTACTAAACAAAGATGGGTATGTGTGGCCTTCTTCAAAAAACAAAAAAAATCCCTGTATATGATCCAAACTCCATATTTACTTGGTGAACCAGTGTGCACAAGAGTATGTTATGCTAGTTATGTGGTCACTGTTTGAGCCATTGGTTGCTTACAATCTTTGGTTTGAAACATTGAATGCGACAAATGCATTTTTCTGTCACTTGTGGTCTTGGAATTCAAGCTAGAATTCCCTATGTGTGTGTCATGTACGGCCACACCTATTATAGAAGGTGCCGGGCCAGAGATGTGAGGAGAGCAAAGTAGTTACCATGCAGCAGGTGGTTGGAAAATCAGTTAGCTGGCATGGGCTATATATAGGGCTGTTGTAATTCATTGGAGGACAAGAAATAGATCAAGAATTCCCTCTCCTTCTCCTACCTCTGTCTACCCGGGCGCTGAGGGGGAAAACCTCGCCCCAACAACGGATCGCGGCTACGAACTACGTAGCCGGGGTCCCCCTTCCCTAACCTCTGCTGCGCTTGACAACCTGGTATCAGGTTCCAGGCGTTCTGGTCTGCCTCCTTCGCCGTCAACCTCCCAGCAAGATTCTGGGGGTTCCAGCTGCCCCTGCCCCTCTGCACCGCAGCATCCAGAAATGGGCGACAACATGGCGGCGTTCCAGGCCACCTTGGACTCCCTGGTTTCCTCCATCCAGACCCTCCAAAAGTCGGTAGAGGAGAATGCCCAGGCAATCCAGCGGCTGGAGTCAGCGCGACCACCGCCGGCGAACTCGGCGTCGTCTTCGGCCTTCCACCATGGGCAGAGCGACCACCACCAGGACCGACCACCACGGTTCCAGAAACTAGATTTCCCACGCTATGACGGCAAAGCAGACCCCCTGATCTTTATAAACCGCTGCGAATCCTATTTTCAACAGCAAAGAATCATGGAGGAAGAAAAGGTTTGGATGGCGTCATATAATCTTGAGGGGGGAGCTCAATTGTGGTACTACCAAATACAGCAAGATGAAGGTACCCCGGGTTGGCGCCGCTTCAAAGAACTCCTGCATCTGCGCTACGGTCCGCCCCTCAGATCAAACCCCTTGGGCGAGTTGGCGGCCTGCCATCGAACAGGCTCGGTGGAAGAGTACCAGGACAGGTTCCAGGCTTTGCTGCCACGGGCTGGACGCCTCGACGAAGCACAACGCGTCCAACTCTTCACGGCAGGCCTCTTTCCTCCGCTCAGCCATGATGTGGAAATTCACAACCCACAATCGCTGGCAGCGGCCATGAGTTTGGCCCGCAAGATCGAGCTGCGGAACAGCTATGTTGCTCAGCCAACACGCATGCCCCAGCGCGATCGGCCACTCTTGCCATTACCAGCGCAAAAGACTACCCAACAGACCCCCCAAATGGAAAAAACAGAGAAGACAGCACCGGCTACCATCACGGTAGACGGTCGGCCAGTTCACCGGCTGACACAGGCACAAATGGAGGAGCGTCGCCGCCTCGGCCTATGCTACAACTGCGATGAAAAATTTGGCAGAGGACATAACCGAGTGTGCAAGCGGCTTTTCCTCATTGATGGGGCCATTGAAGAAGAAGCCGACACAATAGCAGAAAAAGATGAGGGCGCCACTGAGGACACACCTCATTTTTCCCTCAATGCAATTGTCGGGGTATCATCCAGTAACACAATGCAGATCCGGGTGGCAGTAGGATCTGAAATTTTCATCGCGCTCTTGGACTCAGGGTCCTCGCACAATTTTATTGCAGAAGAAGCGGCGCGCTGTTCTGAACTCCCTGTGACACACCGACCTCGGCTCACTGCAACAGTGGCAAATGGGGAACGAGTTACCTGCCCGGGGGTCATCCGACAAGCTCCAATTTCCATTGACGGCAATACATTCCGAGTCGATCTTTTTGTCATGCCCCTTGCCGGCTATGATCTGGTTTTAGGGACACAGTGGCTAGCAACGTTGGGGCCAGTACTCTGGGATTTTGGCTCGCAGAAAATGTCTTTCCAGCACAATGGCCGGACGGTGTGTTGGTCTGGGTTGGCCACACCCAGTACCTACTGTGTCCAGTCAATTACAGCAAATGGCTCGCTACTGGAGGAACTACTGGAGTGCTTTCAAGATGTGTTCGCCGATCCAATAGGGCTGCCGCCCCAGCGGGGCCACGACCATGCTATAACACTCAAACCAGGAGCACAACCTGTGGCAGTGAGACCTTACCGGTATCCAGCATCACACAAAGATGAACTAGAACGACAATGTGCCAATATGTTGGAGCAGGGAATTATACGCAGCAGCACGTCCGCTTTCTCCTCACCAGTGCTCCTTGTCAAGAAAGCGGATGGCTCATGGCGCTTCTGCGTCGATTACCGAGCCTTGAATTCTCTCACGGTAAAGGATGCATTTCCCATTCCAGTGGTCGACGAATTACTCGATGAACTTCACGGAGCAAGGTTCTTTTCCAAATTGGACCTTCGCTCGGGCTACCATCAAGTCCGTATGCGGCCCGGGGACGTCCACAAAACGGCATTTCGCACACATGAGGCCCTCTATGAATTTTTGGTGATGCCGTTTGGGTTATGCAATGCCCCGGCAACATTTCAAGCTCTTATGAACGACGTCTTGCGACCGTTCCTTCGCCGTTTTGTTCTGGTGTTTTTTGATGACATCCTTCTCTACAGCAAGACGTGGGCCGACCACCTTCGCCATCTACGCGCCGTACTCACCGTGCTACGACAGCATAAGCTCTCCGTCAAGCGATTGAAATGCGCTTTTGGAGTCACCTCAGTAGCTTATCTGGGGCATGTGATATCTGAGGCAGGTGTCGCCATGGATCCGGCCAAAGTTCAGGCGGTTCACGATTGGCCGGTGCCGAGGTCAGCACGGGCGGTGCGCGGGTTCCTCGGCCTTGCGGGATACTACCGCAAATTTGTTCACAAGTTTGGCACAATTGCTGCCCCACTCACTACCCTCCTCAAAAAGGAGGGATTCTCCTGGACAGAAGAAGCGGCCGCAGCCTTTGTCGCCCTAAAGAAAGCGGTTACTTCGGCTCCAGTGTTGGCTATGCCAGATTTCACAAAGAATTTTTTGGTGGAATGTGACGCATCGTCACATGGGTTTGGAGCGGTTCTTATTCAGGACGCACATCCAATTGCGTTTTTCAGTCGGCCCATCGCTCCACGACACCGCTCCCTCGCTGCCTATGAGCGGGAGCTCATCGGCCTTGTCCACGCCATACGACACTGGAGACCGTACCTTTGGGGTCGTTGTTTCACTGTCAAAACAGACCATTACAGTCTCAAGTATCTTTTGGACCAGCGTCTCGCCACTATTCCCCAGCACCACTGGGTGGGAAAATTGCTTGGGTTTGATTTTTCTGTCGAATACAAGCCGGGGGCAACAAACGTGGTAGCTGACGCCCTATCGCGTCGTGATACCGAGGAGGCAACTGTCTTCGCCATCTCCAGCCCACGATTTGACTTCATTGAACGCCTTCGCCAAGCACAACAGACTGATCCGACCCTTGTTGCCATACGAGACGAACTCAGATCAGGGTCTCGGGGCGGTCCCTGGACGATGGTTGATGACATGATCCAGTTCGGAGGGCGTTTGTACATCCCGCCGGCATCCTCACTAATCCAGGAGATTATGCTGGCCATACATGAGGATGGCCATGAGGGAGTCCAACGCACATTGCACCGCCTTCGTCGTGATTTTCATTTTCCTAATATGCGGTCTCTTGTGCAGGACCTGGTGCGCTCGTGTGTCATATGCCAGAGATATAAATCAGAACACCTACATCCAGCAGGTCTCCTGCTGCCCTTGCCGGTGCCTCAAGGAGTCTGGACGGACATCGCAATGGACTTCATCGAAGCATTACCATGCGTTCGCGGGAAGACCGTCCTTTTGACAGTGGTGGACAGATTCAGCAAGTACAGCCACTTCATTCCATTGGCGCACCCATACTCCGCCGAGACGGTTGCACAGGCTTTCTTTTCCGACATTGTCCGACTCCACGGAGTACCACAGTCTATTGTCTCCGATCGTGACCCGGTGTTCACTTCGTTATTCTGGCAAGAACTCATGCGCTTGATGGGAGCCAAGCTACACATGACGTCAGCTTTTCACCCTCAGTCGGATGGTCAATCCGAGGCAGCCAACCGGGTCATCACTATGTATCTACGCTGCCTCACGGGAGATCGGCCACGACAATGGCTACGGTGGCTACCATGGGCAGAATATGTGTACAATACAGCTTTCCAGTCGTCACTACGAGACACTCCGTTCCGCATTGTCTACGGCCGTGACCCTCCGTCTATCAGGTCATATGAGCCGGGGGACACTCGCGTAGTGGCAGTTGCTAGAAGCATGGCAGAGCGTGATGAATTCCTTGCTGACATCCGCTACCGATTGGAGCAAGCACAGCAGGTTCAAAAGAAACAATATGACAAGCTTCATCGACAAGTTACATATCAGGTGGGCGATTGGGCCCTTCTTCGTCTCCGACAGAGGACAGCCTCGTCTATTCCACAGCCAACTACTGGCAAGCTGAAACCAAGATACTATGGACCCTACCGTGTTGTCGAAATCATCAATGAGGTTGCAGTCCGACTGGCCTTACCACCACACGCCAAATTACATGATGTCTTTCATATAGGGTTGCTCAAGAAGTTTCGGGGTCAACCGCCAGATGTGTCCCCGGCTCTTCCTACTACCCACCACGGTGCGACTGTTCTGGAACCAGAACGAGTCGTGCGATCACGCTTGGCGCGAGGTGTGCGACAATTGCTTGTCCAATGGAGGGGCGAGTCTGCAGCTTCGTCTACATGGGAAGACAGGGATTCCTTCGTCGACAAGTACCCCAATTTCCAGCTCGAGGACGAGCTGCTTCTTGAGGGGGGGAGAGATGTCATGTACGACCACACCTATTATAGAAGGCGCCGGGCCAGAGATGTGAGGAGAGCAAAGTAGTTACCATGCAGCAGGTGGTTGGAAAATCAGTTAGCTGGCATGGGCTATATATAGGGCTGTTGTAATTCATTGGAGGACAAGAAATAGATCAAGAATTCCCTCTCCTTCTCCTACATCTGTCTACCCGGGCGCTGAGGGGGAAAACCTCGCCCCAACAACGGATCGCGGCTACGAACTACGTAGCCGGGGTCCCCCTTCCCTAACCTCTGCTGCGCTTGACAGTGTGGTTCTGATGAAATCAACAAGGGGGCAATGAACTTGTTCATAGCGCCAATAAACTAAGCAAAACAGAAACTCTGCAGCATATGCATAATTAAAGATGCTTGTGAGTAACCTTCTAATGCTTTGAACAAGAACTAGATGATCATATTAATACAAATGATATTTTTTCTGAACTGAAGTGCTCTTGTTTAGTTGTTTTACTCCAAATCTCAATTGCTCTATACCAAATTGCCAATACAGAGCTAGATGATTTCTTCCTTGTGCCTGCCTGTAATTATGCTCAGTTGATACGACAACTCCATTACACTTACAGCTTTCGGTATTTAGTATTTACCATATGTAAGATTAACTCTGTTATGTACTTCTCAACACTCAACAGGAATCAGAATGGCTGAGAGAAACACTGCACAAGTGGCTAGATGATGAGTACTGTCCAGAGCCAGCCAATGTGGACATCAGCAACACCGCTGCACGGTCATACTACGAGTCCCTGACGGCAAAAGAGTCTGACCTGGGAGAGATCTTACTGAAGATGGTCGGAGATCTGCAGAAGCTTTCATACCAGGAGAGCTTCCACGGTGCATTCTCAGCTGCCAATGCCGCGGTTCGCTTGATATCGCAGAGGATGGAGTCATCATCGGATGAATGATCATTGTCATGCAAGTGCTATATGAGTTTTGTTGTTTGCAAACCATTTTAGCAGGGGGAATCGAGCACTTTCGTGTCCATCGGATTGGGTTCATCCAGTGTGCCTGTTCATGTCTGGATTCTTGATTATTTGCCACAGAACCGGAGGCTTTGTGTAATTTACCTTTTTGAAGGTAAATAGGCTTCCAAAAGTCATTAGATAAGCATTATGCAGAGTTATTTATATGGGTGCTTGTAATCACACTGAAATCAACTGGCAAAGACAATGTTTGTTTTTGCTTGAGATTAAATTAATCAAGCTTATTAATTGAAAGTGCAAATATATAGATAGCTTATATTTGTAGCCTAGCTTATAATAATCCAATAAGCTGATGAAACTTAGCTTTTTTTTTCATTTTATTACTCAATCGATTACAATACTCATTGCAATTTGGTAGAAAAATCATCCTTAATCATTTCATATTCAAATCTTAGTACCTCTACATCTGAACACTTCATTTTAAGTGCCCTTACCACATCCAGAGCAGAGTCCTCATTGTGACCAAGCTGATGAGACACTTGGAAGCATCGAAACAGGTGTTTTCTGATGGAACTTCCCAAATTTAAGCATCTGAAGAACTGTGTAAAAAAACAGAAAAATTGCAAAACAGTTAAAATAGAGAAAAAACAGACAAATTGCAAAACAGCTAAAATAGAGAAAACAAAATAAAAGTAAAAAAATGAAAAGATATAAATTGGAAAAAAAATGAGGGGCATTCCGAGAATTGAACTCGGGACCTCTCGCACCCTAAGCGAGAATCATACCACTAGACCAAATGCCCTTCGTTGTTTTTGTGGAGAATAAATTATTAGTTGTAACTGAATGTCACCATCAACAAAACGAAAAGAAAGATTGCGTGAATATCCCGCTTCGATTCATCGGCGTAGAATTTAGTTGCGAATACAATCTTCTTCTTCTTCGTCGTCGTCGTTTTCTCCCCTCTAAATCCCCTTGCTACCATGGGAAACTCCCGTTTCTTGCTCCTTCGGTTTTGATTCCTTTCCCTTCCTCCTTCGCCTCGCGTCAAAATTCCAATCTTTTTCTCCCTTTTCCCGCTTCTTGGAACATCTCGGGTGGAAATCCCTCCTCATTCCGACTAGATTCCTACCTCGTGCACCACCAATCCCGACACCTTCTTGGAAGTGCTCAAAAATCTATTCTTTTTCTAGTTTCTCGCCAGGCTTTTCCACGGGATCGATTTCGTCGACAAGTTTCAGCGCGAGGGGGGAAAAAGCAATGCAGCCGGGGCCCGCCGGCGCGCAGGGGGCGGCGCCCTACGCGCTCTACCACTTCGGCACCAGCGGCACCGCCGTCGCCGCCGCCACCGCCGTCACGCACCCGCTCGGTCAGTCGATTGTTCTTTGCACGCCACTTGTGTCAGGATGGGGATGGAAATGGAAAATTTTTCCAGGGAGATGTGGATCCGGGAACTGTATTACTTAGGTTTTCAAATCTTGTGGGAACACTACATGGGATTGGGAAATGGGGCGAGGAGATGGACTTACAAAATTGGAGTGTGCAAACCTCTACAACTTGTATCTGGCTATCTGCATTGTAGTGATGTCAGTAAGATTGTGGTGTAAAACGAAAAAAAAATGTTCTGGTTTCAGTTGGAGTTGAGGTGGTATAGTTTCCTGCCACATTTCAACAAGCCAAGGTGAAATGGGTACTGTAGAAGGGATGGATATACTGTAGGATGTAGTATGAGTGCTCACTGTAATTTTCTTGCCAAGTAGATGCTTATTGCAATTTGCACAAAAGGAAGTAGGTATTTGGTTTAAGTTCTAATTTTTCTGAGTGCAGTTTCTGTCATTCAAACATTTTATATTGTTTATTGTCTTTTTGAAAAAAAATGATGGAAATGCGACAAATAAGGGTTTTATATAATTTACCAAATAACAATTAAGTACAACAAATAAGAAGGGCACATGGATGTGGATTGTGGAGCTAAACTGAACAACATAGAAGGATTTAACTAAAATTGAAGAGAACAACCATCAAATTGAGATATTCATCTTGCAAAATCATGGCCATGTTTCTTAATGAAAACTGAGGACAACTCACATAACATTGAATTGTTCATATCTGTGCTAATGACAGTAAAATAAATGGCCCCTGTTTTCATATCTTTTTGTTCTCTGGAACATAAGTAAACCCTTATATAGGTACCATCATTTTAGCCCTGCAGATGTTATCAAAGTTAGGCTCCAAATGCAGCTTGCTGGGCAGAGAGGAAACTTAGTTGGAATGGTACACAGTTTACACCATCTAAAGATTTTATATGCATATGTTTGATACACAACTTATTTGTAAGTATGTTGATACTATGAAACACTGAAATCTGTCAGGGGACAATATTTACGCAAATGGTGCAGACAGAAGGGCCTCGATCGCTCTACCTGGGACTTGCACCAGCATTGACTAGATCTCTCATCTACGGTGGCCTTCGATTAGGATTATATGAGCCCTGCAAATATGTCTGCAATTATGCATTTGGGTCAACAAACTTTGCTTTTAAATTTGCATCTGGAGTAATTGCAGGTGCCCTAGCAACTGCATTGACAAATCCAACAGAGGTTTTGAAGGTATGCTACTGACCTCGATTAAAAAAATGAGCTTTTTTCCTATTAACTTGATAAGCTGGACACATCCTATAGGTGAGATCACAAATGAGTACAAGCAGAGTCAGTACAGTTGGACTGATTAATAAAATTGTAGCAGAGGAAGGGTTGAAAGCTCTTTGGAAAGGAGTTGGCCCAGCAATGGCAAGGGCAGGCTGCCTCACGGCATCACAAATGGCTACTTACGACGAGGCTAAGCAGGTGTCTACTGATCTTACCTTTTATTCCTTTTCCCAGCCTTTTCGAAAATGAAGTTAGTCAGTATACTTATATTTTTTTTTCTTCTCCATTTCCTTTAGGCATTGCTGAAGTGGACGCCACTTGAAGAAGGTTTCCAATTACATCTCATGTACTGTGAATTCTTTTCCTACATTTCCATGCATGTCCTTCAATGAAATAAATTGACAACTATCTTCTGTTGGATTGAAAGGTCGAGTTGCACAGCCGGAACAGCTGGTACTCTTGTGACTGCACCTATAGACATGATCAAAACAAGGCTAATGTTGCAACGTGAGTGCAAAGGTGCCAGAGTATACAAGAATGGCTTCCATTGTGCTTACCAGGTTTTCATCTAACCTTACGGGGTTTTTGTTGTGAAATTAGAAATCGTTAGCAAACACTGCTAAAATTCATTGCTAAAAGCAGGTTACATTGAGTTACCAGCAGTACAAATAGTTGAATGCATTCATTTTATAAAGTGCCAATAATTAGCAAGAAATCTAATATGACAATACAAGGTGATTGCTACAAATTGTCAGATGATGTGCAGTGTCAATGCTGTAATTTATGTTTGAAATAAAGTACAAAAGATTACCATATGTCCATTTCCTTCAATTACAATTCTAAATACCCAAATATCTCCTCACCTTTGGTCTATATTTTTTTATCTGTCTGCTAATGTATTTCATACAAACTCATGCATGTTCTTCTGATATTTCATCTTTTCTTGGTTTACAGGTTGTGCTGACAGAGGGTGTAAAATCACTTTATAAAGGGTGGGTTCCATGCATGACCTATTGTATTTGTCAAGTCTTTAGCATCCTATCATTTTCAATCAATTTCACCTTTCCATGCCTGAGTAAGGATAAATCCATTATCCATGGTAGTTTTTATAGTATACTTACATAAAATAGAGGACTACCGAAGATTAGGCGACCACAATGCGCATTATCAGCAGCATCTCTTTATTCATAACTGTCTAAAGCACTATTTATGTGTACATCTCCAATCCATTTAAAGCTTTTGTGCATTGAAAGTCTGAAAATTGAAGTTCTGTTTGTCAATATATACAAAAAGTAGAAGTGCTCCATTGCAGGATTTTTTAGGTGAGCCCTTTCTATAACATGATTTATAATTAGTACAGGTCAAGCTTGATTCTAGCCATTTGCACAGCTCTTGTATGTTCTTCCTCTGATATTTTCTGACAAGTTCTCTCATTTTTCAGTGGGTTTGCTACCTTTGCAAGATTAGGTCCTCAGACAGCAATCACCTTCGTTGTGTGCGAGAAGCTTCGTGTACTCGCTGGAATGACCGCTATTTAGTTCGATACTCCCTCCGTTACATATTATAAGTCGTTTTAGTTTTTGATAAGTCAATTTTCTCTAACTATGATCATTTTTTTATAAAAAATATACCAACAACTATAACGTTAAATTAGTTTCATTGAACCGATCATAAAATATGTATTGATACTTAACAATGTATTTATTTAATATTATAGATGTTAATAAATTTGTATTTAAACTTGGTTAAAGTTGAGAGATTTGACTTTGAAGAAGGTCAAACGAATTAAAGCATGAACCATGTGTAGATTCGGCAGTTTATTTGCATTCATTTCCAGAAAAATTCAGCGATGGGGATTCATTCAGAGCACCAAGAAAGCGTATGGAAGAAAGCAAAATTGAACAGTCCAGTTGGATTCATACATGAAATTATTTTCACTCGGTCCTGCATCAGATCCATGATAAGGTCACGTTCAAAACACTTGGATTTCAGATGAATTTTACAAGAACTTGAGATGAAACTGTTCAATTCAAGCGTTTCGACAGGGGCCTCGTTATTTTCCAGGCAATTTTGTTTTCTCATTCTGTACAATTGAATACAAATAAGAGCTGCAAAATGGCTGTTCATTTTGTATCCCAGTATAATAATTTGACTCAAATTGAGGCTGTCTTATTATCAGTACACTTTTCGATGAAATTAATTCCTGGTTTAACACGTGAAGCAACTCTTTTTTTTTATCTTAATTCGACTTTCAGTTTGTTTTTCACCTCTTCTCTGACATTCCACTGCATCCAAATTGAAGGGAAAATGGTCATTATAAAATTCAAGATATAGTAGCACCTAAAATCATATCATAAAAGTCAGCTGCATCTGTCTACCTGCATGTCATTGATCTCCTCATCTGTAAGTGAACGTTCCATTGACCTGTATGCTATCCTATAGCAATGACTCGTCAGACCTTTCTTGTTGGTGAAATTGTCAATTAGTTTTACCTGCAAATGAGCAACACTTTAACCTGATGAGCCATACAAATACCATTATATCATCACATTACTAGTTTTAGATGCACAAAGTTAGGCACCTAGTTTCACCAGTTGGATGCTGATTGAAATACTTCAATCAAGGTACCGATTTCATGGAAATGAGCTAAAAGCACATGTATAAGTAATCTAAGGGAATAGGTTTGTGAATACCAGTAGATATATTTTTCTAACCAGGAGCCTTATTAATTACTCAGGTGTTCCATTTAATCCATGGGATTAATGCTATTGCAAGTAAGGTACAAATCAGGCAATGTTATGGGCGATCTCCAAAGGAAAGAAGTTATATATCATAAAAACTTGAAATTACTAAGATAAGTGAAGTGCTGAGTTAAATATACAACTATCGATCGAAATTACTGAATAAATATTAAATACCTCCTCTACAAGATCTCCGGCAATTCCTCGGACAACCTCACATAAATTGTTCTCGGTAAATTCTTCATTGATCCAGAAACTCATATCCTTGTAACAAGGTGGAAACTGTAGAACAGGAGAAACAGTCAGTAAGGGAAATTTATGTGCAAAAATTAATAAACAGATTAGAGATAATTGGTGGATACGCTTGACGAAATTAATAAATTATTGTTAATAGGAAAGATAAGAGAACAACAGGTTAGGTAAAAGATGGCATCTACTCCCTCCGGTCATTAACATAGGATGTCTTGAGTACTAAATTCATACAAAAACATCACATAGTAATGACTGGAGGGAGTAACACTCATTATCACTAATTCCAGCAGCTAATGAGCCTTACAAGTCCACTAAGGTGAAAAACTAATTTCCTGCTGGAATTACAGATAATAAGTGTTAGATGTTATCTTTCACCCAAATTATGTTGCCTTATCTTCCCTTTTGATCATTACTTTTCTATATGGGTGCCTTGGCTAGGATTTTCAAAGATTCAACATAAGCAATGTATATGACCTGCTGGAATTTATTTAATATTGGTTACTGAGGTGCAGCTGTAGTCTAGTAGAGCTCCTGGAGCCCATGGAGGACTGGGGAGTTGAAGATGCAAATCATATTATGATGCATTCGGTGCCATATTTGAATGCCTTATTTTTGATTAAATTTCTTTGCTCGATGATCCAAATAATGCAAGGTGCACATCAAAAGTAATCCATGTACAAATATGTGGTTTAATCTGATCCAGTAGACATGTTTTCACATTCAAATGAGTTCAGCCAGACAAGTGCAGTTATCTCCAGTAGTATAGTTATTTATACTTGGCCAAGACAGATGCAGAACCACTTGCAATATAAAAATAAACCGAACTATCCTACAAAATATGATGCATAGATGATAGAGTGCATATGACAAATGAAAGTTGTGATGGCATACCTTTGAAAATGGCTTAAACTTGACACCAAGCTTGCCTTCTGAAAACTGAATTACAACAATATGCACATCTTAGCCATACAGTTAAGGGATGATATGACTTCCAGCGGCACGCAAGGACTTAATCCTTGAAAATATGTTAAACTAACTAGTCAGTTAGAGAAAGTATTCAGTGTTGTGAATAGGGGACACAAATTTATTTGATCAGAGCTTCAAATTTGTCATTGGCAATTAAAATCAGCATTATCATGATTCTTCTTTAGAGACGTTAAGCACCCATAATTTATTTTTGAGAAATATCTAGTCCTTGAGATAAAAAAAAGCGAGCAGAGAGTAAAGTCTACTGAAAAAGGGAGCATCAATTTCAACAAATCATCCTGTGAAGTGTCAGCGGTCGGAGAGCGCGGGAGATTGGAGGGAACGTTGTGCCTTAGATTATATGAGAAAGACGTCGAGGGACGGGGACCAGGGCCGCGTCGGCGTGGTGGCGCCGTTGTGGCACCCCGCTGCCGCGGACAAGGACTACCCGGAACACTCCCCAAAAATACCCCGCTCACCTCTAGCCTTCTCCTGCTTATATCACGCAAGGAAGGCAACACGCATAATCCTAGCTCACATAATTGGCAGTAGAGATCTTATTCCATTTCTGCTAATCAATCACTAATAGCTATCCTAATTTGGCGTGTCGCCGGATCCCTTGCCATGTTTGCGCCGGCGGTAGTGCAGTCCGATCATGACAGAAGGATGTCAGGTCCACATAACATAAAGATAGGTAACACATTCCAGGGGAGACGAAAGACCATATAACTCAACATGAACAGTTTTTCACACAAGCTTTCATGATTTTGCAGTTTCTACTGAATACGCAGGCACAAAATAAGATACCCAAGTAGAGACATAACTAGTAGATATACCTGGGATGTGAATCGCTGATCATTTGACCAAAAGAGTCGAATATCTGGAATATCAAAGAGGACCATTGCTAGGCGCTCCAAACCTAGTCCAAAGGCCCATGCCACATGATCTGTCCTGCCATTGCTTTTCAAAATTTCCTGCTCAGTGACTCCACATCCCAGAACTTCCAACCAATCATCCTGCAAAGGTGAGAAAGTTCTTCAGACCAGGAATCATGTCAAGTGTAGTTGAGTAACATGTTTCAACTGGGCAAGGCCATAAAGGCATAGTTAGATGAACTTGCATAGCAACCTGAAAATATATTTCGAGTTCAAAGGATGGGTTAGTGAACGGGAAGTATGTGTCAACCCATCGCATTTCCACAGCACCTGCACACATGTTTCTCTATATTTAAGCCAATACATCACAAATCTATTTGATAATTTCCTTTGATGAGCAGGACAGAATAAGCTATAAACAGTTTACCAAATAGATGTCTTGCCAAGCCTTCCAGTGTTTTCTTGAGGTCCGCAGCTGCATATGCAGTCCCATCCATGCCAGAACCTGACCAGTCATCTGGAGAGAAGACACGGAAGCCTTCCATCTGCATGCGTGAAAGATCATCAAAACAAACCCTTCTTTATAAACATTTTAATTGATCTGGCTTTATATTTACCTGGTGGAAGACAGGATAATGAGTTGAATCAATAGAATCCCTACGATAAACATCCCCAGTTACAAGGAAGTGTGTATGCCCATCCCTTAGAAGCTCTGCTTGATGAGCACTCGTATGGCACCTCAAGACAGTTTGTGCATCAACATAGTATGTGTCATTGTAACTCCGACTGATATGGTCAGCTGGGACCAGGACATCGTCAAAATTCTGCGGCAAGCATGACCTCAAATCAGAAACAACCATATGGTTTGAAGTACATTGTAACATAAGGTGTGCATGAACCTTGAGAGAAATACAAGTGTGCGAATAACTCGTACCTGCTTGACAGAAACAAGAGGGCAGAGGTCATCAAACTTGTTAAACTGCCCAGAGAAATTCTTGTCAAAGTAGTCATAAATAGTGTTCTTTAGAATCCCTAGAGGGTGATTATCCCTCCTATGAAGCTGTAGGCCAATCTTCGAGTAGATCGTGTCCGGAACATTGTTTGTTGGGTCCTCCTCCCTCACCACATCTGCAGATGCCATAAAAAATGAATGAATTAAGAAAAGTCAGCAGAAGTGCAACACAATGTGGTTCAATTCCCACCAATTCCATAGGAGTATTGACACCCTCCCAATTTATTAGCTTAATATTTCAGAATGAGGCACTTTGAACGATGCAACTCCATAGGACTGAGTGGCTGCTACACTGCCTAGAGCAAGAACATAGCTATCTATAAACACAACCATTCCAGGATTTGCAGCGCAAGACTATGAAATCATACACCCACACGCTACACATGTCAGCTTCCGGGACGCAACGACGATGCAAACAGCTAGAACCACACTATCTTCAACAATGCAGAAAGCAGAAGTAGTCAACTAAACCCAATAAACTCCACACCGCCGAACCCTCCCAAGATCCGGCCTTTAGGCCAGTGCCGGCGAGAGCTCACCCTCGCGCGCGATCTTAACGCCGCCCACATCCACGGCGGCCGCCGCAGCAGCGGAAGCCGACGTCCGGAGCGCCCTGGCCCCGAGCGCCGCCGGCGCCGGGGCGGAAGGGAGGAAGAAGAGGGCGAGCGTGAGGCGAGGAGGGCGCGCGGCCGCGGAGGAGGACGGGGAGAAGGCAGCGGCCGCTGGGAGCGTGGCCATGGCGCGGACACGAGCGCGGAGGCGGCAGGCGCTTCGGATAAGCGGGCGCATGGCTGCCGCGGACGGGGCTGGTCTTTGCGGCTGCGGGAGTGAAAGCGAAAGGTAGAAGAAAGCGAGAAAATTTGGCGATAAACAATATGTCCTACTACACTCCCAGTAGTTGTATTGCGGTAGAACATATTATATAATAATTTTGCTATAAAAGCAGTGCAGATTTAGAGACAAATTGAGAGGGGATGGTACACTGTATTGAGTTCAAGAGAGTATATAAAGGATAAAAAATGCTAATAACAACTAATTTTTTTGTACCGGGTTCCTGGGAACCCCTGCCATCACTGTAACTCCGCCCCTTATAAAAGAAGCTAAAATTTGTTTGGATCATATAAATTTTGTAGTTTATTTAAGCTTGTATTGGGGAATTGATGATTTGCCTTTATTTATTGGAATTGCGTATTTAGAATTTATCCATTCATAAAAGTAGAGATAGGTCCTGTGAATTTTGGGAGGAGGAAAATGAACAACACGGGAATACTCAAGTAGGGGCAAAAACTAAATATTTCAAAGAAAATCAAGGGTATAGTATGAGAATTTTTTAAAACAATATTTTTTTTGAAAAGCAAGCGAGAGGTTCGCCGCAATGTATTAGAGGGAGGTAAAAACCTCGGAGAAAAGTCTTACACGTTACAGAGAATACAAAAACGGATTAAAACATCCGAGCTCGCACTTGAGAAAAAGCCCAGAAATCGTTTACAATGAAATTGACAACCGTAGATATAGAGTCGAAGGAGGAGGAGAAAACACGTCTGTTCCGTTCCTTCCAAACGTTCCACCACGTGTACATGATTAATCCGTTTAGCTTGCGTCTTTCGTTCTTCTGTGTCGCCCGTGCTGCTCGCTCCCACCAGGCCGAGAAGAGCTCCTGGGGTGTTAAGGTGGGGATCCCGGCCAAATGAAAATGTGATTGCACCTCAGTCCACACCTCGCGAGTGAAGATGCAACCACAGGCCAAGTGTTGTGGCGTTTCAAAATCTACCAGGCAAAGTTGACAAACAGGTAAACAGGTCCACCCTCTTTTTATTACATTGTCAGCCGTCAGTATTTTGCGTTGTAACAGTGTCCATGCAAAAAACTTGCATTTGGGTTCCGCGAAACCTTTCCAAATTTGTTCGTTGATCACCGGCCTACATCTTCCTTCAAACTGAATACGATACGCCGATTTCACCGAGAAAACTCCATCGTCAGTCCATTTCCAGGTAATATCATCCACTACCGTTGGATCCAAATGTACTTCTTGTAATAGCAACCATACCTGGAGGAACTGTTGAAAGTGTTGTACAATAACGTTTTGCCTTAGCCCTTTTGCCCATCTGTTAAGTTCCATTGCTTTGAACACCGAAAGATGCTTCCTGTTTGATAGTCTGTAAATATCCGGCGCAATGGTGCGGAGTTGTTGGTTGCCCAGCCATTTGTCATGCCAAAAATCCGCTACGTGCCCACTGCCTAATTTGATTTCCGTTGATGATTGGAAAAGTTGAAGATCCTTGGAAGAACATGGCGGTGGTGTACCAATCCACGGTTTTGTCTGATCTTTCCATTTAAGCCATAACCAACGTAATCTTAGAGCTCTACCCATTGCAGTTAGCTCAAGTATACCCAGACCACCTAGGTCCTTAGGTACGCAGATTTGCTTCCAACTAACCAGGTATAGCCCGGTGGACGTAGTTGAAACCGGTCCTTTCATCCAGAGAAAATTTCGTCGGGTCCTATCAAGTCTTTTGATCAGCCACCTGTTTTCTTTGAAGACTGATAGATAGAAAATCGATATTGCCGAAAGTGAGGAGCGTATCAAGGCCAGTCTTCCCCCTTTGGATAGGAGTTTCCCTTTCCATGCAGCTAGCTGATTTGCCACTTTGTCAATAAGAGGTTGGAAATGGGCTCTTCTAGTTCTACCGAAATGAAGTGGTAGACCAAGGTATTTGCATGGAAAATTCTCTTGTCGAGCTCCGAGGATTTGCTGAATTCCCACGTGTTCGTTACGTTCATAGCGAATTGGATAGAATTCTGTTTTATCAAAATTTACCCTCAGCCCTGACGCGTTTCCAAAAACCTCTAGGATTCCTTTGATGCACATTGCCTCCTCTGTGCAGGCTCTAATGAATAACCCGACATCATCAGCGTATAAGGAAATCCGTGATTGATTATTACCTTGGAAAAGAGGTTTCAAAAGACCCTGTCTCTCGGCTAAACTGACAAGTTTCTGTAGTGGGTCAATGGCAAGGAGGAACAGCAGCGGTGAAAGCGGATCTCCTTGCCGCAGACCTTGCCCATGAGGAAAACGTTCCCCCATCTGGCCATTCAAAATGATCGAGGAAGAGCAAGATTTCAGGAGCTGGTAAATCCAATTTGTCCATCTAAGACCGAAACCTCGTTGTTGCATGACTTCAATGAGATATGGCCATCTTACTGAATCAAAGGCCTTAGATATGTCCAATTTCAAAAAAATAGATGGCACTTTGGAGCGGTGTAGCCTTCGAAGGTATCCCTGCACCAGAAGGAAGTTGTCATGAAGACCTCGTTTTTTAATGAAGGCTGCCTGATTGTGATCAATTAGCATGTCTAGCGAAGGTGCAAGCCGGAGTGCCAACAACTTTGTGACAATCTTCGCAAAGCTGTGGGTTAGGCTAATCGGCCGGAATCTATCTGGCGTGACTGCAATTTCTGACTTTGGAATAAGTACCACATGTGCTGAGTTGAGCTTATGAAAATGTTGTGACCTATTTTCCAAGAAATGGTTTATTGCTCGCCAAAGGTCCAACTTGATGAAATCCCAGCTTCTCTTGTAGAACTCATTTATGAACCCATCCGGTCCTGGTGCTCTATCCACTGGCAAAGCCTTGATTGTGGTTTGCAGCTCCGAAAGGGTTACTGGCCGCTCCAGCGGGCTAAGATCGCTTACCATCGGGTAAATTACATTCCAAGGTAAAGTACACAATCTGGTGGTCCACTGCCCGAACCTTTCGGTGAAGAAGTTTTTTAGCACGCGCGCTTTGTCGTTGTGATCCACGAATGTTGTACCGTTTTCTTCTAATACCGGTATAAAGTTGGTTGCACGTCGGTTGCTCATTCTAATGTGAAAGAACTTTGTGTTAGCATCTCTATGTTTGAGCCACAACAATCTCGACCTCAGTTTCATTTGAACCTTTTGAATGGAAGCAAGTCCCAGTGAAATTGATTTCAGCTCAGAGCGTAGCTCTCGTTCATTCTCTGACAACAGACGGGATTCTTGTGCTTTATCTAGGAGGAGAATTACCTCTGTTGCAATCTGAAACCGTAGTCTGAGGTCGCTAACCTTCTTAGTACCCCACTTTCTTAACGTGAGAGCAAGAGTTTTAAGTTTTCTGTGGAAAAGCAGCAACGGGTCTCTAGTGCTAGGTAGAACCGATTTCCATGTTCGTTCCACCAGCTCTGGGAAATCATCAAGATGGAGCCAACACTTCTCAAACCGGAAGTTAGCTGGTCTACCTGGTTCCGGGATCATGGCTAGGAGCAAAGGCGTATGGTCTGAGAAGGAGGACGACATAGCAGTGAGGATACAGTGCGGGAAATGAATCATCCAGGTCGTTGAAACAAAGACGTGATCGATTTTGGACAAGGTAGGGTCCCCTGTCCCGCTGCTCCAAGTGAAACGTCGCCCATGCATTTTAATTGGTTTTACTGCCATTGAGTTTATCGTTCCACGGAACCGCATCAACATAGCACGATTAATGTGGCCTTTATTTTTGTCCTCTGCTCTGTAGATGAGGTTGAAATCTCCAGCTATAAGCCAACAAGAGAGGGAGATTTGTTTCAGGTTACTTAGTTCCTCCAAAAAAATGTGTTTTTCTGCCATGCTTTGTGGACCATATACACTGGTAACGCTCCAACTGTAGTTATTCCATTTGTTGCAAATCCTCACTGTTATAGAGAAACGTCCCCTGGAGAGCAATCTGGAAATAATTTTCATCTACTGCTACCAGAATTCCACCACGTGTTCCATCCGCGGGTAAGTAGAAGAAACTGTTTTCAAACCGCTTGCCCAGTAAGTTACAAATGTCCTGTTTAACGATGTTGGCAAGTTTTGTCTCTTGTAAACACACAACAGTTGGAGAAAAAGAAAACATGGATTGGTAGAGAGCCGACTTTTTAGCTATGGAGTTCAGGCCCCTGACATTCCAACTAATGAGTTTCACTCGATCATTTGACATTTAATACGGTGGAACACAACAAACCAGCTATGGCGTGCTGCCATGCCTTACTAGCCCCGCTAGCCATTGCTTCATACAGCCAAAAATTGTTTGTTGCACAAAAAAGCACTCTTACGCTCAACTGGTAGCAAGCCGTCATATTTATTTAGCTATGGCTGCTGCTCCTACCCCTTCTACTGGGCGGAGGTGGACGCTCCATTGGAGTCCACAAGTGAGCTCGGCGCAGCTTGCCCACCACCCTGGGTAACCAGCTCCCTGATCGCACGGATCGCTGCTGGAGACAGTTGTTGCCTGAAGAGGGAGCCCAGTTTCTGCGCATTAGATTCACAGGAGTTAGAGTCAACACCAAGTTTCCTTGCAAGAACTTCCAGTGCAAGGGTGGATGTCCCCTTGCCCTGCGGGTTTTTTGCTGCCAACCGCGCGCTGCGTCGGCCTGCCAACGGGGAAACCCTATCCTTTTTCCCAAACTGTACCTTAGGCGGTGTGGGCAGCAGCGCCTGAGGCACTGCCACTGTGATCTTTGCCAGGAAGTCCTCAAGCTTGTCACCGATGATAGCTGCATCAGAAGGTTGGCTCGCCATCCCAACTTCGCCTCGGGTCACCAAGGCTTCAACCGACTGGACCAAAGGTGGAGAGCAAATTTGTATGTTAGCTTCTAGTTGCATGGGGTCTAACAGATCAACTTCATGGGCAAGATCTGAGTAGATGTTGTGAGCAAGCACAAAGCAATCATGTTCAATGAGAGGATCAACACATGACTGGTGTACCTCAACAGTCTTCGCACTAGAGGAAAAGTGACGGTATCCCCCAGAGCCAGTTGAACTGGTTCTCCCTCTTGTCGCTGAGCGCTGTACATCCGTGTCCTCCCTACATCCGATACGACGCCAAATGGAGCGTGCCCGCCTTTGGCGGGGCTGGTAGTAATCTTGGTCCCCTCCATCACCTTCATCTTCATGGTCGCGACGGCGCAGGGGGCGTTGGCTACAGTCGCGACCAACCGGAGGAGGCACGCGGACCTCCTCGCCATCAGGAACTCCCAAGCGCCACTCCATGGAGCGGCAGTGGGGGTGGTTTGCATGCGGGGTAGAGTAGTCTTCCACCTTATCTACATGAATCAGGATCCTATAAGTGTGTCCCAGCTTGGTCCCTTCCACAGATGTGTCATACGGATCAGCCTGTACCCAAGGGATGTTAATAGAACCCTGCAACGGATCGGGGTTAGCAATGGTAAGCCACAAAACCTTAGGAATACTCTCTGGGTCTTGGCACCAAGTCCATAGGTCATAAGTCTGAGAGTAGTTGCCCCTCCTCGAGTAATCCTCCAAGTAATGCACTGCGCAGAACCGCCCAACAATGTGTGCCATAGATTTCTCCGTCCACGCATGCATCGACAGACCTTTCTCGGCCTTTTGGCTAAGATCAAGTGTAAAACAATATTTTTAAAAAACAAATTTCAACTATGGCAGTCGAATTCAACAAATTACAAAAATATACTCTCGTCGGTATTTAATCGGCCGAACATGATTATGTCAGGCCACGTTCACCACTTGATCGCCTGAACGTGGCCACATCAGCTTTGTTCGGTACTTCAACAGTCAAACGAGGCCACGTCAGTGCGATCGTGACCACATTAGCCACGTTCGGCACTTCAAGTGTTGAATGTGACTGACGTGGCCGAATTCGCTGATGCAGTGCCAAATGTAGCTAAGTACTACATTAGCGAATTTGTCCATGTCAGCCTCGTTCAATACTTGAAGTGCCGAACATAATTAATGTGGCCACATTTGGCCAAAGTAGTCGTTGTGACTGACATGGCTCCACGTCAGCCACGTTCGGTACTTCAACTATCGAACGAGACTGACGTGGCCACATTCGGCCGATTAAGTGTCGATGGGAGGCTATTTTTATAATTTTTTGAATTTGACTATCAGAATTATTTTTTTAAAAAAAATATTATTATTTTAAAAAATCATAGTATGATGTAGGGGGTATATTGTCAACTCGCCCGCCGCCTAGGGTTTAGGGTTCTCCCCGCCGCCGCCGCCGCCGCAAATGGAGGCGCTCCGGGAGGCGGTGGCCGAGCTGACGGTGTACGTGCACCCCTCCAACGCCGCTGATGTCCGCCGCGCCGTCGCCCGCCAGCTCAGCGCCCTCCTCTTCTCGTGAGTCCCACACCCTCCCTGCCTCCCTCTTCCCGTCTCCCTCCCACCCCCTCGTCCTCGCTTCGCCTCCCGTGCTTCCTCTAGTCGACGGATTAGCAACCTTCGACTAGAGGATTCGACTCGTCGTTGCACGCGGCGGCGTCCGAATAGATTGTAGGGGCCGAGCAATTTGAGTCTGCTGATATTGGTTAGAGGAGACATGCGTAGTGAATTTTAGAGGAGCAGATTTCGTGGCTTTTGTTGCTCACGTGTTCTAGTTTGAAGCTGAAACGATTGATTTGTGGTTGGGAAGAAAGAAATGTTAATGCAGCTAAACTAACCACAAGTTTCAGGAGATGGTTTATGATGTATAGAAGCTATACACCCTAATACCGCGCTTGTGCTCCCAAGCTATCGCGAGTCTCATTTTTTTCTTTCTTTTTGTAAGTATCAGCACGTGTGTGAGCCATTCTGATGACTGGTATGCTTACACAGGTATGAAGATCGCTTTGACGGTGTATTACTAGCTCATGAGGTTACTGTCGAGGGTGATCAGGCGAAAATTCTGAATGGGTTGGTACCATATTTCGGTGTACCGGTTCATGCAAATCTCCTGCTCTATTCTCCCCAACCAGACATGATCCTAGGTAGGTTTGATTACTTGGTGGACTACATTATCTTCAAAATTATCAATGTAAACCTGCTGAATAGCCATCCTGTAATAAAATTATACCATCATGTGTTATGTTTGTTATATGGAATTGCAGCGCCTTCAAGAGATAATGTGATTTGTATTCTTTTGCAATAAGTGTGCTACTGTTACATTGCTATTGGCTGAATCCAATTGTCAGATCTTGTTCAATGAAACAGATATCTGGTAAAAGTTTGAAACATGTAGTTTTGATGTTTAACTTTTTTCTAACTTCAGAAGGGAAGGTTGAACTGCTTGGGAAGGAATCAATTCATGCCATTGTGCTAGGGGTTTTCTCAGCAGCCATCATGTCAGATGATATTCGTGAGAAGTTCAAATTCAAAAGAGTAAGGTCAACTTTTCTTTTAACATTGATGGGGGATAAACCTCTTATTCGCCTACAAGGGAAATTTTATCTTGTTGTATTGTACAAATAAATGGTTGATACTTTAAACTTTAGAGGATTGGTGGCTAGTAAGCTTCTTTACTCCTGTATAAATCTGAATAAGCATCACTTATCACCAATTGAACAAATTTTTGGATAGTTGGTTTCCTCATATTTATGTTTTCTTTCACACAGAAAGGAGATGGGGGAAAATTTATAAGCTGGACGGACAAACAGCATGTGATTAGAAAGGGAAGCATGATACGGTTTTCTGTAAAAAGGTATTGGCTCATATATCCCTTTTTATCAGATTCAAATTGTTTGGTCAATGTTTTCTGTTCTTGTTTGAAATATACCTTACCATACATAGAATGTTTCATATTTGTATTTTGCCTATGTAAGTTGTATCTATATGTTGCCCATGTAGATGATTGTTCTGGCATATTAATATTTTTCCTTACTGTGCTTATGAGGGATTGATGGGTGCCCCAAAACTAGCAACTGTGTTTGAAGTTTGAACTATAGTACATTCTAAAATATCATGTCAGACTGAATCAATAATATGGACAATATGTTGTGTTCCTGGAATGAATGCAACCACATAATAGAACTATCTAGTGAGTACTAAGCAGTAGCCTTGTAGCTTATTGAATCGTGAGGATTGGACTATTCGAGGTGTCCTGAACTCATTTGCAGCATACATTGGGGTGTATATAATAAGAACCACAAGATAAGCCCTGATTTGATTGCATATAGTTAATGTGATTCTCGACATTCTAAATCAGGTAAATTTAATCCTGCATCTTCTGATGTTCAATTGTAGGGTGGATACAGAAATGAATTGTCACATAACTGGATCTTTAATCCCACCTCATACTGGATCCATGATTTGGCTATCAATTCATGACGCTGAATTTGCACCAGAAATTAACAGGTTTGCATATGTTACCACTTTCTTCCATGTTACTTGTCAAACTGATATATCCCACTCAACATTTCAAGATTTTGAGTAATATATTTTGTGCTCAAAATTTCCAGTGGTAAAAAGAGATCAAGCAATATTGGAATTAAAATTGAGCAGAATGAACAAGATCACAGAACGTTCAACAATGACTACAGCGTGATAAATTCTGAGCCACCGCACAAGTCCCGAAAGAGGAGTTTAGAAGAATGATTCCATTCTAAGGTTTTATGAAGAACTTCGTCAGAATACAAAAAAATAGCTAATCGTTTGGACCCTAGTAACTTATGGTACTGAAGAGCACTCACTTGTTTTGGGGACCCATGAAATTCCTTCGGGTTCCTATGGATACTCATCAGTGATGATGTTCCATTTCAGTAAGTAGTTTTTTGCCTGGTTCAGAAGTTGCTTCTTTGTTGGCTCCGGCCTGACTAGTGTCAATTCTCATGAACTTGCTTCTTTGTTTCCTATGGTTCTGTTTCATACACTCTTTAAGACAAATAATACAAATGCTCCAAGTGCTGGTGTTTAAGGGATCATGTATATCCTAATTAATATTATGCAGACACACGACCTTAGAAATTCCCCTATTCCTCTTTCTCCCTCTTCTTCTTAATTGATTGTCATGCTACCAAAAACCTTAGGTGGCAGTCCATTAGTTTTTGATCATTTTCAAATGAATTCTAGAATATTTAGAAATTGTTGAGCTACCTTCCTGCTCCACAAATCTAGATCCATTTTAAATTTGAGGTTCTATCAAACAAGCCTATAATGTCCATAGCAGGCTCAAATCGAGAAAGCATGAAAGGCTGAATTGAACTGATAATCCTTTGAAGAGTTGGATGAAAGAGTAAAAGAGTTGTATAGAAATCTAATTCTGGACTTCACTTTTGGATTGCTACCATCATCTCTATTCAATTTTGGATCAGCCTTTAACCATGGAATCAAATGCTATGCTAGCTCCTAAATAATGTCAGTGTAGATGATTTTTCCACAGGACCTCTCCACTAACCAAAGTATGACAGTTTCAATTTTCATTCCCTAGAAAAGTTTGAGAGGTTGAAATATGCCACAAGGTTTTATCCGGTTTGGCTTCAATTTCTTCCTCGATGGCAAGGATAACCTGACAATGCAATTGAAATATGCTATGCTATTGCCTACATTTTGTAACAGAAGAGATCACAATGCCTCCCAAAAGCCTACCATACAAACTCACTGCTCTAGCCCTCATCAACATTCATCTCTCCCTCTCAACATTTGTGCTAACTCATCTCATCTTTTATAGAGCAAAAAGGGCAGCAGCATGGTACCATATATCAATGCACAGTCTGATACTCATTCAAGTTCTGACTGCAATTGCTTACTCAAATTCTGTAGGTGAGTTAATGTCAGTCACATGTCAAGATAAGAGTTATAAAGTGTTAGCATAGAGTTGCATATGTACTTAATTACAGTGTATTTGTACTGTAATTAGAGTGTAATCAACGCTGTAATTTTAAACGGATATGCATGCAATCATGCAATTTTTAGTTTTGCATTTTCGTTTGATAAATTTCAGTTCTATGATCAAATTATTACTAACCAGGATGATTTTTTCTTGCTGACCGTTCATCTTTCAATTGGAGTCATTTGTTGTTAATTGGATGGTTTGAAATATGAGGCTGAAAAAATACGGAGAATTTATATAGATAGACCAATCTTGATTTTTAATTAGGCTTGTTTAGGATTGCTCTAGATCTGAAATTTGTTGAGATTTTTTAAAATCTTGCATCGGGAGCCACAGATAATCTGGTTTTATTTTGAATTACAAACAAAAGTTTAAACCACCATATTTTATCGTATAAACTCCAAATATAACTTTGATTTTGGAGCTCGAGTTGTGCTGAACAGACATTTAGATGCCTAAACAGTGTGATTTGGAATTTTGTACTAGTTACTATGGCATGATTTCTGTGTCTAATTAGAGATATATGTCATGTTTTATAGGACTCTGACTCATAGATTCTTATTGGGTGGAGTTAAAGCTAAACCAATTACTATTCTATTCTTAATTTTTTAATAACGAAACAAGTGATCGAATATGCTCTAGAAAATACATAAAAAATATCTTTCTACTTCTTTCTTCGATTGACCTTCAGCCGTGCAATCACATATAATCTCTGTGTTGGTGATTTTTTCGTAGGACTTCTCAGCTAACTGAAGTATGCAGGTTTCAATTGCTATTCTCTAGAAGAGCTTGAGAGGTTGAAAGATGCCATAATGTTTCATCTGATTTGGCACTTGTTTCTTCCTCAACGATGAAGATAATCTGACAATGCAATTGAAATATGACCGTGCTATTGTTTGCATTTTGTAACAGAAGAGATCCCAATGCCTCCCATGCCTAGCATACAATCCTTATCACTCTTCATCTCTCTCCCTCAACATTTGGGCTAGCTCATCACATCTTTTATGGAGCAAAAAGGGCAGCAGCAGCAGCAGCATGGTACCATATATCAATGCACATTATGATACTCTGATTCCATGAAGTTATTCAAGTTCTGGCTACAACTCCTTGCTCAAATTTGTAGGGATGACAATAGGTTTATACTTTATACTACTGATGAGTACAAATTGTCCACCTATACGCATACTTATTTTGATAGATCATACATGTTAAAAACAAGTACATATGCATAGTACAACTTTGTATCCATTATATATATGTAACAATATTAACACATTACATAGCATTAAACTATGTGAAAAATGAATATGAGCATATCACAAATTTATAAAAACATAACAAATATAAATATATGCAGTGATATAAGGCAGGTATATGTCTTGTGGTATATGTGGATTGTATGATAAACTAAATTACATATGCATACTTGGTGTTGATATTGACATCTTACCGTGTGTTTAGTTAGGGGAGTAGAATCAGATGAAATAGTTCTATCTTAATATTTAAAGATGGAATAACTTTATTCCAGTTTTTAGGGATTGAACGATTCTATCCTATCCTACCTTAGACTCACTATCACCCTTGCGTTTCAAGTAGAATGATTGTGTTGCCTTAATCTTATAGGATAAAGTCATACAAAATTTAGAGCATTTAGAGAGATTTTCGTGTAGAAATCACTCCATTACACTAAATATACAAACCAAACATTAAAAAATAGGATACGATAATTTCATTCATTCTATCATATCGTATAAACCAAACACATCCTCGTAGAGTCATCACAAAAGAAAAAATTGAGTACAAGCTATACTGACAGCGCCACATCTGAAAATATGTTGATGGTCTCGAACATACGTACTATCAACCAATCCATAATGATCTACGGGATGAAATTTTTTGCTAAGCCGCAAAATGAAATCTTGAGGGCTTTCGTTCTCAACTTGTAAAAGAAGAGTTCCCTTTGCCTCCCAGGCCTACCATGGCAACTTGCTGGTCTAGCAGACTCCATTTCTCTAGGTTAGCCTTACTTGCTTAGCTATCTCATCTTTTATAGAGCTGCATGAAACCATCTATATATGGAAAATTTAACTATTTGTCACTCTCTTCATGTGTCAATTAACGGACCACATGTCAGTGACTCAGGTGACCCCACGTGTCAGTGACAAATTGTCACTCACATGTTAAGAGTGACAAATAATTAAATCCCCTCTATATACACATCAATGCACAATCTGATTCTGTGCATTCATTCAAGTTCAGCAGCTCAGAAAGTAGAACTGCAAATTTATGTTTATATCTATATAATACTAGTTTATCCTAGTTGAGTGTGCCCATGTGTTACAATAAAAAATTTGGAACATTGAAAGAACATCATATAAATAATACAAATAACTTAATACATAATAAAATAGCATTCATCGTAATTTGGTTTTAAAAGTAATAAATATATATTTTACTAACAATGATATCCACGTCTTAATGAGAATGATGACAAATTCACTATTAAAGGTTTGTTTGGTTCAGATTTTTGAACCAGCTTCCTGGCTCGGAAGCTGGAATCTGAACCAAACAACTTTTTTAGAATCTGCAGATTCTCGTAGCATATATTTGAAAATTGGTATAACCCAGATTTCGTAGCTTCTCAGTTTAACTTTGAATGAATATTACCTATCATGTTATTAAAACATATCAGTTCGTGTAAAATTTGAAAAAGTGAAATTTTAGTAAAATATATCATTTTAATGTAATTTAAAAATATATAATTTTAATAGAAATATTACAAAATTTCATGGTTAGAATGATTTACATATAAAATTACACATTAATAATGTAATTAAACATCATGAATTACCAAAATATAAATCTGCAACTATTCCAACCAAACAACTTCTCAGCTTTTTTACAGCTCACAACAGATTTTCCAGAATCTACAGCTCAACCAAACAAACCCTAAGGTAGTATAGAGTGTAGATATAAATAATATAATGCATTAGTTTTATCTACCTCTTCCATTTAAAATACAAGAATTTTGTAGGACAGCTCCAAATTTCATTGGATTCGATTCGACCAAATCAAACCCTAGCTGGTAGAATGAAGTTGAAAAGAAAACCAGGTTACAATATATAATCTATGGGAGCTTAAAGTTAATGATTGCACCATATATTAATTATTGACAGTAGTGTTCTCAACGACGAAATTAAGATGATAATCGACATTATATTATTAATACTGATATGCTAATCGTAATCGATCGAAATTCAACATCAGCTCATGAATGCTTGCTCGATCACGGATGGCAAATAATAACGATCATGATCATGCAAGGGGGGCAGTTTGCAATGCTAATCACTACTTAATAACATATAATTAATTGCTCTCTCAGCTCATATATATCACTAATTTAATTTTTTTGGCTCTTAGTTAGTTTGCTATATAGGTCTCTAATTTCTGATTAGTTATCCGAGACCTTGCTCCATTTTCGAGAAAACTTTTATATATATATATATATATATATATATATATATATATATATATATATATATATATATACACCCGGGAGCGCTATTCTACACCACGTGTGTAAAATAGCTATCCTACACTGTAGTACATTCAGTAGTAGATTTCTCAGTAGAATAGCAATTGAGCACTACTTTTTTTTCGGTAGTAGATTTCTCGGTAAAATAGCTATTTTACACTTGTGATATAGAATAGCATTTATATATATGCTATCTTACACCACGAGTGTAGAATAACTATTCTACTGAGAAATCTACTACTGAGAAAAAACTAGTACTCAATTGCTATTCTATTGAGAAAATCTACTACTGAAACTAATCGGTGTGAGATAGCTATTCTACACACGTGGTATAGAATAGCTATTCTACACACACGTGGTGTAGAATAGCGCTCTCGTGTGTGTGTGTGTGTATATATATATATATATATATACAAATGTTATTCTATATCACGGGTGTAAAATGCTATTCTACACCGACGTGAAATGAGAGTCGAGATTGGATGGGGCGTGGGGGCACGTTGGATGAGGTGGGCACGGTTGGGTTGATCGGTGTAGAATAGCATTCTACACCCATAGTGTAGAATAGCGTTCCCGTGTATATATATAATCTGTGTGTTTAATTTGGGGAAAATTTTATTGTGCATTCTACGGTCGGTAGAAATAGAATCTCTTGGGTTTTTTCATCCAAAAGGTTAAAAATAATTTATATTGACATTTTAATTAGTGATAGTATAAATTCGTCTAACAAATAAGCGATGCTAAAACACATAATTATAAATTTATATAACATGTAAGCTAGAGATGGAGGAGGTTATCGATCGATGTGAATTCTTTAGTAATGATTATACCTAAAATATGATAATCAAAAGTATTAATCTACTCTCCAAATCAACGGCCAAAATTGATTCTAATAATAAAATAAAAAGTATTCGAATGCATCTCAAATATCCTCTAACTTAGAGGAGGGGCACAGCAGATTTCATGTCTAATATGCAGTTCATGTGTCGCATTTGTTGCACCGTTTTTTGGAATTTTTTAAATGATTTAAAAAAATCCGGTAATCGGAATAAAAAATAAAAAAAATAGACTCCCGCCACCAGTGTATCCGCTGAATGTAGCCACATCAGCCTCGTTCGGTACTTCAACAGACGAATGTGACCACGTCAGCCTCGTTCCGCACTTCAATAGACGAACAAGGCTACGTCAACACCGCAATAGCTACTTCGGCCGAACGTAGCTCTATAAATAAGAGGCACTACATCAGCCGAAAGTAACCATATCAACCTCGTTCGACCGTTGAAATGCCGAAAATGCTCTATAAATAGGGGGGCACTACATCAGTCGAAAGTAGCCATGTCAACCTCGTTCGGCTGTTGAAGTGCCGATAGTGGCTGATGTGGCCACGTTCAGCCGAAGTAGTCGTTGCGGCACTGACATGGCTAACCGTTGGTCACGTTCGGCACTTCAACAGTCAAACGAGGCTGACGTGGTCACGTTCGGCTAATACAGTGTTCGGCAGATACACCGCCAATAAGCGTCTATTTTTGTGATTTTTTTGAATTCGACTACCGGATTTAAATTTTGTTTAAAAAAATATTTAAAAAATCCCATTTTTTGTTTCTTTTTAATTGTTTCCTTGAGTTCTTATAGTCGTGCATTACTACACAAAAACAGAGGTTCGCCGAACGTGTTGCTCTGCTCAGTGTATATATATATATATATATATATATATATATATATACACAGAGAGAGAGATAGATGGCCTTAATTAATTAATTAATCAGCAGAATTATATTACTTTAATTATTATTGCTGGTAGGTAAATACTTGTGAAACATCATTTGAGCGTACAGAAACATACATAAAGCAATAATGGCTCCTCAACTTCAACCTCCATATCATATGATACGATCACATTATATTATACAAACTCATCCAGTACATATATATGTGATTATTCAATATTAATCCAGACCTATAAAGTTGAGATGAGATTCGATTATTATTCTCTAGCTTCTCACAATTGCTAAGGAGATTAACGAAAATTGCACCTAAAATTATTCTTAAAATCAAATTCGAAATCTGAAAATGAAGCTTTTGGACTCTTAAAATGCAAAGAAGTCTCTCTGTCCGAAAAAAAAAAACTTCACTTCTAACCCTACAATTATGTCCCAAAAGAAGAATCTATTTCTAAGTAATTAGCTACCCTGGTTGGTATATATTTATTACTTGGCATTGTTAATTTCTTATCAATAGAGAATATTCTAGTCTTTTATTCTCACAACAAACTAATTTACTAACCTCATCTGAAAAGTAAAGTATATATTTAATTTGGGATGGAAATAGTATCTGGTTTTGTGTGAGAATTTACACAAGGTTAAGCTAATATATAACTATTCGATGATATGATAATTAATCTATAATATTCAGAAGGATACATCGATTTATTAATTGTTCTAAGGGGAGATTGCCTTTTTATTTCTGAAAATTAAGAGTACGTGTGGTAGCAAGTCCACTTCCATGCATTTCCATGGATCAGGAGCAGGATAATGACCTGATTTGACACTACTAATTGATCCATCACCCACTCACCTCACTCATCAACAATAATTTAGCATCTTGGCATCCATCTACTGGATCATGTCTGTCGGTTATTTTAAGTACCCGTTTGATTCTTCGCTCCGAAAGTTTAGTACCGTCACATCGGATGTTTATATGTTATTTTGAGTATTAAATATAGCCTATTTGTAAAACTCATTTATAATCAATCAGCACGAGGTGAATCTTATGAGTCTGATTACGCCATGATTTGACAATGTGGTGCTATAGTAAACATTTGCTAATCATGGATTAATTAGACTTAATAAATTCATCCTGCGAATAATCCTTCGATTCTGCAATTATTTTTATGATTAATTCACATTTAATCCTTCAAATTGATGTCCAAACATCTTATGTGACACAGACTAAACTTTAGTCCATAGAACCAAACACCCCAGATTTCGACATATGTATTCTGGAGAAAGATTAGTTCTTTAATTAATTACTAGCATGGTGTGTAGTGTTGCATCTAGAATCTGAAGCTTCTCAAACGATTTTAGATTATACACCTAGATTGTTAAATCTAGAAATAAATTAGAATTTATATTATACATTTAGTTTATCTAGTTTCTCACTGGCTATTTCTGAGAATATGAAATTTTCTAAACAAGACACGTGTATTTTATCTAAATAATATAGATTATTGTCTTACATTGTGAGAGAATCTAAAAATGAACTCCAACTTCTTTTGATGTTTTTCATAATATAATCTCATCATATCGGACAGGGACTAATAATGCTTAATTCGGTTATATATATAGACACACACGCACACGGAAGCGCTATTCTACACCACGTATGTAGAATAGTTATTCTACATCGACCATAGAAGTACTACTTTTAATAGTATATTTTCTCAATAGAATAGCTATGCTACAACACATGGTGTAGTATAACATTAATATATATATTTTTTTTGAGAAAGAGAAATCCAGAACGGATCTCCCCCATTTCCATTAGAGAAATGATCAGGTTCTACAGCAAGAAAAGTAGCATCATCCTAGTTATTACAAGACAAACACGAAAAGCAGGGTCTTTGCAACGAAGGCCAAGCCACTACTACCAATTATTATAGTACCAAAAGACCAGTTCTAAGCAACCTGGTAAAACAAACCATTCCCAGATAACCAGTTTGAGTAAAAAACAAAAGCAGCAAACTACTTTCCCTTCAATCACCCAGCATTTGTCTCTTCAGGTCCCATCCATGTCTCCTGGCAAAGACTTCAGCTGCCACCCGTTTTAGAAGATGCACCCCCGCTATTAGCTTTCTTGTTTTTTCCTCCGATTTCTTTTTGTATGAAAGCATTCTGAGCCTCTTTTCTAGAGGTGGCTATCTCCAACACAGATTTATCTTCCTTCATCTTCAGTCTCGTGCATCTTCTTCTGTCTTCATCTTCAGTGTCTTTCTCTTTTTCTGGCACAACAATTCCCACTCTGGTAGCAAAATCAACGGACTCCTGAGAATCGATATAATCCTCACTATCAGTTATTTGGATCTTTCCCACATCCTCTCCAGAGTTCACATCCAGCAAAGCAGTGCCATCCATCTCAGCCTCCTTTTTACCCATGTCATCTGTTAAGCTTTCTTTAACAATCATTTTATTTTCATCTTCAGGTCTATTTGCATGTTCTGTTCCACATTGCTCCATTTCTTCTATCTGTAGCATTTCAGCTAGATCACCATCAATATCCTCCTTTGTTTCATTTCCCTTAACATCCAAGTGCAATCCAGATCTCTCAGAAGTCATAACTTCCATCACAGGCTCAATTCCTATTCCTCCCTTTCCAGAACTCATCTTCCCTAGGTTCCTCTTCTTGGCATACACATTACTTTGAGCATCTCTATTTTGAAACTCCTCATTCTCAAAGGTTCTTTTCTCTTTATCTTTTCCTTGCGCCCATCCCACTTCCACCATTTCATCCATCTCAAAAAACACTTCATACAACAACATGGTGGGTGTAGTCACCATTAAGGCCATGGGTAAGACAAATGTGTTCATCATCCCTAGTTTGATTCTAATAATATCTTTAGATCTGACTGTCTCCATATCAATTTCTAAAACCACTCCCAGAGTAGAGCCCACTTCACACAAAGCATGATAGTTCTTCATAGAGTCAGGTCAACCTTTCACCCTAAGCCAAACCACATGTAGTTTTCCTGCTGCAAGGGCTTCTTGAGTCAAAGGCCTCACCTTAATCCTCACATTGGTACCCTTAAGAGTGAACTCTTCAAAATTAGATATATCTCCTCCAATCTCATTTTGCTAGGAAACCTAATTTGAAAATTTCCGTTTCCCATATTCTTAGCTCTCCACACCCAGTTCCATTTAAACTGATTAAAGAAACCTTCCTCCATTTGTTTCTCAGTTAAATTCTTGCCCTCCTCAACAGACACTATGGCCAAAGGGTTCACATGGTCTTTACTAGAAACATCCCTAGCATTTTAAATTAGGATGCAACCCAAACCATCAGCAGCACAACCAACAAACTTGGCAACATGTTTTGTTTGTTTTTCCAGGAAACAATCTGAAGTCCTATGAGAGTACTTCCCACAAATCACACAATACACCACAGTTTTGCAATCTTTACTCACATGACCTCCAGTTTTACATTTAGTGCAGAACACTTTTCCCATTCCATCAGGTTTAAACTCCTTCACACCCCCACCATCATTCAACACAGGTTGATCTGAGATCATTTTCCCTTGTGTTCCAGAAACATCCACCTCCACATTAACCCCCCATCCTTTTCCCAAGCAGAGAGAGGTTTTAAGACATCACCTTGGGGGTTCGCCATGTTTTTCCCAGCGTCAATCTGCTTACCAGTATCCGCAGCCGTATCTGGCGCGTTAACAGGGCGGGGACCCCCCTGAGTAGCCCCCGTTCCACCCCCTGCTCTCCATGAATTTGAAGCTCGGTGAGGCGGACGAGGCTTCCACGATCTATTCCCCCACTCCGCCATGTCAGAAGAAGCAAGAACCTGGGAGAAGCTTCTCACACCCACAGAGTGAGTCTTGGGCGCCTCCCCCCCTACGCCAAGTCTCGGCCACTCCTCCTTCCACTCCACTTCAACAGGGGAACGAAGATGAGCGAACTTTGTGGAAAAATGCAAGAAAGAATGTCCTGAGGAATCAGCGTAGAGAGCTCCGCCGCTGGGGTGCGAAAGCGCTGGAGGCAATCCCAACCCTAAAATATCTCTCTGTCTAGAACCTTCTGTCCTCTCCAGAACAAGCTGGTTCTGCTTCAAAGTACATCTCCCTGGCCCAGCAAGACCCAAAGGCGAAGAAACGCCTCGCCCATCCCCAACTGGGTCCTGCGGGCTACGCTTGTTCCGCCATTGATGGCTACCATTGTCATGGGCCAAATCGCTTTGTAACCTCGAAGTCATCATGGGCCGCAACAAACCTCCTGAGAACGTACGTACCAGGGCGATGACGACCTCCTCCTCGGACTCAGCGATGAACTTCCCTAGGTTCTCCCACGAAGGGATGATCCAAATCCAAATCAAATCCCTTCGTGGGTATATATATGTATATGTGTATATATATGTATATGTGTGTGTATATATATATATATATGTGTGCTCTTTTGACAGCATTGAGTTGATTGCAACTGACCATCACCATCATCGAAAAGTAATTAGTCATCTTTTCCCATCGGATCAATGTAATCCATAATCACGCACGCACTGATACATGTTGTTGTCGTTGGTGATGTGATCCTAAATTAAGGTTAGTTTTGTCGTCTCGAAAAAAAAAGGGAGCCTTTGATGCGTGCATTGCATTGCATGGACGACTGGACTGTCCCTCTCCAAATATACGGTCAACGCTAGTCATAGACATGAACCTTTCGCGAATCTCGAAGCGCATCCGACGGTGAACCTTTCGTACATACAGTGAGGTCTCCAACCGACACACGCTAGCTACCACACTGTATATAATATAGGTAGAGTGAGTATGTTGTATGTGTACTCTACTAGCTACTAGCTAGTGTGTGCAGTGGTCACTTGGATACATCACACAATTCACAAAGATGGGTTAAGAGAAGTGTTTAAGCATCTCGAGAGATGTCTTAAATTTTATTCCCTAAAATTTGATATAGGGATCATTCTATCCACGTTAATCCTAAAAACTAATTTGATTTCTAATAGTTTTCCTATCCCTGTTTTTAAATAAGGAATGAGAAATCAATCCTAAATTTAGGATAGATAACAAGGGATTTAGGAAATGGTTGAGAATGGGGATTTGTTTATGAGTATTGTTGGAGTCTAATTTTTCATCAAAATCTTAAATTTTAAATTTAAGAACTTATGCAAGAACTCTCTTGAAGATGCTCTTATATGTAATTCAGTGAGATGGCTATAATCCCAACTGGTCACTAACGTCGAGTTCCTCCAATATCAAAGGTGCCGGTTCTCTCTGCCCTACCATTTTTTGACTAATTTTATAGTACTTGATAAGATACCATATTTTTCAATATTAATTTTAATATATCCTGATATCTAACAAAACTAATACTGAAAAATATAATAGCTCCTAATACCTTAAAATTTCCATACCATTAAATGTGCACACTCATGTGGCCTTTGATATAAAGGGCCAGCAGGGCACCCTCCACATTAGCCATAGCTTAGCTTATTAGCCACCAGCTGGCCGCTCGCTTGGTTGCTTCTCCACTCACAAGCCACTCGCACACACAACCACCGGGCTAGGCCGGCCGGGTCGGTAGAGTGTAGCTAGCTCGGGAGCTAGGGGCATTAATGGCGATGAGACGGGCGTCGGCGCCGGCGCCGGCGAGGACGGTGGTGGGGGTGGCCCTCGTCGTGGCCGCAGTGATGCTCGGCGCGTGCGTGGGGGGCGGGAGAGCGGCGCTGCTGAAGGCGCACTTCTACCGGCACAGCTGCCCGGCGGCGGAGGTGGTGGTGCGCGACATCGTGCTGGCCCGCGTCGCCGCCGACCCCGCCGCGCTCCCCGCCAGGCTGCTCCGACTCTTCTTCCACGACTGCTTCGTCAGGGTACGTATCAATTAATGCAGCAAGCTACGCCGCCGTTCATGCATATATGCATGGCGTCGTCCTCGATCCGCCGCCGCTGACGACGTACGGTGGCGCGCGCGCGCGCGGTGCATGCAGGGGTGCGACGCGTCGGTGCTGATCGACTCGGCGGGCGGGAGCTCTGCGGAGAAGGACGCGCCGCCGAACGGCTCGCTGGCGGGATACGACGTGATCGACACCGTCAAGGCCGTCCTGGAGGCCGTCTGCCCCGGCGTCGTCTCCTGCGCCGACATCGTGGCGCTCGCCGCCAGGGACGCCGTCTCGTCCCAGTTCGGCAGGGACCTTTGGGACGTGCAGCTGGGGCGGCGCGACGGCGTGGTGTCGCTGGCGTCGGAGGCGCTGACCAACCTCCCGAGGCCGTCGGACAACTTCACGGCGCTGGAGGCCAGCTTCGCCAGCAAGGGGCTCGACGTCAAGGACCTCGTCATCCTCTCAGGTATTAAATTATTAAATTATTATATCTTATATTTATGATCACCACTAATTATATTACTGTTAACAAATGAGGAATTAATGACAACCCTAACTTACTTTTTTTAAACACCGGTAAACACATACACAGATGATTAAAGGCGGCATCATGCATCAAACTATTATTATATTAGGAATTTTTGCTCATGTGTCTCTAGTTGAATATAATAACTAATTAACGTCTCTTCTTTGGACACAAGACGTATCGTACATGACAAATATCTGAGTTAAGGTATGTATAAATGATGTTTTCTTTTTGGCACAAGATGAGTATATATATATATATATATATATATATATGAGAAATTGATAATCAAATCGAGCTATATATATATAAGGAAAGAGATGACCACTAAGCTAGCTAGTGGTAATTAATATAAGTAGTACGACACGCGGCGGCCGGCGGCCGGGGGCGGTCGCCGGCGAGGAGCTCAGCTCGCGCATGCACGCGTACGTACGTCGGCGGCGACACCTGCGTGCGAAGACGAACGATATGATGGTGGAGGGCAACTAGCAGCTAGCAGCTAGATATGTAGCCAGGTGTAGCAGCAGTAGAGATGGGAGGTATTAGCTAGCTAGGCATGCATGCATGCCGGCCGGTGACGCGCGCGCGTGGCGAAAGCGACGGAGCAACCGCCACGGCACGCATGTGGCCGGCATGAACGGGTCGACGTCGTCGTCGGCGCAAGGAACGAACGATCGATCCACAGCCGGGCCGCGCCGCCCGGCCGTCCGTCCGTTCCTGATAAGCATGCATGGACTACGCAAACACACTTGCACGAGCACGATGCATGCATGCACGGTAAGTAGCTTATTTAGGCTGGTATCTAGAAGCTCCCCCAAACAATATCTCGGGTAGCACAGATTTTCAAAATATGTAGAAGCAGTTAGTCTCTCTAAGTCTAGTAACTGATAATTTGGCTAACCCCAGCTTCTCCAGATTCTACATATTTTTATTTATCCACAATGTCACTGAATAAAACCCACCCACCCAACAGTTAGCTAACCAACCAGCCAGCTAGATACTCGGACTAGCTGAGTCTGAGAATCTGCAGCTCCTCCAAAGAGGGCCTTAGACTATTTCTAATGATCTCTTAAAATTTATCCCTTATATCTCTTATATAATGTATCTAAAAGATACTATCCTTATATAACTTCGGTCTCCGATAATTTCTCTAAAACTAATTCCTTATATTATTAAATCATCTTTTTTATTTAAAACAATTGCTAAATTATAAAGCTAATCACAATATATATATATAAGTTTGTTTAAAAGCACAATTGAATAAGGATAAAACATAAACATACTTAGTATAGATTGCAATTCAACCCTCAAATATCAAAAAAAAATTAAATGATCTGTTTGGACCATTTTCTTATCATGTGTTTGTAGGATTTTCAATTGCAATTGATAAAATGATGCTAAATAAAGAATAACCAGTACATTAGTAAACATGAAGTAATTTGTCAATTTAAAATTTGAGATAGAGAATGAGTTTTGTTACCTACATTTGAGGGACGGGGAGAGAGAAATAGAGAACGAGATAGAATAGAGAATGAAATAGGTAGGAGCATGGTTTTTGTAGCTAATTCTCTAAATTTAATTATAGAGAAGTAGATAGTGCTCTTAGGTTTCAGTCCAAGATATTGTAGGAAATTAAAGCGTATAGTACATCTACTTGTGACTGGATTAAAAATATGTATTTAAGCTAGCAATGCATGTGGTTATTTTATATTAAAATAAAATTTTAAACTACTCCGGTACAATTACGGATTCAAGATTTTTTAAGCTTAGTAAACTTATTATCTTTAAGAAATATTGGCTATGAAAATTGAGTGTATTTAATTAAAATATTTGTTTTTTATTTTAAACTAAAAATAAAAATAATTTTGTTTTATTATATAAATATAAACTCTCAATAATCAGTATTATGCAATTTTTTACTGGACCATATATATATATATATGTAGAGAGAGAGAGAAATTAAGTAGGATCGCTATAAATTTTTGGTTGTGCATATATAAACTCTCAATAATCAGTATTATGCTAGTTTGGTTGTGCATACAAATTTTTGGCTACCAAAACTCCCAAATATTGATGATTTGTTACTATAAATAAATTTGACATTTTAGTTAAATTGGTTAGTGCATATGTCAGATTCAGAGGTCTCACACCGAGTCTCGAGCGAGAGAGGGTGTTGGAATATGAAGTAAAATATATTGCTCATCTTTTCTCGTCAACTTAACTTTGCGGTTGAACTAGTTGCATTGGTGGATTAAACTTAATACAATATCAAATGGAGATGTTTTGAGTTTGAACCACCCTAGCTAGTGCACAATTAAATAAAAATTGCATCCCACTTCTATTCCACACCTCTAGAAATCTCTAGAGGTTACGAGGATTGATCATTAATATTGCATATTTTGGACATAGATTAACTAATGCACTGACATTGAAACTTTGGAAATTTTACAGTTTTTGGGAAGGTAGAAGAGATATCACGATTTTCAGATTTAATTTCAGTACCTCTCAAGTTCAAAGAATGCAAATATAGCTAGCTATTCAATGGTGACTGTGACTTAGAAAAAAAAACAGGGACTGACAAATAGCCCATCCCTTTTCAAATATTACTTTCAAAAAAGCTTCATCTTGAACAAATATATATATATATATATGTTGAACAGGACTGTGTATATATGATAGGAACGATCAGTACTTATTTAAAATTACACTGCATGCTAATTAAGCATATTGTTCAGAGTTAATTAACAACAATGCCATGCATATATATATATATATATATATATATATATATATATATACGTACGGAAAGTTAGTTAATTAAGCCATGCATCCAGGTGAAGAAAAAAGGTAGCATAAATAAAGTGGATGAGAATCTCCAGTGACCAATGATTTGTCACTTCATTCAGAGATATGATCTCACGCAACGTACCCATCCACCACCATAATGCCTAGCATGGCATGTGCCATGTATGATGTATGCTCAAAATCAATCAGGCTGCCACTAATTATTGTTCCAGATGTTTCATCAGACACAATCACTATCACTGATTCAGATATCTTAACAAGCGGTGTGTTTGGTTTTCTAACCTGCTTCTCGGTTATGTTAGAAAGCCAAAAACCGAAACAAACAAATATCAGATAGATAGATAGATAGATAGATAAAGCCAAGTTTTTTAACCATAATAGAATTTTGCTAGCATCAAGTGAAAGTTATTCATCCTCAGATTTCACAACTTAGCATTCTTTTCATAGTTTGTGATCGATGTCCGATCTCTCTTCGCCAATTTTCATGAATTATTTTATTATATTCGCTATCAATTGAGATATGTAATCGAGGTTACTTTCGATATTATTTCTCGATATTATTCCGACCAAACAACTTTGTGTTCTTTTCGTAGTCGCGGCTTATAACAGTTTTTTTCGGAAGCTAACAACAACTTCCTAAGAATTAAACACACCATAATTATATAATTATAGTAGAGGCCAAATGAGATGGGGTCTGCCAACTCTAGCTTCAGTGTATTACAGTTGTGTGCACACTACGGACCAATGCAATGCAAGCCTGGTAGCTGCTTCGATCTAGTGGTGGTTAGAAACTTATCTTGCTAACAACTAACACCTAACAGTAGTAGCTAGCTACTGCAAGCATGCATGCTGCCACTCCTAACTAATATCCATATCCAGGAGCATACAAACACCTTTATTTACATGCATATATGCCCTGCAAGAAGAGATTTGGATTGGATTTCATCATACCTGTTGTTCAGTGGTGTCCATCAGTTCATCATTGAGTGCCTGCCCTACATACATTATTCATACATGGCATTTCAGCTAAGTGATGGACAGTGCTGTGTAGTCCTAACTGCCAAATTGCCAGCTTACATTAATTGGGAGCTAACTGTTTGGCATGTACTTGATCAGCACCACTGTGCATATATGCAGAGTGCAGTCCATGCGATGGTAATTGCGGCTGATGAACAGCTAGCTGAATTAAGTGTGGATGCATGATGAACTTAAAAAGAGAAGAGGAAATTAAAGAACAACTTGTTACTAATCAATCCTCCTTGTATAGCAAAAACCAATTCAAATTAGGTTTGAGGATGATATTTAATTTGCACGTGTATGCAAAGTTCAAAGACAATTGGGAATCCAGAATTTATCTTAAGATTTTCATCAAGTTGAGCGATATGATCTAAAAATATAATACTTACTTTGTACGGTACTTGCACTTCAGGGGCGCACACCATCGGCGTCGGCCACTGCAACACCTTCGGCGCCCGCCTCTTCAACTTCACCGGCGCCGCCGCCCCATCCGCCGACCCGACGCTGAACGCCGCCTACGCCGCGCAGCTGCGTTCCACGTGCGGGTCGCCGTCGAACAACGCCACCACGGTGCCCATGGACCCCGGCAGCGCCGCCCGGTTCGACGCCCACTACTTCGTCAACCTCAAGCTCGGCCGCGGCCTCTTCCAGTCCGACGCCGCGCTGCTCACCGACCGCCACGCCGCCGCGATGATCCACAGCCTCACCGGCCAGGACTACTTCCTCCAGGAGTTCAAGAACGCCGTCCGCAAGATGGGCCGCGTCGGCGTGCTCACCGGCGACCAGGGCGAGATCAGGAAGAACTGCAGGGTAATCAACGGCGCCGACTGACCAATTAACAATTTTCGACGTTGTTTATTATTATTAATATTGTTGTTGTTATTATTCATTGTTGCGAGTTTGGTATAGTAAGATTAAAAGTAAGTTTACAGTATTGGGAATTTGTGGAGGTGATTAGTTCAATAAATTTGCATCTGTTAATTCTCTTTTACATTTTTGGCATGAGGAAATGTATGCTATAAACTAGTGATGAAAATAAAAGACAAAAATACTCCTTATTAATAAAAAAGAAATATTTTGAATTACAGTTCTATTCCTTGCTGATTGAATTAGACCGGTAATTCAGTTGGAAATTCCTGCAGACAGCAGTAACTTAAATCTAATGTAGGGAGTAAATAATGACCAGGGGGACTCACAAAACCAAGAGTTACTCTGTGATAGTGTGATTATATATACAAGCAGCAGCAGGAACCAGTACACAAGTGATGCTCAAAAACATCAACATAAACAAGTATAATCTGGTATCCGTAATATTATAAACTCAGAGCAATTCAGATTTCAGAGAGACGATTCCTCACTAACTTGTCGTGTATTCAGCACTCTTACCATTCTTTACAACCGTTGTGAATTGTGATGTTGAGAATTTTCCTTATGTTTGTGATAACAATTATTCTTTAGTAACCATTTACCTAAATGAGAAACAAAACCAACACCGACCACACCTGGAAGGCTACCATTTGGACGTGGTGGACACATGACAACCTTAATCATAGTAGCTATTACCAAAATACTGTCGAATTTATATCAATAATTCAGTGAAGGCAAGCCAGCAGAATACACACTGAATCTTTCGCTGATAAAATGCATCCAGATGAACAGCAGCAAGAACACAGCACTAATCAGAACATGAGCAAAAGTTAAAATTATTGCATTGTACCAGCTGATCACTGTCATGGAGCAATACAGCAAGATAGCAACCTTATCTTTTCAAATTGCAAGGTGAGATAAGCATGTAAAACTGAAAACATAGTGTAAGTCCTTCATTCACTTGGACCTGGTAGCATAGATGAAGGAGATGGCGGCCACCATGGTGGTGGTGGCAGCATACACCCAGGCCCAAATGCCACCCTTCCTCTTCCTCTGTGCCTCGACCACTGCGAGATTCAGCAGCTCAATATCTTTGCTCAGGACATTGATCTTCACCTTCTTTTCCTCCAATGTCACCTTCATCGTCCCGATCTGACCATCCTTCTTACCATTGCACTTCTCAAGCGCCTCAATTCTTGACTTAAGCTTGCACGCTTCAGCCTTTTCATCATCAAGCGCTTCCTGAACTGAATTCTTCTCATCATTCAGGAGAGAAAGCTTGGTATCAAGCTCATTGCAGGATGATTGGAGCTGCGACATCGAAACATGGAGATCCTTCAGTTCAGTCCTCAGCTTAGCAGCTTCAGCATCCTTCTCACACACTGTTTCCTCGGCCGAATCCTTGTTGGCCTGCATAACCTCCAACGACGTTTTGAGTAACCCCATTTCCCTCATGATTGCTGCCTTCTCAGCATCAAATGACATGGCAGCAACTTCCTTCTTCTTCACCAACTCATCTAATTCCTTAGAAAGCCTCTCAACCTCTGCTGCTGAGGAGGTATGTTTCTTCTCTGCGGTGATGACATCTGACTGAAACCGGGAGTTTTCACCCTTCACCATATCAAGCTCCTTCTTCTTTGCCGCTACATCAGCCTCCAATTCCTCTCTCTTAGCCACAGCAGCCTTGAGATCCGCCTCCAAAGACACCGCCCTCGTATCCATCTCCACCTTCTTGTCACCCAGAACCTTCAATTCCTCCACCATCGCCTTGACCTTGTTCTCCATTCCGGTCCGGTGGGCATGGGCCGTGTTCTTGAACTCGTGCAAACTCCTCTCCACCGCCGCCTTCTGGTCCGACACCATCCGTACCGCCTCCTTCATCTCCTTCAACTGCTTCGCCAGTTCGCCCTTCTCACCGAACAGCTCGGAATTATTCCCTTCCAACTCCGCCACCATGGTCTCCAATCCGGAGACCCTGTGGGACACGGACGCCACCTCCGCTTCCTTCGCACGGAGAAGCTTCAGAAGCCGGGCCTGCTCCCCGACGGTCGTCTCGAGGCGCGCGACGGCCTTGTCCTTAGCGCTCGCCTCGAGCGCCGCCCTCGATTCCGCGGCCCAGAGGGACTCCTGGACGGCGGCGACGCGGGACCGAAGGGCGGAGACCTCGTCGGCGGCGGCGCGGAGGGGCGCGGCGAGGGCGGCCTGCGCCACGGCACGTTCGGCGGCGGCCAGCGCGGCATCGTCCGCAGATAGCTCGTCGAGGCGACTCGTGAGCGCCTCCACCTGGCCCCGCCGGTTCGCGGCCTCCTTGATGAGGATGGAGTTGAGCGTCTTGAGCTGCTCCGCCTTCCGGTCCCGCATCTCCTGCTCTTCCCCCACCGCGTGGGAACCCGGCGGCGGTGCCTCGGAAGGCAACCCGTTTCCGTTGCCGGAGGCGACGGCACTGTTGCCGTTGCCGTTGCCGTTGGCGGCGCCGGCGGCGGATGACTTCTTCTTGGCCATGGCTTGTCCCCTAGGGTTTTCGAGTGGTTGAAATGACACGGGTATCGGCGCGAATTTATGCAAGAGAATTATTCCACTGATATGTGGTCCCACCTTTGCGCATCGGCCCACATGTCAGTGATTCCATTAAAGCGGGTGACGGTACGGGACGCGACCGTTGGTGGGAGAGGGAATTTGAAATGGCATCAGATGGACGGCTGAGATGCATCGGTGGCTTATCAGTTTCTGCGCCGCATTTAATACTGGAGACTGGGAATTTTTCCGCTCTTTTTTTAGTGGCCAAGTGGGAACGAATGATCCGCGCCACGTGGCGCTAACACCACACAGCGAATCTGCCACGTGGCGTCCGCGCATCAATTGAGGTGGAAAACCTGAAGAAATTCTTCTCTGCAATGTTTTGGAATTTGGATGAATGAGATCAGTTGATATGATGAATCGAAGGATAATTTAGTATCTATTAGTGTAGACTTTAGGAAGAAAATAATTACAATGTTTGATTAGATAATGGCAGGTCTTAAACATATAGGTATAGATAATGTTTTTTTATAAGGTAAATGTTTAAGACCTTCCACTATCTAATGTAATTATTTTCTTCCTAAACTCCACACGAATGAATACTCAATTATCCTTCAATTCATCATATCCACTACTAAAGTCAAGTCCTAATGAGAGAATTTCTCGCAAACAAGGAAAAGAAATGACTGGTTTCAGGCTCATACATTGGCTCGATCAGAATTTCTATCTGAATTTGTCCCAGGAGCCCTAATCTATCTGTTCAGGACATCAGAATACTGCATTTTGACTCATCAGTTTAGTACTGACTAGAATTCATGGCTAGGCATTCAGCATGCATCCAACCCTTTTATTCACATTCCAGGTGTTGCATTCAATCATGAATGGCAAGCTCAGAAGTTTAGGGTGAAGAATTGGTAATCTGGACCAAGAATCAGTCGACATGAAATCAGCGGTCTGGGCATTTATATACACAGATAATGTTCTAGAATAGTGTTATGTTATTATGGTTTATGTAAGTACTCCATAGTGTACAGTGGCTCTTATTGCAGAAGCTCTCATGTAAACAAATCATGACATAGGCAAGAAAGCACACTACAGAACTGAACATTAGGGAGCAGGCACAACTGTTATGTGATGTCAAGTGTGGATTACAATCCAGAAGTACCTTGAGTGAAGCAGATACACTGAAACAGGGAGCCTAGAACCTAAAGTTCATCTTTAGGTGCTGGTAAGCAGTGCTCATCCCAGAAGTAGGGGAACTTCAGTTTGGCTGCTGTATGAGGCATACTCCAATCTTCATATGTAAATCTGCAGACAAGCAATATCATGAAAAGGTCAAAGCATTATTTACTACTCACAACTTTATTGCATATCTGCTAAAACTGTAAAAATAGCAGTTTGCTTATTAGGTCGTATAGAGCATATCAGCAATCTCGTGAACAATGCCACACATATTTTAAGAAGAGCAGTACAATCGAACAAGGGTATCCCAATCTTTTGCCTTCTCTGTTAATCATGTTTCAAATAACAAGAACAGCTTTATATGTGCTCCACAGTACATATGTGTGCATCCAGGATTTGGAAGACCTGACAACCATCACTTTTAACCAAAACAACCTGAACCAGTTTTTTATAGGACGCTTTAAATCTTAAAATAATACCATGCTCACCATTTTAAGTGGAGTATATGTATCAGTACTTATAAAAATCCACCATCAAAATATTATGATTTGAAAATTTGTCAAAGAAACTAAAATGCTTTTTGTGGAAACCAGGCACTATTTCTTATGGATTAAAAAAATATTTTGAGCTCTGTGTGTATCACACTTGACAACACAAGCTACTTTTAAGTAGTTGGTATATGCCAGCTAAAAGAAGTGGTTAGTACGAACAAACCAATCCAATTTATGTTGCCAACCATATAACATGACATTCATGTGAGGTGAACTCAGTACTTACATCTTGACAGGTGGGCGTGATATGATCACAAGAACCTGCAAATCCTCGAGCTCATCAGAATTCCAAACCTGACACCAGGAGAAACAAGTTGCAAACATGCACTAACTTGTCAAATTGTCAATTGCATATCCCATATCCCACCTAAAAAGTTGAACATGTTCTTAAAATTCTAGCAAGATTTGTGAGATAATTTCAGCAGAGCTGTGCAAAGTAGGATCAGGTGCCACATTCAGTAAATAATATAACCACAGCCATCCTCTTCACCTGGTGCGGATCATTTACAGGAACTGAGAACGTGCTATTCTGAAAGACAGGAATCTCCTGAGGCTGCCCTGGATACTTCATTGAGCTTGACCCCAACAACAGTGTGCCTTTCCCTTTTAAGACAACAAAAACTTCCTCGCACGAGTGCCTGTGGATCGGCGTCCTTTGGCCCGGTCCAAATGTCTGAAGCCACAATTCCACCTAAAGTAAACCATTTCAGATAGGCGCAAGAGAATAAATTCCATCACAGTGGCATCCATCTATATCGACCCAGCGTCATATGAGCATACTTCAACAAAAGAACTATACCTACAAATTCATATATCCGGGGGAAGTATGTACAAGTGCATATCAAATCCTCACCTCCTTCATCCCATGAACCAACGCACCAGCGACGGTTATATGTGAGAACCCTTCCCTTCCATAATTGCTCTGGTACATTCGGTTGATATCTTTCACCAGTGAATTGTCTGGAACACAACTAGATACAGTTACGAACTTGCACGAACTGAAATACCTAGATCCCTAGAGATTGCTAGATTAACAAAATAGAAGATACTTCCGGTGCTAATTTTCATACGGCAACTCCAAACAACTTCTCCTCTACATCAATTAAGGATCCCCTCCTCGACGGGTATTATCGCGAAGTATTAACCATGGAAGTTTCAAGAAGCTCGGGAAAGGAAAAGGGGAGGAGAAGACGTGGCACGGGGAAGGAGGGACGACCTCGCGGGCAGGACGATTCGGCCGCACGGAGGAGGGCGGCGGCGGAAAGCAGGGCGAGGAGGACGGCGCCGACGTGGCGGGCGCCATGGTCTGCAGCCGCAGCTGGCCTAGTCCCCATTTCTCTTCTAGACTTTCCCAAATGACACTGTGGGCTCCCGACAAAGCCGACGTAGTCCTATGCGCGTATCGGGTAAAGTTAGAACATCTCCGACTCACGGGGTGTTTGGTTTGGGATTTAAAGTTACTTTAGTCCCTAAACTTTAGCACTTTAGTCTCAAAAACATTGCTAAAAGGGACTATAAGGGACTAAAGTTTAGTCCTATAAAAAAGAGGAGACTAAAGTTTAGTTTAGTTCCTAAAAGAACCAAACAGACCCTTACTATTTTTTCCTACCTATAATTAAGGAGGTATTTGGATGAGGGGCTAGCCCGTGTTACATCAAATGTTTTGATATTAACTTGAATGACTAAACGTGAACTAATTATAAAAATAATTACAGAATCGGAGACTAAATCGTGAGACAAATTTTTTAAGCCTAATTAATCCATATTTAGCAATGTTTACTGTAGCATCACATTGTCAAATCATGATGTAATTAGACTTATTAGATTCGTCTCATGAATACTCCTCTGATTATGAATGAGTTTTGTAAATAATCTAAATTTAATACTCCAAAATAGTATTTAAACATTAGACGTGACAGGGTCTAAAAAATTTTAGTCTTATCCAAACACCCCCTAAAAATAGGGATTTTTCTCTCTATTTTTTAAAACACTACAAAAACTTCTTATATTTGAATTTCTATATTTCATCTATCTATATTATATTAATATTTCATAATTACTACTAACTAAATGTATAACTGATTCATATTTAAATAGCTAAATTTAGAACTAATATATATTGTAACGGTAATTTTACAATCTAGCTATGTTTTACCATTCAACGGATCAATATTTCTATCAATTACATTAGAATTTACTAAAAATTATAATATTTGTAAATTGAAAAAGGTTTAAATTGGATGTTTGCTTTAACATATTAGCTCTTTTCAATGTTTAAATTGGTTGAAAATAGGATAAAGTAACATATTTGGCTTCCTGGGTTTGGGGAGGAGGAGAAGAAGAATAGAGAGTAGGATGGGATAGGGAGAGAAATAGAGAGCTAGTTGGAGAGAGATGAGATAGAGAGAGAAATAGAGAGTTAGTTGAAGTGAGATTTTAAGTGAAATTTGCTAAAAATGAGATAGGGAGTGAGATGAAGAATATGTTGGAGATGCCCTTAATTCGTTGTTTTGACGATTAGTTAGACTCACTAAATGTAAGTTAATTATAAAGCTAATTGTAAAAATCTTAAACTAATTTATGGGACAAATATATTAAGTCTAATTAATTTTATAATATGACAATGTGGTACTATAATAAACATGTGCTAATTATATATTAATTATATTTAATAGATTCGTCTTGTTGATTAGTTTAGGGATTCTGTAATTAGTTTTTATAATTAGCTTATGTTTAGTCCTTATAATTATAATCCAAACATCTAATGCGACAAAAGCTAAATCTAAAGTTTACTCCAGAGTATCTTACCACCTTAGTTGTGAGGCCGCGAGGTCATACGAGTCTATTTATTATAGTGAGTCAAAATCACAAATAATCAAATATTTCACGATTCATTTGTGAGAAGTTGATCAATTGTAAATGTAATTTAAATAGCCAAAGAGTTTATCACTTTTAAGCTAGCTTTTGGGACGATTAATCTTCCCCTAAAAACTTGTAAATATGCATACAAGAAAATAATTGTTTAAATACTTCAAGTTGAGCTGGTTTGCCCGAGTGGTTAAGGGGGAAGACTTAAGATCTTCTGCACTGAAGTGCGCGTGGGTTCGAACCCCACAGCCAGCATTTATTTTTTATTGAACATTTCGTTTTTATTTTTGCTACGCTTAAATTGTTTGTCGCCTAAAATGCTCCCAAAATGATTATATCTGTTTTATCTTTTTTTACAGAATATATGTTTTTAATTTTGAATGTGTTCGCAACCTCCCGTTCGAAGCCTTATGACGTCACCCTAATAAGAACACTCCAATATTTATCAATAGAGTTAAATTCGGTTTGAATCCCCTATTCTTAATGAAGTTTTATATTATATTTGCCCTCTTCAATTCATGTTTTTATTTTGGTTCCTTTTTGTCTGTTTTTATTTCACTTCAAACCCCAATTTTCTCTTTCATATTTCTCAAACTCATCTACTCTTGTCTCCGCATTCATATGTTTTTTTGTCAATGGAAATTGCATGTATTGCTGGAAAAAATTTCCAAAGTAAATAATTAAATGGTTCCAAATTTAAAATATGGGATAAAGGGGTTCGGAGCGGGTAAGAATATGGAGTCATAAGTGAAATCGTGTGACTGAGATGTAATACGAGGACATCCATCCTAATATTATTCTCGTCTGAACATGTTCAACTTTAGAGTCTTAATAGAATCCGGTGCTAAGTTAATTGTGTTCATTTAGCAATAAATACACAATTGTAGACACACATGGTCCATGTAGTCCAAACTAAAAAAAGAACATAAACAATTAATAAAAAACAGGTCCTCCAATAAATATTTCATGTTATACAAACAATAATGATAATAATCTAAATTCACATATTTAGAATACCAACTTAACATTTAGAATACCAACTTACCAAAATGTGAAGTGTCACATTAAAAAATATTTATAGGTTGAAATTATAAAATATTATCCGTACTTATGAGCTGGCTTGAGCTCAACTTATTTCATATATGAGCCAAGCCAATTTTCTAGACATAACATGTAAGCACAGTTAGTTATGTTACTGGTAAAAATGTGAAATGTTGTGTAATTTGCAACAAATTAGAAGAGAAAACTAGATAATTCAAATTTAAACTGAAACTTTTTTTTTTAAAAAAAAAGAGAAAAGAGAACGTATGATGGAGAAAACCTAGGAGGTAACCCGACCGCGACCTCTTGAAAAGGAGCACAAGACCCCTCGAAAACCCCAATCTTGTCGCCTTTCCCTTCTCCTCCCCCAGGCCTCCGTCTCCACCCCCCGCGCCGGCGCCGCGCGCTAGGGCCAGCCTCCGCCGCCACCTACCGCGCTTGGCTGATTGGCTTCATCGGGCCTTTCCCGTGTCGTCGCAGTTTGTGTGCGCCTCCGGTGACCCTGCGGGTTCGTGGAGGATGCAGGCCACCGTGAGCGTTTCTTGGGTCGCGCAGGCGTCGGTCCTCGGCGGCGGCGGCGGAGGAGGAGGAGGAGGAGGCGTGGTGCCGCGGCCGTCGTGGAACGCCGCTGCGGCTGGTAGGTGGCAGAGGTTCGGGTTCGGGGTGGTGCGGTGCTGCGTGCAGGAGAAGAAACCGCGAGTGAGGAAGACCAAGGAGGAGAGGAGGGAGATGGTCGAGTCCTTCGTCCACACGTACTGCCCATCGCCTCGTCTCGTATCTTCTCTTCCTCCTGTCGCTAAAGCTGTTTCATTCTCACTATCTTGGTCTGCAGATTGCAGTGTCATATAATTACCATGCTTAAGTCTCGTTGCTACTGATATATTGAAATGGAGTCAGCCATAATTCTTTCGCATTAATAGATGGAGCCTACTGTTTCATAACTTCATAACGAATTTAGACCTAGTTGTCAAATCCTAGAAGCTGTAGTTGCTTGATTTTGCAGTTGAAGTCATTTGCTTGTTACATGGATAGTTCTGGTTTCCCTATATTGTCTGTAATTACTACATTTTGCACATACTGTTTTTTTCCTTGTAGCAATCTAATTGGTTTTGATGTTGTCTCTTGTCAGTTACCGGGTTTCAAATGATGGAAAGTTCCCTTCAGTCAATCTCACACATAAGGAGGTTGGAGGGTCATATTACATAGTTCGTGAAATCGTGAGAGATATCATACAAGAAAATAAGGTTCTGGGTCCTGGCGGCTTGAATGCCAAGGCACTGAGTTTTGAAGACCCTTATTCTTCAGTGTTACCTGTTAGGCATGGATTGTGCCAGGACAACATCGAGATATTAGATATATATCACGAGAATCAAGTTGGCATGGATACCGTGATGGACAACGAGGAGGTGTGGTCATTGCAGAACAATGCCATGAACACTCAGCAACTACTGGGGTCATCTAGTCTCTTGGATACTGCTACTCTAAACAGTGCAGTCCAAAATGGGCATGTAGAAGATATGGCACACTTAGAGACAGACCACGAGAAAGAAGATGAAGTTCCATGCATGAAATCAACAGAAATTGGCCCCAGTACTTCTGAAAAGCTCCATGCTTCTGAATCAGAAAAAGAACTTGAGATAGGCAGCTGGATGGATGCTCACGAGACAACTAGTAGCATCACTAATGGAGTTATTCATTCCTCAGAACCTAGTGATGTTTATACAAATGGGGCATTTCCACAAGATGACGAGACATTACCTGATGATTACCATGATGATACAACTAACACTGCTATTGATGAAGCTGTTCTTTGCTTACAAAATAATGGTGTTCTTCAAACAAATCAGACTCCTGTGCAGGAGCATGAGACATTACCTGAAGGTGTCATGAGCAATGATGTTCAGATTATCAATAATGGCCAGTTGAATTCTACAATGGATGCTTTTAACTCGAGTACAAGTTATCCAGAAAAAGAAGACACAGCCAAATTGATTGAAGTTTCTGAAATACAGAGGGTACAAGATGAGTTTGAGCAATCAATAGTTGTTGCAAGTCCTGATGAGAAAGAAAACTCAGAAATTCTCATTTCTCATCCAGAATTGGATACAAAGGTTGGTAAAGTTTTTTCCTGGAAGAATTATCATTATATCTAATAAATATGGCAAATTCCATCAATGCCATATGAAGGCATGAAGCATCTTATTGTTGAAATATCATGGTCTCCTTCTATCCAAATTATTCTGTGTCTCCAAACTACACAATTGATTTGCATAGATTAGTCAAACAGCTACTTCATGTCCTGTGCTTGTGAGACAACACATTAGTTGATTTTCTATTTTATCAACCTATGATTAGATTGTTCCTTCCATTGGTTAAGTTTTTTTTGTAATCCTTAATTTATGATATTCATTATGGATTGGTTTATAATGCACGAATGCATCTATGGCGAGAATTAGCATAGAGGATTAGAAGCATTGATTTGGACTAATTATCACATGCAACTGGTAGGAGCAGAGGAGGAATTGATTAATTCCTTCTGCTTAGTTTATTCCATAACCATTAAGGGGTATTTATAGGCCTAATACAATCTAATCTGCTGACCTTATCTCTATAGGCCTAATACAATCTAATCTGCTGACCTTATCTCGACTTTTAAAGATAGAGATAAGGTCAGCAGATTAGATTGTATTAGGCCTATAAATACCCCTTAAGGGTTATGAAATAAACTAAGCAGAAGGAATTAATCAATTCCTCCTCTGCTCCTCTGCTCCTACCAGCAACACAGTGAATTTATGGGGTAGGAAATGGAAATCTTTGTTTTCTCTATTTGTTTGTCCTCTACAGTTTGCCAGGAGTGCTAGAATGTTCAAAAGATATTGGAAACTCCATATCTTTGGATATGTATGGACTCATTGCCAACTTATGATTTTGTCTGTTAGACTGCTGCTCCCTTTTCTGTTTCATGTGAGATATCAGATATTTGTATGAAAAATGAGCTGTGGACTGGGTAGCCAGCATTTCAATCTCTTTTGGTTTATGTTCAAATTATTGTATATTAGGATCAAATTTTGGTGGGTCTGTCTGGGGCCTCTCAAACCACAGATCATCTCACTCCTCCGGTCTTGTTCCACTTTTAATATGATACAACTGTATAACTCTAAACATGATGGTACTCTTTTGTATGACATGTATTTGCATGAGAAATTATTCTAAATTTCCTTTATTGGTGATATGATATATTTGTTTAACATGTTTTTTAGATAAACCAGCAGGAGAGGCTCCTACTGAGGTTGTAATTTGTTTAACATGTTGGACTTATTCTATTCTGCTTCTTTGTAGGTGTTGCACATCGAAGGCAAGCATAGTGTGGAGGAACGTAACAGTGAACTCAAGAATGATGGCAACCCTGTACAAGGAGTCGGCACCACAACTGTGATCAGCAGGCATGCACTTTGCCTTCTAACTTTGCGTTGCATGCTTACTGTTTATAATTTTCTTCATGCGTCGGAAAAGGCCACAGTGTATTAGGTAAGTCATTGTTTCCTCATGTTTTCTTCCTTGCGCATATAAGCTAGATGCATCCCATACATCTTTTCGATGGATTGGGGGTGTCGACGTGTCGTTTTACAAAATCCAGACTAATAGTAATGTATGGTTCACCATTCACATGAGGTTACCCTGCAACTTCTTTTAAGTCAACCCATCATATTGTCTATTACTCTATTCTTAGTTGAGGCTACTGTGGAACTCCGGAGAAGCTATGCATGGTCACTGTCATTTTTGACCAATGTGTTTGTTGCAACTTACAAGGAAATCAACATTTCATCTAATATGAACAAACTATCCCTGATAATTAACTCAATTGACCACTTGCCACCACAAATGGGATGGTGAGGAAACATTGAATACGAGCGAAATGGGGGAAAATGTGCTTTAGTGACAATTATTTGTGCACACAAAAAGTGGTCAAAATGACAAGTATTTGTGAACAGGAGTATCGAATGTCACGTTACGTTGTTACTAGATATACTCCAGTTTAAACTGTGTTATGCTCAGCTGCTCAGGTAGGTGCTTCCACTAAGATTTACTGTTAAGAGATACCCATGCACGATTGGAGGCAGTTCAATATTCATAACTGAACTCTGACACCATATTTCAGGTTGAACCCCTACTGATACCAATAACTAGATGAAATTTTCATTACAAATGAATTCAACTTTATCACTTTTGTTGTGTGAAATGCATCCATGGTTGTCATGGTGTCGCCTAGGCGCCGACTAGGCGTCCAGGCGGTCCCCGCTGAGCGCCATGCCGGCTCGCCTCGCCTGGTGGAGTTAGGCGCCCGCCTGGCCGTTCAAGGCGTCGCCCATGGCGACTAGGCGGTCGCCCAGGCGTCTCTGGGCGGCTGACTAGGTCAATGTGCGGTCGACCTCTGCCCCTTGCGCCGCCGGTCGCCGCCTCTGCTACCCCCTCCCCTGCTCCCTCGCAGCAGCAGCAGCCTAGGTGCCTAGGCGTCCAGTCGGTCCCTTGGCAACTGGTTTCGCCGGGGCGCCGTGACAACCATGAATGCATCCATGCTTAGAGTAGACATGGTAACCATCTATGAAGAGGACAGGTTACCTTGCAAGCATGCACCAAGACCCTTTGTACCCAAGTGCAGGCTGCATGGATTACTATTTTCTTTGACACAAGTCATGCATTATTGTTTTTGTTGACACGATGCATGTGTTGCTACTTAATGTTAGCAACATTCAACCGAGTGCATTTACTGAAACATTACTGTAGGATATGTTTATGTTGCCTAGACACCTATTTATTAATCTTCACTCTACCAGATCATATCAGTTTAACCTGGTTTTTTAGCTGACTTAGATCAGACAAAGGAATATTTTTCATCATATAATGATTTGTTACATAAACCAGTTCTTGTACGTTGTTGATCCTGTCCTATTTTCGTGTTTGGCCGTGAAAAATTTGTTTGTATCATGGGAATGTGAAAACTGAATTTTTTTATCAGATGTTTCATAGCTTGTACTTTAGATGTTTCTGTGTACTCATTTGACTGAACATGCAATACATTTCAATAAAGAGCATATAGCACACTACAGCTTATCATTGCTCCTCTTTTGGTCTGCAGAAGAACTGTGAAAGCACAGCCAAAGAAAGAGACCAACTTGTTTTGGCTAATCATTAGGGCATTTGTTGTTGCCATGTCCAAGATATGGACAAAATGAGAGGATGTGCCGGTGTGCAAAAGGCCCTTCATCTGGCACTGCAGCCTGGGATGTCCTCTGCTACTTGCAAACGAGAAATGTTATGTGAAGCTCCATTTTGACGTGATGCATATATGTATTTCTTTTGTCGTGCTGCACATTAGGTTGGTTGTTAGACCTCAAGAGTTGGTTTAGTTTCTAGCTTGTAGAAGTAGCATTTGGTGAAATTACTCCGTGTCACCTCTAAAATCTATTATATAGGTAATTACACCTTGTGGAAGTGGTGATATATGAGGCTCTCTGAAGATAGTAGTGTTTATTAATTTGCCAATCGAAGAAAAAATTGATCAAATATCCTTCATTTAGATGGAAATTGAGAATTTACTAAAATGGTCTACATGTCCATGAAATGGACATCAATTTCCAATCTAAAGAAGGGTATATGATCTAGGGAATTTCTTTGAATTGAAAGGGTATTACTGGGGCCTTGCATTCTGGTGAAAATTTCCAATCTAGTTGTTTACAATGGCCAGTGACATTTAAATTGTGGAAAAGGCAGAATGATAAACTGGAGCTGATGCTGCTATACAGTCACAGACAAAACATACAATCTCAGAGACAATTCTTACAAATGATTACCCCACGAGTCCCAACGTTGTGCTCGGCTTGCTGTCTGCATCCATTTCAAACACACAAGATCAAAAACTTGTGCAAATTTATGCATGAGCATTACTTGAAAACAGCGAATCTGCAAGAGCAAAAGTGCCTGGTCTGAATCTCGAATCTGGGTGTGTTTGGTTGAGGTGTAGGTTAAAAGAAACTGTTGTGAGCTCTAGAAAAACTTAGAAGCTGTTTCATTGGAATAATTGTGAATTTATATATATGTTTTAATAGCATGATAGGTAATATTTATTCAAAGGTGAACTAACTGTAAAATCTGAGTTATATCAGTTTTTAAATTTATACTATGAGAATAAAAAACTAGTGATCAAAAGAGATATTTGGTTTGAACTATTTGGTTCGGATTCCCGTTTCCGAGCTATAAAGTTAGTTCAAAAAACTAAACCCTCTATCAACAGCGTCTGTCCACAAAAACTGAGTCTTTGAGGGACACATTCGAAAAAGATCTCACTCTCTGTCAATAAAAACGTAGTCATGGACTTGGAGGGACTCTTGTGTAAAAGTCCCACCACCACCTTCTCCCTCCCCCGCCGTGCTGCTCGTCGCCCCGTCGGCCTCCATCAAATTCCAAATCGCGGAGAAATCAATCAATCCACCGCGACCGTAATTGAATCTCGCCCGAATTTCGAATCCCGCCTCCCGAATTCGTCTCAAACCCGCACCACCCCGGCCGGCAAACCTCGCCCCCCCGCCCATGGCGTTTCACGTCGCGTGCCCCATCACATGGTAAGGGTAACACCGCCCCGCCTCCTCCTCCCTCTCGTTTCTCTCTCTAAAATTGTTTTTTTCCCTCTCTCTCTCTGTCTACCTGACTCGCGCGCGCTCTCTCTCTCTCTCTGTGTGTCGCGCTCTCTGTGCAGCCGGAGGGTGTGCGACTGCGAGCTAGGGTTTGGGGCGGCGGCGGCGGGGAGGGGGAGGAGCAAGGGGGGAGGCGCGGAGGCATGGGCGGCGGCGGCGGCGGCGCTGGAGGGGTTCCTCGCGGATCCGTGGCTGCTGCGGCCGGTGGGGGAGGAGGATGGGACGGCGGTGGCGAAGGAGGTGGCCACGGTGCAGGTGGAGGTGCCGCCGGTGGAGCCGCCCGACGAGGGGGAGGACGAGGCGTGCCGGGCGGCCATGCAGCGCCAGGCGGCCGCCGCAGAGGACTACGCACGCAGGCTGGAGGCCGGCGCTGGAGCATACGGCTCTCAGGTGAGGCAGATCTCGTCGGGCTTATTGGAGCTAGGATTTGTGCTGGGGTGGTGCACTCATGGTTATCATTGTGCTTGTTCGTGTGGTTTCATTTTGAATTCTGTGCCTTGGGATGTTTTGCTTGCCAAGGAGCATGTAGTTCGTGAAATTCATGAGGTTTTGGTGTAGATTTGTGTGAATTTTAGATTGGAAGGACAAATTGTGCGCTGAGATCATGGCCTGGTTATCAAAGTTCTCATTTTTCGGTTGGAGTTTTATGGGGGCTATGCTGAGATTTCAGCAATGGACATTTTTCTTTGTATGAAACAACCCATCAATAGTTGTGCCTGTCCCCAATGTTTAATTTGGTGTGCTGCACTGGAAATAGGGATCATGGATGCCCATACCACATTTACTCTGTTTTGTCTGTGTATGCATTTACAAGGGCTATGCCAAATGGATTTGGTGCTGCTGCTATCTTATTTGGGGCGTAGATATGCATGATTGGAGTGTGGTGTTGTCAATTGTCATTCGTTTGTAGGGTTTGGATTTTGGCATTGGACTGATGCCATGAGAAATGCTAATTGTTTGTGGTTCTTGCTGATCTTTACGGTGTTATACTATTATAGTTGATTTCTTTTGTCTTCTGTAAATGCAAACTGATGCTGTTAATATGTAGTTTTGAGTCACGTAGGATTATCCTGTGCATGAGCACATGCTTGAGGTTTGACTCTACATTAACACTGACATGCATGGACGGAATAGCATATGACTGACTATATGAGCCCTGTGGGAACCATGCAGTAACATAGTCATGCACTCATGCAAGAGTATATGATGGAAAAAATATCTTAATGAACTTATCAATTGACAAGACTCTTTAGCAACTAGCTTGTGTGATTGTGTCTTACGGAGTTTGTCATGCATATTACTCACGCCGACCTTGCTTTAATCTTTGCAATAACTGAAATAGCTTCTCCAGTATGATAGACAAGTTGATTTACAGATGCATTTGCTATCATTTAGTTTGTACTACATATGTATGTCTTGGTACTGTATTGCTAACTATATGTTTAGTTCAGCAATATCTTTTCATCATTATATATTTACATGATTATGGACTCTATTTTGTTTCCCAATATGGTTATAAAACAATGCACAAGTGCTTTATCCAAATGACTCTTCCAACTTCTGAAAAGCATAAATTGTGCATAACTTTAGTAATACATAATATTATATAGGTTCTTCCATCAGATTAGCATTTATATATTGGGGCTTCTCAGCTTCTGTATGGTGAACATTCCCCAGATAACTGGTGAACACCTACTCTCCTTACTCTTTACCTCTATACCTATTACCTTGTTCATTATTGGGACCATGGGAACTTAACATGGACCTTCTTCAGTTCAGTGATTATTATCGCTGTAGAATAACAGTGCATTGGTATATTTGGATGATATTTGTTTTTTTAATAACATGGCCTTCTTCAGATTAGCATGCTATGAATGTTTTGTGTTACTTGAAATTATTCCTTGTGGAGACTAAGGCCATTTGCACATGCAACAACTGTTGACATGATAACTGTATCACAAGCGTAAGCTCTTTATTACTTCTCCAAGTATTATATTATTTATTCATAGTGCTCATGAAAGCAAGCTTGTAGTATCAAGTGGCGAGTGCTAATATTGTTGTGGCATTGTGCTCACAGCCTCACACTATATTTGCATGCTTGTTTAATTGATGCTGACAGGCTAAAATTTCCATATTTCTGCATGGTTCAGTTGATTTTTCATTTTGTATTATTATCTCTTTCATTCAGTGGTACCATTTAAACAGGCTTGTATTTTCATCGCCTAATATGAGAAGACCTCACTATTTCCCAGGAGGAAGGAGATGAAGAGGAGTGGGGCCAAGAAGAGCAAGGCAATGCTGCTGTCAAGGTTATCTGTCGTTTATGCTTTTCAGGCGAAAACGAGGGTAGTACAAAAGCTGCCAAAATGCTTCCATGCAAACTCTGCAACAAAAAGTATCATAGAAATTGTTTGAAAAACTGGGGTGAACATAGAGGTAATTAAAAATGTTCCGTTTTGTTGTCCCCTTCAATATTACTGTTGTGTATATCCTATTATCCTTTGACAATTTTATGGTCCATCTAGATCTTTTCCACTGGAGCTCATGGGTCTGCCCCTCTTGCCGCAGCTGTGAGGTCAGTTGTCTATGTTTTTACTTGTTGTCCTTATACATGCAGGTTTCACACCTATTTGTGTTTTTTGATGCCAGAAATAGTTAAAAGTGTTACACTTTATTTCATGTGCATTCTTTTGCATAGAGTTCACCTCTTTGAGTTGCGGGCTGCAAAGTGTAATTATCATTTTACTGTATTTTAGGAATTCATTACCCATTTATGTGCCAGTTGTTAACTTGTTACGGTCATGCATTTACAGAACCATTGATATATATGTTTTTACCATGTAAATGTTGAAGTTTTTTTTTTTGAGGCAAGTAAATGTTGAAGTTCTCTTCTCCCCATTTCTTAATGCAGTTTTTCTTTTGTTTTTTATGCTGTAGTTCTACATTAGCATCTTGCACATTTAGTATACAATAACTGCTTGTCGTATGTTTAGGTATGTCGACGACCTGGTGACCCCAACAAGTTAATGTTTTGTAAAAGGTGTGATGGTGCTTATCACTGCTACTGTCAGCAACCCTCCCACAAGGTACACCTTCATCCCCCCTTTTTCTATTGTTTTTATCTGTGGCTCATCTCTTAGCAGTGGACATCATGAACCTTGCAGAATGTTACCCATGGGCCATACTTGTGTCCAAAACATACAAGGTGTCACAGTTGTGGATCTGGTGTACCTGGGAGTGGCCATAGCACAAGGTACTGATTCAAACAAATTGATCTGAAATTTATTTGTATTGATCTTTTTAGCAAGACATTATCACCTGTTGTCTAATGTCTTTTCTGCAATACTGTAAATGGACATGCAGGTGGTTTCTGGGGTACACAAGTTGTGATGCTTGTGGACGATTGTTTGTGAAAGGAAACTACTGTCCAGTTTGCTTGAAGGTAGCCCCTTCCGTATTTCTTTCTATTGTTTTTGAAATAATTACGTATTTACGTCTATGATGGCTTCTGCAATGACATCATCTAGTTTTAGCTCGTGAAATTTATTGTGTCCTGTTCAATTTCAGGAATTGTAACTTTATTGTTTCTATGATTTATCGCTCTTTGTTTTCTCTCTTTTCAGGTTTATAGAGATTCTGAAGTGATACCGATGGTTTGTTGTGATGTTTGTGAAAAGTGGGTACATATTGAGTGCGATGGCATCAGGTTTGTATGATCGTCAACCCCATTTTATTATTTGAATAATTACACTCATTTTTTCATTCTTCATATGTACTTCTTGCCTTGGTACTTCAATTCTGCACATGTATTTACCATCTTTCATTATTCATTGTCTTACCATCACATCATTTCACGTATTTACGCAGTGAGGAAAAGTACCAACAGTTTCAATCTGACCAAAACCTTAAGTATACATGTGCAGCATGCCGTGGTGAATGCTCCCAGGTGTTGTTTACTTCTGGCACATTTTCTCATTGATATATAATTGTTGTTTCTCTAATACCCCATTTCTTGCGATCTTCAGATCAGGGACACAGAAGATGCTGTTAGGGAGCTTTGGAAGAGGCGTGACATGATTGATCATGACCTTATGGCTAGTTTAAGGGCTGCTGCCGCCCTGCCTTCTTTGGAAGATGTTTTGCCATCTAATCCAAACTCAGACGATGAAAAACTTGATGCATATGTAACGAAAAATGATGGTAGAAATACACTAAAATTCTCTCTAAAAAGCAAACCTGCTTTAGATTCATCTGAACAAGAGAAGAACACTCCCAAGAGCTCAAGGTCAAATAAGAAGCATTCCAAGAAGAAAGGCAATCAAAATAATAAAGCAGTTGGTGATCAGGATGAGGTATTTTTGGAGAAAAGGAATGAAGCTAAATCATTGGGTAGTTTGGGAGATCAAACTGCAGATGTTACTCATGATAGGGGTTCATTTAAAAATGACGCTGATGTGTTTGTGCTATCTTCAACCCGAAGTGTAGAGAAGGATTTGAAATCCTCATCTCTGAAAGCTACAGCAAACAATGCTGATATAATACCCAAAGTCAAGATTAAAGGAAGTAAAGTTCCAAGCTTGCATTTCAAAGATTTAGGTGAGGAAAATGCTGCCAAGGGTGATACAGCGAAAGGCACCAAGTTAGTTATTCATCTCAGTTCACGACACAAAAGTAGGAGTGGCTCTCCCAAGTCTGAAATGTCTAATTCTCAAAAAGAGCAAGAGCTGGGTTCATTGCATGGTATGCACCAGTGCACCACTATGTAGTAGTTTTGCATTTATCATTTTGTTTGCATTGCATGGTATGCTCTAGTATTTTCAAAATAAGAAATTTTCAGATGTCATCAAAGTTATATGTGCAGGTATGAAATCATAGTAGCAACTTGTTGACATTTCTATAGTTGTATGGCTGCCCTTTTTTTAACACATAGAGGCTTGCTTTGTCACATACTCACATGCCTTAATTGTTAGTATACCTGTTCCATTTATTTGTTGTTTCGGTCATCTCCATGGTATCACCCCTTTAGCGATTATGTGTTTATGTTTCTAATTATTTTATTAAATATATTGGATACGGAAATTCTAAACAGTTCCATGTAACCATGTATATTTCTACTTGTTCTGAAAACAAGTGAAATGTTGACTGCATCCATTCTAAAAACAACTAAATTAGAATAGAAGATTGGTACTTCATAACACATTAACACCTGATTCTCAAGAAAGCCTCCTGGTGAACATTTCATCAGAAACATTACAATTTGATCATTTAGACATGTGTCTGATCAGGTATTCTCCCATTTGCCCCTCCGCGGTTTAAACTTGGGATTTATCCACTGCCTCATACTCTTCCTCTTTCTTTCAAGTTACAACTTAATTTCCTTCCTGATAACCTCATCCCATGCCTCATACGCAATGTAGTTTTAAACTTTTAATGAACTTTGTGGTCTTTCCTTCATTCCTGTTGTTTCTTTTCATGATTTATTTTCCATCGTAATGGTCCTGTACTCCTGTACTTGGTTCATAGTTTTTTGGTAACCAATAACCCATAATTCATGTATTTATTCTAGTAAGTAAATTATTTAAGCCCTTAATTTCTTTGATGTGCAAGATTTCTCTCAGGTCTAGTTCAGGTATGTTCTCTCGATAGTTGATCACATGTTGAAGATTGAAATAGCTTGGTCTTTACTGCTATTTCAGGAGGGAAAGTTGATGTGACAAGCCAGTTCAAAAGCTCAAGAAGTGAGGTAAAAGAAAAAAGTGTAATGAAGCTAGTTAGAGAGACTGGAGTACAACATAATAGCCTTTTGGGAGATCTAGGTGCTTCAAAAAAGCACGCTACTGGGAAAAGGAGTAATGCTATAGTTTCTGGAATGGAAAATGCTAGTGAAAGTGGTACGAGAAGCAGATCATTTGGACATAAACAGTCTGTTGTTAATCAGTTGACTGAGAACCAGGGGACAACTTCATTTTCTACGAACAAATCTACTGACAGCTTGAAGCCATCATTGCTCAAGCTTAAATTTAAACGTCCAATTTTTGAGCAGCCAAGCACTCAGGCTTCTCAACCCGAGGAGCCGGGCACCTGGGCATCACAGCCAGAGGAGTTAAATGTTGCTAAAGGCCAGAGATCAAAGAGGAAGAGGCCTTCGTTGGACAAGATGGATGGTTCCGAAGATAAGGGTCGAGCCAAGAGGAATGAGCAGAGCACAGGAGATGAAACAATGGATGCAAACTGGATCCTGCGCAAATTGGGCAAGGATGCGATTGGGAAGAGGATTGAGGTCCAGGTATCTTCTGATGGCAAATGGTGAGCTCTCTAATTGAAAATTTTGACACTGCTTTCGTATTACATTGTAAGATGTATATCAGTATATCGCCATTTTCATTCTTTTTAAATATTCCCTCCATCTAAGTTTGATCATTACATAAGGTTGTGATGCAAAGACCAATGAGAAAATAATTGTTTCTTAATCTATTTTATATATGCAAAGCAGCAAAGATCAAGGCACAACTCACATAACGAAGGATGCATGACACATTTTACATATCAAACTCTTTGAAACTTCTAGCCATTCAGTCATCATGCAGCCATGAGCCATGCATCAATTACTCTTTTTACAAACTGAGCATTATGCAGCCACACGCCTAATACCCATGCTTAGGTGCTGATCAATCTTGAATAATTTATTTTTGCTTAACCACAGATCAAACTTGGATGTAGGGAGTATATATTAGCCTTCTACTCAACTTCTGAACTAAAGTGGCATGTCTTGGCTCCTGAACAGTTTAATGAACTATTAGCATGCACCATGGATTTGGTTCTTTTGCTGTACATCGTTTTTAGTCCTTGGGCACTAACTCACTTAGTGTGTTCATTATAAATCTCCCTGAACAACCTTTTCTTTTTGCATCCATGCATTGTATTGAGAGCTAATGGCCAATTCATTGGACTCAGTTAACTTTTATGACATGAAGACATTATAAATCTGACAGGGAAATTGATGACTGATAATTATTTTTTTGCAGGAACCAGGGGGTGGTCTCGAATGTAATCAATAGCACTCTGTGCCTTCAGTTAGATAATGGTAGATCTGTCAACGTGGAGCTGGGAATGTGGGCTATCCGCTTGATAGCACAAAGGTCAAAGGGCGGAAAGCAATGAAGCCTTTTGCCTCTGCCTGTCAGCTCTCACTCTCTCAGTCAACTCCTTGCCACCAGCACAGCAAGCAACCTTCTCCAGGCTCCAGCACCTGAATAGCTCGGTTGCTGTTCATGGGAGGTGTGGGAGTCTGCCGGTCTCACTGCCTTAGCTGACTGGATGAGACATGGAGCACAGCCTCACCTGTTGCATGGTGTCGCGCTAGCCCTAGACTCGCATGTAACAAACTTGTTGAAATTGATGACTGATAATGATTCTGCCTTGTTGTTCCCGTGCTGTACGAAGCACATTGGCTTCAATGTAATTCTGGTGGAGTAGGCGACAAACTCAACTCCTGGAAGGTTTTAGGGCCAACCTGATGATGTAAAAGAAATGACAGATGGTGGTCATGTGTACATGCTGCAGTTGCTGATTTAGTTTACCCATAATTCCCTGTGACAATCTGATGTTTACCGTTCTTGATCATTTAATCTGGGGTACTGGTGCTATCATGCACTGAAACGTGTTGCACACAATGGTGATATCCATCTGGTAGTCTATATTTCGTCTTTTTTTTGTAAAATTTATGATCCATCTTTTTCATAAAGTTACAACAAAATTTGAACATTAGAACTTATAATGAAATTTCAGAACTTGAACTATGTTAGGGTCTTTTTGTTGATTTTTTTAGTTTTATCTTTACCACCGTTATAAATATTAATATAAATATGATCACATTATATTTATATTTATTTAGTTCGACTTTTAGTATGCTAACCAAAAGGCTAGTTAGAAAAGCTGAACAAACCATGCAGTTAAAAAAGCTAAACAAAACACACCCTCAAACTATTCAGCTTATTCTTGGCTAACCCACCCACTATATCATAACACATGAGAATTATGTAATAACTTGTTGAAGCGCATCATGAATAAAATACAAAGAAAACATCACAAATGGAGGCATATCTGTATTATTACACCGCTCTGCATCTCATCTCATGATTCATAGTATCAGAAAGTTTGGAATGAGTAACATCAAGTTTCTAGGAACTCTTCCAAACGATGCAGTTCTTCTTCGGATCAAATGCTGATGGATGCAAGTTCTGCTTGACAATCATAACATCCTCTTGAAAGGATGTATGACGGTAAGAACACTACTTTGCAGCTTGCAGGCCTAGTAGACTCTTCTTGTCCATGCGAGTCTTGAAACTGATCTGGATCTCATGCTGAGCCCCAAGCAAGCGCATGCGCTTCAACCAGAAGAACTTCTTTTGCAGTTCGTGCGTCTGCGCTTTCTGTACCAGAAATTGTTTCTTCACATGCATGGAGAATTGTTCCCTGGACTTCTTGTCAATATGAGGTGATCGTAGCACAGTATACAAGGATCGTGATTCAGGCAGTCCAATCTTCTGTGCGAATGGGATAATCCCTGAAACTTTGTTAGCTTGGCTCATAAAAGATTTCAGTATTATGCGTATCTTGGCGGCCATGACTCGACAGCAAAGAGGAAGTTTTGTCGCCTTTTGCAGATACCTTGACACCTGGAGATTGCAAAAAGTTAGCCTTGCCATGAAACCATGAAGCTAAATTTAGATAGCAACGAAAAAATCCGAAGAAATTCAGGCAGCACTGAAAACTCTGAAGAAAGTCAGACAGCTATCCTTACAGTTTAGTGTTGACACGAGTAATAACTAATAAATTTATGATGTTCTAGCATGCATATGAACCTAAAAACATGGTAGAAGACTGAAACAAACATACACATCTAGTAAAAGCTTCAATTCAGGGCTTCTAGCATACAGTCATACTAATGATCAATATGCCAATATGATGCTCAGTCACACAATGTTTGACTGAATTCCTGGATGTGGCTCCCCCAGGAGGTATTCAGTATATGTTTCCAGATACTTGATCAAGTACTCGCAATTGACACCCATTGCAATTTTTCTATTGAGAAAAGTGAGAAATCAAAAAAGAACAGCGCAATTCAGAACAGTTTCAACACAAACGATGACCCAACAATGCATGTAAAGCTGCTGCAAACGAAGCGGGTGATAGTATGCACCGCTCGGCTGATCTAGTCTTACACACATCTGCTTTTGTGTATATTCACTTCCCTTTTGAATCGACGTTTGTTCCTGCATACCTGATACCTAACCTCAACCATGATTTCAACTAGTTTTTTCCACTGACCTTGGTAGGAGTCTAGGAGGCGCCGAGTGGGAGCGGCGGCGGGCGATGGTCAGCCAGGCGGCGGCGGCGGGCGATGGTCAGCCAGGCGGCGGAGTCAGGAACTCAGGCGGCGGCGGCGGCGGCGGCAGCGGGGTCAGGAACTCAGGCAGGCGGCGGCGGCGGCGGCGGCGGCGGGGTCAGGAACTCAGGCAAGCGGCGGCAGGGTGGAGCAAGCGGTCAGGCCAGGGATGGGAGGATAACCGATTAGGGTTGAGGTGTTGAGAAGTATAATGGGCCGGAATATTGGGCCCATTGGGCCCATTGGGCCCATTGGGCCCTATTGGGCTCCGTGGACCAGATCCACCGAATCCGTCTAAAAAATAAAATCAAAAGGAAAAGAAAAAATAAAAAATAATCGGGAAAAACAGAGAAGAGGAGAAGGAAAAGTCCTATAAGCCGCGACGGAGGCGGCGGCGACGGCGTCTCCTCCCGCTCTCTCCACCGAATTCCTCCTCGATTTGCTTTGATCTTCTCCTGCACCGCCGCCGCATCAGCTCCCGTCACCGAATTCCTCCTCGGCGTTGACCTGTCCGCGCACAGCCGCCGCCGCATTCTTGGCGGGTCGGCCTGTGGGGGAAGCTAGCTAGGATCGCGGGATCACGCCGGGGAACCGAGGTTTGCGCCCCTCAGGCCTGTTTTGTGGTCTAGCTTTGGAATGGTGATAGCGAACTCGTGGTTAGTGTGGATTTCTGTGGAAAGCTCAGGCCCCTGTAATGTAAGAGGGCGAAGAGCCTAGTAGAGGCTGAGTCCCTTCTTGTTTTGGTAGAGGTAGTTGCTGAATGTTTACTATGGATAGGTATGAGGAATGATGCATTCCATTGATCCTTTCTTCTTTTTAGTAACCAAAATGTGTGTTCTTGTATTGTGTCCTAATGTTTTCTGCATTTTACTTCTGTCAATAGGATTCAAGGTGTGTCTTTCCTGATCACGGTGCATTTTATGGTAAGTTAGCTGTGCTGAATATTTCAGAGCTTGCTGATGTGCTAGCAGCTTGCTTGTCATATGCCAATAAGAGTTTGTTAGGGGGGCCATATGTTTAACATCTGGATTTGATTGCGATTTGACAACAGGGTGAAGAAGCTCCGGTGTTTCACGTTGAGAGTGTCGCCTTGGAATCCAGGGATTGCCTACAGAATTCCATAGATATAGGCGATAAGACGGTAAGTTGGATCAATAAGTTCTTAGCCGCCAGTGCTGTCAGTCACTGTCATGTTGCTTGTTCATGAGAAAATATAATCTATTCTAGCATCAGGTAAAATTAACAATGGGTTACTGATACTGTTGATAATATCTAGAAAACTTTATATTTGTCCCTGCCTGTTCTTAGTTGCACTAGTTAATTCCATCACCAATATTCCATAAAAATATAGCATACCTGGTGTTGTCAGTCAGTGTTTATCTTACTATGGATTATTATAAATCTATATTGTAACAGCAAGTTCTTGCTTTTGCAGTATGTTATCAGCATATCAGATGACCCCAAGTCATCCATTAGCATCAAAATTTTGGACAAACTAACTCAGACTTGGTAACATACTTTGTCATGTTGGCCCGTGATCTCAATTTATTTTGGTTGGTTTTATTAGTTAGTCACTCCCATCCCATTGTACTTATGACAGGGTTGTACCTACGGTACTTGGGGCACATCCAACTCCAACCAAATCTCACGCTGCAATTCTTGTAAACAGTGAGAAGATATTGATTATTGAGAAGGGTGTTGCCTTGAATGATTTCATCTGGTTCCTTGAGGTAACTGCTGAAAAATCGATAGAAGTGCACTGCTTCTTCTGACTTGTCTTGTGTTTTCTTTTGATTTATGGAGGGAGGAATTAGTGAGCACCAAGTAAACTACATGCTCATTTAGGTTCCTTTTACTAGATGCTAGCACACAGGGCTAGTAATGTTTCATGCTTTATTTGTGCTTCTTGCTAGAGGCTTACAATTATATTGTATTCCTTATGTGCTTGATCAGTAATTCAGTAGGCTTATGTTATACTTTCCTATTGTTGACCTAACTAAGCTGACATGCTTGCTTCTTCTCTATTTACTTCAGGTTGACACTCCTTTTGTTAAACAGCAATGCAAAATCAAGGGCACAGAAGTTGTTGCATGGAGCAAGGGAGTAATCAGTGAGGGCCACATGCCAATTGTGATTAGCGGGCCTTCTGGTGTTGGTAAAGGGACATTAATTGCTAAACTAATGAAAGAGTTTCCATCAAAGTTTGGATTCTCTGTTAGCCACACCACAAGATCCCCTAGGGAGAAAGAAATAGATGGAATTCACTACCACTTCACAGAACGAAGCAAGATGGAGCAAGAGATAAGCGAGGGAAAATTTCTTGAGTTTGCTCATGTTCATGGAAATCTGTATGGCACTAGCATTGAAGCAGTTGAATCTGTTAGTGACCAGGGGAAGGTAATCTTACTACTGTCTTTTCATGTAACTTCTTAAAGGTGAATTGCTTCATCTTCTCATTGCTTTTTCATTGAAGAGGTGTATTCTCGACATCGATGTCCAAGGAGCTCGGTCTGTGAGGGCTTCTTCTCTTGAAGCAATATTCATCTTTGTATGCCCTCCATCATTCGAGGAACTAGAGAAGCGTCTTCGGGCACGGTATACTTGTAGTTTATAAAATGCAGTGATAGCCTAAGCTCATGTACCTGATTGTAGTTTGATCTATGCACTGCCCATGCAGGGGAACTGAAACAGAGGAGCAAATCCAGAAGCGGCTGAAGAATGCTCGTGCTGAGCTTGACCAGTCCAATTCACTAGGTCTTTTTGATCACCTTTTGATAAATGGTGGCCTTGAAGCTTGCTATGAAAATTTGAAGGTAGTTAACCCTGTCCTGTCTGTATATGCTTTACTTGTGAGAGATGTTTGATAGCAATACAATGTAATGTTCCCTTAAATTGCTCACAACCTGCAGAAGTTGCTTTCTTTGGATGATGGCCATGAAGATTCAAATGATTCTTGTAAGAAAGATTAGCTTTAACATGTTTATTTCCACTTTCATTATTAATGTCTCAGCATGTGAAATCTGACAGTAACTTTCATTATGGGTTCAGTAATCAAGGATGGGAAGGCCATTGCATGCTATTCAATCCTGTCCAAAACAAACTCAGAAATTTTGCTGCAATCTGAGACTAACGAAGTAGAGAAAGGAACTGCCAACCTGTAAGTCAATTCCCAAAACTTTATATGATGTTCCTCACTTTCAAGCCAATAATTAGTGATTGCATGCTTTTGTCTCTGTTTATTCTCCTGCAGGCTGTCGCTCGACTTGTCGTCTCTCTCAGGAGGTGCTCCTGGACGAACAAGGGGCCTTAAGATATATCCTCTTTTAACCAGATAACCCATAACATTGTTGCTTTGCAGGGGTACTGACAAGAACTTTTGATCAATGAGATAGCTTCAGAAACATAAAACATGGAATTCCTTTCCATTTATTATTTGTTTACCAGACAGGCACCTCTTGATTCATCATACCATACCTGACGGGTGGAATCATAGTTAGTGATTGCACCCCCATCGTTGCGGAGTTGTGTTCTTCATTGTTCTTGAGAGGTTTTTGTTCGTTGAAAGGAGCACGGCGAGGGCTCCTTTTGTCAGTGAAGCAAAAGAATTCATGTAGTCTGATAAACATTAAATTGTTAATCCAATTGCTGGATTATGCTATTCGTCCCTCTTGACTCCCAACCTATTTTGTTTAGTAGCATTAAGTTCTGACAATGGAAGCTAATACAATCAAATCAGTATCAAAAATATTTTGCTAACTGTTGTTGAATGACCAAAAGCATTCATTCTGGTTAGGTTTACTAGCAGACAAGCAGCTTGGGCAAATTTTTCTCTCTGATTAAAAGCATAAATTGGTTATTTATTATAGACGAGAGGAGAGACTCCAGGAGATTTAATAATTTAACACTTAAAATAAATAACTTAAGTTTTTTAACATCACTCACTGTCATTTCCACGGGTATCATATAATTGAGCAAACACTTGTTTGAGTATCAAATCATCAAATATCTTGCTGAAAATAATTGGGTGAAATTATATGCACAAGTGGAAAATGACCCAAAAATACACAAATATTTCCTAAGGTGAAATTATATTTATATAATAAATAGTTGATTGAGGAACTTATGTGGCAATACCCTAAAAACAGAGAAATAAATCATCCACATAAGCCCAAAACCGAAAGGATGCAACTTGCGAAAAAACATCCTGCACAAGACGAAAAAAAATGTCAAAAAAGAAGATGACACACATGATACATGACGTTTGTTTTATCTTCTTTTCCCCTAGAAAATTAGTCTGCTGCTGCTGATAATCAAAAGGCAAGATGGAAATACTATCTTCCATGGACCATGGTGCAGAGATTCACCAGGTGTGCATCATTTGATTGATGTCACATCAGATCTAAATAAAGACATTAGTTTTATCTCATAATGGAGAAATCAACATCTGAATGATCTGACCTAGGTACCACCTCCAACCCCCGTTCTCCAAGTCCCAACCAAACCACATTTAAAAACATGGAACAAGGTTGCATTTGATTGAACAATTTTCTATGCATAATGCCTAAAGGTTGCTCAATAGATCTGTCAATGGATGATTTTACCAGTGTTTTATCTAGATGTACCATAACTAGCTAGGCTTGCTCATCTACCTCCAGAGATAACAAGTCAGGGAGCAGGTCATCTAGAACACATTAAGCATTAACCTTGCATTGATTAACCATCCTAATATCCAATCCTTTCAATCAATGTCTCCGGGAGAAGGGAGGCAATCCAGGCCAATCTTTTTCGATTCCTCTGCTGACCTGTGATTATGACCACATCCAGTGTAAAGAACAGAACAAATTAGCCATGACAATTGACAACAGAAACTGAGCACAATCCATGTAATTTATAATCTAATGTCATGTGATGATGCAATTATAGAAAGAGAGTTAAGGACTCACATGGTTCATTTCTGAAGAAAATCAGGTAACAGTGAAGCTTAATCAATCTTGGTACTACAACATTTGATGTAAGACCCTCCTCCCCTCCTACTCCTTCACAACCAAAGGATGGGGGAAAATAGATATCATAATTCATGATCCTCACAAAGAGGAAGTCAAATTTAGAAAAATAAGCGAGAAGAATTCTTTGATACAATTAACTAGGTTCCAAGTCCTCCAATTCTCACTTATGGACAATGCTAAATTGTAGAAGAATTCTCATCACCCCCAAAGAATGTGTCGCCTGTGATTGCTAGCGGGATTCATGCTAAAGTAGCAACCAGCAGTGAGTAGTAGTGATCGGTGAAGCACAGCAAAAAAATTGGCGCCTTTCTTGTTTCGGTTGTGTTTGTGTTTGTTCTAGACTACCATTTCATCAAGCTGAAGCTGTTCAAGCCAGCTACCGATTACTCCGGCGGTGTCCTCCTCGCTTGTGGTCTGACCCAAGAAGCCAATGGAATCCATTGCCGCCGCTGCAGCCGTCTTGTGGATGGATGGTTTCTCCGGTGTCCATTCCTTCCCTAAGGTATTGGCCCATGAGAGGTCAGGCTCATGGTTGCCATTGGCTCTAGACTGGAGCTCGAACGAGGAGCAGTGCTTGAGGCGGCCGTGCTCCTCATTGTCGGCGCCCCAGTCCAGGTTGCCGGAGGGGAAGCCCCACTTGGACAAGCTGGAGCTCACCGGCGAGCCGACCTGGAGAGAGGAGCCTGCGCCGAGGTCTCGTGAGCTCATGCTTTGCAGGGTCTGTTGCAGCATCTTCTCCCGCTGCGCCAGCGTGGCTAGTAGCCGGGAGCTCATCGGAGAGACCGGCTCCGTGCTAACCGAGGCCGCCCTTGGCGAGATCAAGCTCTGCTGCTGCTGCTGCTGCTGCTGCTGCTGTTGGAATTGGTTGAGCACTGTGGCTTTGCGCGTCGGAGAGAACGTGGCGTCGCCGCCTTGGTCGGTGTACCGCAGTGAGCACTGAGCAGGATGCCGCCACTGCCAGCTCGGCCGAGAAGAGCTCATCGAGATTTGATGGAACAAGTGCTTTCCCTCTCACCGACCGTAGGGAGGCGGGAGAGCTAACGAGGCTATCGTAGTCCGCCGCCGCGAGCAGCTCATGGACAGCCATGTCACGGGCGCTCAGTGACGTGCGCAGCCGACTCAGGTGCAGGTTCCCCGCGCTTCCGGGCAGGCACAGAGCTGGCACGCTCGGCTGCGGCCACGCGCCACCCATCCCGCTGCCCCCGCCGACGGCCGACGGCGACAGCGGCGGCGTGAACGATGACCCTGGCGATGAGAGCCCCATCGCCATGGCCGCCGCCCTCTCCATCGCTCCCCGCGGTGACGGCACGGCCGAGTCCGTGGAGACGTACAGCGGCCGGAGCTCCTCTGGTGTGTGCGCGAAGAAGCAGACCCGCCGGGCGCACCCGACGCCGTCCTTGCAGAGCCGCGTCCGGTACTGCGCCGGGTGGAGCCAGCTTTCGAACACCCCATGCGCGTACTCGCACATGTCCCCTCTCCTGCAACCTGCCCCCTTCTTGAACTCCGGGCACGGCACGCAGCTGTAGTGGTACTTCCTCGGATCGCGCCGCCGCGCGTTCTCTCCGGGGTGGACGAAGGGGCACTCCGTCCAGTCGTGGGAGTAGGCCCGCGAGCACGCGCGGACCTTGAAGGAGTACATGCGGAAGTCGTCGGAGGCGTAGGCGCCATTCTTGATGTCGGGGAGGGAGGGGTCCGGCGGCCACTCCTTGCGGGCACCGAGGAGGGAGAGGAGGTGGTTCTTGATCGGGAGGGAGTTAGGCGGGAGAGCAACCAGGTCAGACGGCCGTCACTGGAGGTGGTCAAGGAGGGCCGGGTCCGCGCCAGCGGCGAGGAGTCGGAACACGGAGGCTGGCGCCGACGGAGCACCTCCCGCGGCGGCGACGTGGAGCGGACTGGACAGCGAGGCCCCGGAGGCGCAGTTAGGGTCCACAAGGTATGGCGGCGAGAGGAGTACGTCGAGGCAGGCCACCGACCCGTACGCAGCGGCGACCATGAGCGGCGTCAACGGCTCGGCGCCGCGCGCCGGTGAGTACCACGGCGCGGGCGCATCCGCGCGGGACGGGTGCGCGGCTAGCAGGTCCGCAAGCCCCGCCGCGTCGTCATCGGCCGCCATCTCCAGCAGCCTTGCGGACACAACCACCGCCTCCGCCTCCGCCTCCGTCCCTCCGGAGCCTACAGCGATGACAGGCTCCCCCATCAGCGGCGGCGCGCGATCGGAGAAGGTGTTCGACGAAATGGTGGGGAGAAGGGAGGGAAGGGAAAGGGAACTGCTTTTTGCTTTGCAGACTCCCCTCTCTGGGTTTTCGGGCAAAACTAGGTTTAGAGAGCTCTTGGCTTTTACCTACTCTCTTATTTTCTTTTTTTTCTATAGCCATAGGGTAAAATGGGATTTTTACTATCTTCTTTTTACTAGTTTGTACCTTGGGAAGAAGGTAAAATTTTGTTGAGATTCTAGCAATTTTTTGGGTAGAGGTCACAAAAGGTTTTGAGCTCGAGGCCTTGTTTATGAGAGATTTGCTATTTTGACATTAGAAAAGAGTGGTTCTAGCAATTTTTAATATTCAGACTCATTTTCTTTGATTCAAGTGATTTTACGTGTCAATCTTAAGAGTATGCTACAAGCTGCAAAATTAAAATTAGGTTTGAAGTTGACAAGTTACTTTGCTGGATAGATTTCCCATAGCTAGATGTAAAGGTTGTTGATAATTTGTTGTCAGAGATTGTAGTAAGGAATATGATCTGGGTAGTATATATCAAGTCCCATTGATCATCTCATATAAAAGGAGAGTCCAATCAAATGTTTGTTTTTCTGAATTAGTTTGGTTTTGATACTCCTTTTCTTAACCTGACAGATGATACGTTGATGGCCCAAGATTTTCAACACAGATATGATCTTGTGATGACTTTTCTGAAAGCGCAGCTCCTCGTACGGAAACAAAGGGCCTGTTTGGCATTTGCTAAGCTTAAGAAATTCACCATCTTGAAATGTATCATATGATGTTGGAGATATGTGAAATTCAACATCTTGAACTTGTATTTGGGTAGAACATAGCAAAGGATATGATATCCAGCCAAGCTTCTCCAGCAGTCCAGTCTACAAAATGCTCACAACAAAATGTTCAGTTGCAACATGATGTAGATACCTGGTGTCATTTGTGAACCTGTAACCAGAAATCCGAGATGATTTCTGTTTCCTTCTGGGAAGGAGACCAGATTTTGCGCAAGCACCATGATCCACCCAGCAATCTGTAATCTCAGCTAGCAGACACAATATAGCAAACAACGCAATCAGGGATGAACAACATAACAGCTGGGAGACTGGGACATGATATAATTGATTCCAATAATAATAGAGACACAATTGTTGCAAGTAAAACCGCATACTGGTTTTGCGGTTAAGTGTTAGAGTTGGAGGATGAAACTAATGTATAGATATACAAACTAAAAGAATGCCTTGCGATCATGTCGACAAAACTTGTGGACACCTGTATCTGTGCCGCCACAAAGTCGAGCTAGTCTTCTTTCAGTCCTCTATCGAAACAGAAACGAAGAAATCCCTCATTTACTGTGCTCCTCACCACAAGCCAATCATCTTCCACCAGAAGCCTCCAGCGCCGAGCCATATGATGATGTTAACGATGGAAATGACGAACCCGTAGCCCCACCACTGAGCTAGCGGAACATAGCCAGCACCGTAGAAGACAGGAGCAGACCCTATGCCATAGTGCGTGAGACCACCCATGATGTTCGAGAGGAATGAGAGAACCATAGCAGCAAAAAGTGGAGGGGTGCCCAAGGCGCTAGACACTGACAAAAACGCAGTGAACATTGCTCCAATGTGTGCTGCGCCACTGGCAAAGAAATAGTGAGAGTAGAAGTACAGCAGCACCAAGACACCAAATGAGAGTTGCCATGACAGACCAAGACCTCCAACAAACTGAGATGAAAAGACGACAAGGTCAATACAGGAGAAATCAGCAAAGATATCTTAAGAACACTTACATTCTAATATGTTGACATTGCACTGGGTTAAAAGAAATAAAAACAGTGGGATATCAGGTGAAAAAACATTATCAAAGTGCCTGCCTCATTTATCCAATTAGTACCCCTTGTTTCATATTTAACAATGATGAGTTGATGACCATGAGCACAATTCATTTTTCAATATAATATAACTAACATAACATAATTACCCAGCCTATACATACTACTGATATTGTTCTTGTTTCGATATGAATAGACAAACAACAGTACTTTGTTCCTATGTGGAAAAAGGATAAATTGGCATATTCTTGAATAAATTTAACATCTAACATAAAAAAATCGAAATTGCTGGCGCATAGCAAGCTTCTTGGTGTTGAAATGCTAGAAAATAACATATTGTACAGAAGTATATCAATTATTCTCAATGTGTATTACAATTAGCATGCAGTTTAACTTACAAAGCTTACTGATCATAAAAATCCTACAAGCCTTAAGCAGATCACTTGATGCCATAGTGCCATACAGTTACAGTAGGGAGGGGGCATACCTTCACAACAGTCTCACTGAACCAAGAGATCAAACCATACTTGTTGAGGTAGCCAGCCATTGCAATAAGAGCAGCGAACCATGTAAGGGTATCCCATGCCACAGCCTCCCCCAAACACTCTTTCCATGTGACAACTCCAGAAATCAGGAGGACAGATAGTCCAAGAATTGCAGCAGTCACTGCATCCACATTCAGCACCCCGCCAAAGATCCAAAGACCAACCTGGTGGCGAGATCAAAATGTTCAGCGAGGGAAAGTATTTTAGTTTACTATTCAAGTTAGAGGCAAACAAAGGTGAAAAGAAAAAATGTACAGGTATACAACCATGTTGTTACTTGGTTTACCGCTTCTTTTTATCTCTTGCAAATAGTGTGTTTTGCAGTAATAAGGCGACCAATCGCAAACCACTGTAGGGTTAAATAATGAGAAGGAGAAGTATCCTGTGCACATCGGCTAGCCGTGCACATGGTGCACATGTGAGATCTCCACCTTTAATCTGTAATCCAACGGACAACAGCTCCACTAGATCATTTAGCAGAAAACACCTCCCACATCTCCTATTCCATTCCTTGCTACATTTGCGATAACCCCCAACGAAGCTGTTGTCCGTTGGATTACAGATTGAAAGTGGAGATCTCAGATGTGCACCATGTGCACAGCTAACCAATGTGCACAGGATACTTCCCCTAATGAGAAACAACAAAATGGTACCCTTGAAAAGAAAACAACAAAATACTACCCTTGGGACTTATCCACTGATAATGTAGATTAGTAAAGGTTTCCAAGCGAAATCACAGTGTAATTCTACAGATGCCACACAGAATACAATAAAATCCTAAATCTCACAGATCACTAAATAATAATTACAAGACGCTTCATTTACGTATTAATCTGAGACAAGACCACTATGTTAAAATGAGGGAACAAACACCAGATTCCTGAAAATATCCAAATCCAAATAGGCAAGTCCATTGATAATTTGATATCAATCAATCATAAGCATCCTAGCAAACCCACAGGCAACATCTTTGGCATCAAAATTAAAAAACAAACACACGTGAGCTCTAGGTTAGATTGCTAAGATTTGTGCCGAAAGCAGCATAATAATACTACTCACAATTGCGAGCTCATCATGGTTTCAATGATAGTACGAAAATATCTAAAAAGTAAAAATAGCATCATACCGTGAGGAACAGCGTTCCAGCCATGATCTTCTCTTCCTTGCTCATGGCCCCCATCTTGGCCAGCCTCTCCTTTGCCAAGCGCGGCGCATCAGGGCTAGTCTTCATCTCTGGCGGGTAGATCAGGTACAGTATCAACGGCACAAACACAAGAGACAGCAGCCCTGGAACAATGGCAGCCTTCGCCCACAGCGTCCACCCGATCCCCTGCCCAATCGTCCCAGCCGTGAGGTTAGCGGCGAGTGGGTTGGCCGCCATGGCAGTAAGGAACATTGCCGACGAGATGACCGACGTCTGGAAGCAGGTGAGCATGAGCCAAGAGCCGAGCTTGCGCTCCGTGCCGTCGCCGGTGCGCGATCCGCACGCCTCGCAGAGGGATTTGACAAGCGGGAGGAAGATGCCGCCGGCGCGGGCGGAGACGGATGGGATGGCTGGGGCGAGGAGCGCCTCGGCGAAGACGAGCGCGTAGCCGAGGCCGAGCGAGGATCCCCCGAAGGCGGAGACGAAGGCGTAGGCAACGCGGTTGCCGAGTCCCGTCTTGATGAATCCGCGGGCGAAGAAGAAGGCGAGTGCGATGAGCCACGGGATGGGGTCGCCAAAGGCCGAGAAGGCGGCGGCGAAGGTGAGCGTGCGCGTGAGCACGGCGGCGCCGAGGCCGAGCAGCGCGACAGCGCCGAGCGGCAGAGGTTGGGAGATGATCCCCACGATGGTAGCGAGGAAGATGGCTAGCAGCTGCCACGCGTTGCGCGCGACGCCTGCAGGAGGCGGGATGAACCATATCAGCACCCCCGTCGCGATGGTTGCCAAGAGCGGCTTGATGGCTGCCCCCTGCAGCGCCGGCTTGGGCGGCGGCGGCGGCGACGACGACGCTGGCACCACCCCAGCGGCGGATGCATGTAGAGCCGGAAGGACACGCCGATCGCTGTATGCGGGACGTACGCTCACCGTCTTGGGGAAGGACTCGGAGCCGGAGCCGGAGTGGGGGAGTGAGAGCGAGACAGGCTTAGATGCGAGCGAGGCGACGGCGGGGGAGCGGCCACGGAGGTTAAGCGACGGCAGACGCGGTCGCAGTCTGGTGATCCCCAGATGGTGGCAGGTGAGCGGGACGGCGGCGGCGGCGGCACCGGAGGACGCCATGGCGGCGGCGGCGACGGCGGCGGCGGGCAGAGACGGAAGTGGAGATGGGAGAGAGGAGGTCGGGGTTTAAAGTGGATGGACGGTGAGGATGGCGTTGGCATTGCCGCATTGGGCGTATCGGATCGGAGGGGCGAACTGGATGCGCCCGGTGTTCCTGGACCACCGGTGGTACCCGCGATATACATCTGCCCATCCCATAGACCAATTCCAGCCAACCGTCCAATGTCAACGAGGGGCGGGGGCCCACGTGTCCCTGTGATTGTGGCTCAAGAGAGAGAGACGAGACGACGAGCGGCGGAGATTATCGCTTCCATTATCGTTGACGCTCCGATTTAGTGTTTATACAAATAATTTTTATATCGAAAATAATATGAATAATGCTGATAAAAAATTCTGAAAAAGTTGTTGTTTTCGAAAGCAATATAGAACACAGAATGTTTTCGTCTAAAACCGACACCTATGAGACATTTTGCATCCATACAGTCCTACAAAATTAAAGTCAAACCAAATACATTTGATAGGCTCTCCCGAGTGCTTTAAAAAAATACACCAGTGCATTGGACAACCACTCTAGAAAAGTTTGAAAATTATCCCACCCGCATCCCCATAAAGTTGAAGTTGATAATTTCTAAAAGAGTTCAGCTTAACCGAATACTTTTAACTTACTCCCGATAACACATATATCCAAAACTCTAATCTAAATTTCAAGACCTAGAGCTTTACTAAGCATGCCATAAAAACCAACGCACATAATATAGATGCTCTTTTATTAAAAAAGGAAAATTACTCACGTATGATTATAATTTTCAAGAAATATCTCACGTCCTATATATTATATATATATATTTTTTAAACAGCACATATATAGGTGCTGGTTCTTAATAAGAATTGATACATATAGGCCCTGTATGGATCCAGGGGTTAGAGTTAGTTTGAGTTAGATTTAGCCCAACTAACCCCAAAATACCCATACAGGAGGGTTAGAGTTGGGATATTTCAATTTAACCCATCAAAAAAACTAGCACCTCCAAGAAGTGCTAATTGGGGCTAGTTTGTGTTAGGCCTACCGAAAAAGGGATTTCCAGCCACACAGGATCCCCACACAGCCACACAACCACACAGCGGGACTAGTCTGGCCACAATAAATCAAGCTAAAAAGTAGTGAAATGATTGAAAAAGTAACTAATTCTAACTTCTAACCCTTGCATCCATACACCTCGAGAGCTAGAATTATTTCAGAGTTAATTTAGGGTTAGAATCTAACTCTAACCTCTAGCACTGCTAGAGTTTCCATACAGAGCCATATTGTGTACGTATATGCCTCCTTGGATATGGAATATGTTTTTGACCTTTTTTGCGAAAAAAAATCAGAAATAACATGATCCCACTATATATAGGTGTCAGTTCTCAATAAAAATAGCAATTCTTGGAAATCCTAATGGTACGAGGTGAATAATTTTTCCAAACCAATAAGGTTAGATTATTATTGTCGTCCGGAATATACGTACAGTTTAGAACCAACACTAATTAGGGTTTTATATTAGTGTTAATAAGTAATTGATCTCACTCCACCTTGTACTACTCCTATTCAAGAAATTGTGTAACGAAGGCCTAGCTAACTCATGCCCAATTTGGTAGCCAATTTCCATATTCTTAGGCCCACTAGTTAATTCTATTCTCTTCCATCCTTTTAGCAAAAAAAATATGCTCAAATGGGAGCTTACATTAGAGCGGCAATCAAACCGATGATCCGAGTACCCACCGGACATGCTTGTCTAGCTCTAAATCTAGACACACGTGTCTACTAGGTTACGGGATAGAGACCCTGAAGTGAAAAAACTGTCGTGAGTTTAAGTTATAGAAAAATTACTGTGAACAGTAGAAAAACTGTTTGGTTAGAATAGTTGCAGATTTATATTTTGGTAGTTCATGGTGTTTAGCTACATTATTAATGTATAATTTTACATGTAAATCATTCTAATCACGAAATTATGTAATGTTTATATTAAAATTATATATTTTTAATATAAATCCGTGTTGGATTCTAAAACGAGCGACGACACGCGGAAGAAATCAACAGCAAAATGCATGCATGAAATGATTTAGGTGAGGCCCTCCCACGTAAAACTCCAAAAACTTGGGGCCCCATCAACACAAGTGCCCTTCCATCACTTCACTACCAGGCCCCATAAATAATTTTAATCCAAATATCTATCTATTTATTTATTTTGTCTTCCTCACATTATTATTTTTTTTAAAAAAATGGTATGTCGGCTCAAACCCAATATATAACTTTGTATCCCTATTTTTAGAGATATTAAGGGTGCGTTTGGTATGGATTTTCGAGGTTGATTCTGATGAGAATCAGCACAATCCGTATCAAATGTTTTTTTCCCTGAAGTTCGGATAAGATAGAATCAATTCTTGTTTTTATAAAGGGAAGATGAATCTACGAAATATCTGCTTCTCAAGAGCATCTGCGAAATACCTACATCTCGTTTTGGATTAATTGCTCTCTTACTTCATTCAAAGTTAAGTGTGAGTGTAATTTGTATTTTTATGTTGTTATTTTTATATGTTTGAAATTACATAATTCAATAGTTTGTGAGGTCAAAGGTGAACTGGTAATTTCATATCAATATACTCTATTACATAAATTAGAATCTAAGCATATAGCCAAACGATTTCTCAACTGATTCTGATTCACCAGAGAATCACTTCACTAGAGAATCAAAATTAAAATCGGAAGAATCAGAATCTAGAGTCATACCAAACGCACCTAAGTTTAAGATATCTCTCTATCAACTTTATTCTTAAATTTAGAAATCTCAAAACCTCTTCCATCATTTATATTTCTATAGAGTAGATCTCGTTTTTTATCCATCTTGACTATGTTTGTTAGTGATATAAGAAAAAGAAAAGATAGAAAGCGATCGATGAGAGGGGTTCTTTGATCGACGTTGGTCGGTGAAGCAACGAGACATATAATAAGTAGGGTGTTTCCATCACTGGTGATGGTGATATTAATGATATAAAAGTAGAGTATAATATTAAAATTCTGATAAAAATAAAAGTTATTTTTTAAAATGTTTTTATTAAAAAATCTTATATATTGTAAAAATAATGGAATTGATTTTTATGGATGCTGTCAGTGATGGGCCTGGTTTATTATCGTTATTTTTTTTTTCTTTTTTTCCTCCTTTTTCACGGTGGCTTGCATCTGTCGCCCTCCCAAGCTCCCACTCCCACCACTGCCGCACTCTTCCTGCGCTGCGATCCCCTCCTCCCGCCGCGGCAATCCACGGAGAGAGCGGGAGAGCTCTGCTTCCGGAGCCAGCGGGGGAAAACAGGAGATCGGGGGTTCCCGGCCGGATCCAAGAAACGGTACATCACGGGATATCCCTTCGTGCCGGGGAATCTTTGGGCGGGGGGGTTGACGGGTTGTTCGCTTGTTCGGCTGGGCTTGCTGATCTGGGTGCGTGTGTGAATCTTGGGGGTGGTTGCAGGGGAGGAGGGAGATGAGCCGGGGGCGGTCGCCGGAGCCGCTGGATTTCTTCATCTGGACCGTCCAGGTGCTCACCCGTCTTCTTTTACCCCCTTACTTTTCTGAGTGATGGTGATTCGGTGCCGGTTTCGGTGGAAATTTAGCGGCTTTCTTCGTGGTGCATTTCAGCTAAGTGAGGTTTGTAGCTTTGTGGAAATTTTGGTAGAGTTTTGTGAATATGTGATATGATGGTCTTATTTTTTTTTCTGTCTAATTGTTTCTAGCTTTAGAATGCTTGACCGGATTTGTGGTAGCAGGGTTAATTTAATGCTGCACTTTTTTTGCTGTTAATTGCCGATCTTTTTTTGTTCCCTGCCAAGACCAAGCTTGATTCTTAATCAGGAGGTTCCCAGACCATGCCCAACTCAAGAAATGTTTGGTATTGCTTGGTTGATCTTCGTTCGGTTGGCTGAAGCTGAACCCTGTTTAATTTAATAATGTGACATGATGACTGATCCTGGTTTGCAGTCATCTTTAAACAAGAGTGATTTATGAGAATCTGACTCATATGGTGAGGGACTGAGGGTGATACTGGCTCTCCATATATATCTTTACTGCTATTCTGATAATCATCTAAAGTTGGGAACAGATGAACTCATTCATTTTGTTACATGCCAAATTAACAGTAACAGTTTGATTGACCAGGTGGTATTCATCAGTTCATTGGACTAATATTGCTTCTCGAACAATTTCGAAGCTAGGTGCCGGTACTTCAACTTGGGTTTGAGCTAGAATGTGTTTGGGTTAAGGTTGGGCCTAGTTCAGGCTTATTCTGGGTTGGAACAATTGTTAGATACTTTCTTTTGGCTACCCTTAGTTCAGGTTAGACTGAAGTGGCGATGTGATTTTGGCTGCTTAGTTAGGGATGAATGGCCTTGCTACAATATCTATATTTTTTTATTAATCTTAACTCATTTTGGTGGACAGCCATAACTTTTACATGATTTTCATCTACTTGAAACAGTAAAGTAAATAATAGTGCTTTTATGTGTGTAATCACTTTATGGATGCCTCAGTACTATTTTATGTCTCTTGCAATGCGTGGCTTTATTCAAGGTATTTTCCAATTGTTGAGGGTGCCTTGGTACTACTACATACATGCTTGTAAGTGGCATGCTGAGGTGTAAGCTTTGTCTTTCTAGCTATGTATTGAATGTATTTTGGAAATTGGTTGCCTTTTTTTCGTTAATAATGTATCTTCACCTGCATATGTGGGTATATTCGCTGTCCTGTCCAACCATAAGTTTTTGACATCTGTCCAAAGATATTATGATAAGTAAAAGACATGTTGATTGGTTTGAATTAAAAATTTGCATCTATTTTTTGAGGCACACTTGACGTGGTGAATAATACATGTATCTGTGTGTATATCAACTGAAATGATCTTCTCTGTTACGATGAAATACAGTTGATTCTCATAATGTTGCATATTGATATCTTATCTAACACAAACAGTTTTACAATGTGCCATAAAATCATATCTAAATACCCTAGAATCTCATATGTTTTCCACTTTCCAGTTTAATTTTCATGTGCCTATTTTCATCTGTTGGTTCTTAATTATTTTTGTGGGTGTTGATTTCTGTAAATTTCAAAAGGACATTTTAGTTTCAGTTTGTTCTTTTGAAGAACCCACCACATAGTGAAAATTTACTCAGAAACAGTGTTTTCATTTGATCGTTATGTTTTGTTGATTTGTTTTTGTTCTAACTGAGCTAGCTACGCATTTACCTACTGGCAGTTTGTTCCACACACATGATCTAAAGTTCAAGTTGTGTCAAGATGCTTAATATTCTCCTAATACTATAATTTCTCTTTCAGGATGTTGGACTATGGCTTGAAGAGATAAACCTTGGAAGCTACAGGCAAGTTTTTGAAGAAAATGGTGTCAATGGGGAGTATCTCGAAAGCCTGTCAATGTTTACTACAGAGCAGATTCTGCGGTTTATCAGGAGGTGCCATATGAAATGGGGAGACTTCATCACATTGTGCAAAGAGTTGAGGCGCATTAAAGGTTTGTATATTTCTGTGCCTAAACCTTTTGATATGGAGTACCCATAAGACCATAGCACCTTTATGCTACCGTATTTTTAATTTCCCTTTTCTTTTTGAGCTCAACCTCATTGCTTGCTATTGACTGTCATAGAAGCCTAGGCAGGGAAAGTATTTTGTGAAAAAAGTTTGTGCATGCAGAGTACAGATGCTGACTTCACAGTTGGCAACAATATTTTTTGTTCTGTTTTGTTGACGTCATCACGAAATATTTTTTGTTCTGTTTTGTTTTGATGTAAATATGAAGCACAAATAGATGACAAATTATCCAAATACCAAGATATGTTGCATTATTCAAATTTCAAAGATCAAGTGTGACTTGAGCATCAATATTACTACAAAATATGTTGCATGGCTAGTTAACTAGGAATGAATATATTTGGGATGTTGGCTGGTTATGTCTTATAATGTTGTTGTGCAACCTCTTTGGGGATAATGGGGGAGAGGATACAAGCAAAAAGGTGACTGTGATTGCATCTGGTCCGCATCAGTAGTACTTCAAATATGCTACATTCCTAGTTAATTATGAACGGATATCCCTGGAATGTTCGCTGGTTATGTGAAATAACATTGTTTATTTGTTGTGCAAACACTTTGGGGATAATGTAGAATTTGGGATTAGGATGGCAAAAGGTGATTGCGATTGATCTGGTCCTATGTCTACTTTCCTTTGCTCTACTTTTGGATTCTAGCATAGCACTGATAACCCATTGTTACTGATGTACAACTGAATCCAGACATACACACCTTGTTACACCATTGGATTTGTGTGATGGAGTAACGAAGCTATCATACAATCATGCATACTTTAGGCATTCTTCCTGAGTTTTGTCTTTCTTATAAATGGTTCGAGAAGCCATGATTATATATGCCTGTTGATATACTTCAAACTGTTCAACGGGTTGGTGTCTGGACACTGAATACTATTTGACCTAACACCTGCAAAACTTATCTCCAGTGGCCTGTCTGAAAGGGGAGCAAGAAGTCCGCAGGCCATGGTGGGCGCCATCGTGCCTGTCAGTGGTGTTCGTGAGGGCGGCCAAGCGGAACCGGCAGTCTCGAGTAGTCTCCCTGAAGCTGGAGCCCTAGTAGCTGGCCAACTCTCCCGATCATCGGCGCCGCCCTGTATTCCTCCAGCTTCTCTTGGTTGCCCTGTCTTCCTCCAGCTTCTCCTGGTGGAGGCAGAAGGCGGCACCGCAACCGCACACCAGTGGTGTGCTAGTTCTCAGTGATATGAAAGGTCTTCTGCTGTGAGAGCAGTATGCTGCTGTACTATGTTCAACCGGTCGTCCCTCCATCCTTTTCTTGATCTGTTTATCATCATGATATATAGGTTTGGAATAGTAACCTGGTGTAGACAAAGAAGATACATATATTGTGCAGATGGTTCCTTTAAAGTTAAGCTGCACTGCTTGCAAATCAGTCTGAGTTGTTCTAGGCATTGCTATCATCTCAAGATCACCTTCCTTGATCTTGAGCAACCTGCAGAAAGTTTCTGATGTTTGTTTGGCGTCGGTCTCAAAATCACCACTCCCAACTGTTCTTTTACTGGTCGTTGTAGGATTTGTTTCTCAAAACATTCGAAACTTTGCATGACTGGTACATGACATGTGAAAACTGCATCACTAGACCTGTCTTTCTAATGTCTCCCCTATCTCAACTTATTACTCGAGGTCTTTGTTATTTCAATTACTATTCCTCTTTAGGCTTCTTTTTTCTTGCAAGATATTATGATTTACTACTCTATCTTACATGAATTCAAATAGGAAACTATATTTAAGAAGGATCCTAGAGAATTTCGAACTCAGATAAATCTAACTACGCTAAATATTTTTTTTGTTTTTAGTCTTTAAAATAATACTAAAATTTTATAACGCGTTTGTCGACGATTCCACTATTAGAGAACATGGCTCTGCCCCCACTACTAGAGTTCGTTAATGTTCTGAATAGCAAATCAAAAATAATAAGATCCAAGACAAGATGTTATAGATAAAATTAGGAACTAAATAGACAAGTTATTAAATAGTTATTTTAGATATAAATTTCCTAATAAGAAATTCTAGAGATTAAGGGTCGGTTTGGTTCGAATGCGAGTATGAATAGGATGATTCCATTCATGGATTTAGAGATGAGGTGATATATGTGAGGTGTTTGGTTTGATAGATGTGATAAGACAATTTTTTGTTTGGTTAAGTATATATAACTTGGATAAGATAAACTTAAATTTAATGGAATCCACTTGTCAAATATATTTTTCACAAAAATATAATCATTTGAGACCTTATTTTATAGATTAAATTGTAATCAATACAACGACGACATATCGTCTCATCCAATAATTAGATCATATATTAGATAAATGATTTGAGAGTAAAAATCATTTGAATATTTTTTAATGGAAAATTAAATGTGTAATAACCAATCCTCATTCAATATTAGATGAGTTCATATATATATTTTTTCTAAATTTCTCTATCCAATATATTGAAAAAATATATTTTTAGGTGACCGTCTAGTAGATTTGATGGAAACGAACCCTAGCTCAAACGACGCAGGTCAAACCGGTTGCTGGTGGCTGTGGCTCCACCTCCGACCAATTACGCGTCCGGCCAGTCAAGCCGCTCAGTGTCGCCGTCCCCACCGGTCACCCACTTGGGTAATTGCGTTGGAGTTGGAACTCCATTGCTTGCAAGAAAAGTCAAACAAATCGAGGCCGAGAGCGAGCGAGCGAGCGAGCGAGCAACTCCGGTCTCCGGCTAACCGCCGACGTCGTGCCCCGCCCTCGGGCACTGACCCTTCCCGCGCCGGCCTTCAGGTGAGCGTTTCTTTCCTGCCGCGAACTCTGCCTGGCCGTTGAGGTGCTTGGAGGTTGGAGCTAGGGAGCCTAAGCAGGTGGGTGGGGGCCAACGCTCCGGAGGCTCGTTCGACGAGACGGGGTATCCGGCGGATCGATCCACTCGCCGCGGGCTCGATTGGTCCGGCTCGTCGGGCAGCTCCATGATTCGATGAGTGATGGCGCGTGTGTTGTCCCCCCCTTGCAGGTTAGGGTTTGTGCGAGATGGGGACCTCCTCCGGCGCCAACTTCCAGCAGCAGCAGCCGCCGCCTCCGCCGACTTCGGCGGCCGCGGCGGCCCAGGGGATGCTGCCGCCTCGACGGCCGCCCGGTCTGCAGACCTCGCTGTCGCTGGCTTCGTCAGAGCAGGTCGGCTCGCCGGAGATGCAGGAGCCAGGCTCGAATTCTGACCAGGGGCATGATTCCGCTACTGAGAGCGCCAGCTCTAGGGAGACCTGGCCGGCGGAGCCAAACCACAACGCTGCTGCCGCTGCCTTGACTGCCACCGCTGCTAGTGGTGGTGGTGGTGGTGGTGGTGTGAGAATTGTGAAGAAGGAGAAAGAAGTGGGAAATGGTATCCCCAAGCTGCAGGTTATCCGTGGGTCATCCCGCCTTGACAGGATGTCTCTGAGGGAGGTTGCTCGGGAGAGGGTCGATCTAGTTGCCGAGAAAATGAAGGTGATGCCGGAGGAGCACTTGGAGGAGATGAAGAATGAGCTCAGGTCGATTCTGGAGGGCACTGGGGGTTCTCACCATATTGAGGAGTTCCTGTTTCTCCAGAAGTTTGTCCAGGGTAGGGGTGATCTCACACAAACCATGCTTTCGATGGCACATCATGTGCAGCTGGAGATCCTTGTTGCGATCAAGACTGGAATCCAAGCGTTTTTGCACCCCAGTGTTACCATTCCTCAGAGCCGTCTGGTGGAGGTGTTCTTGTACAAGAGGTGCCGAAATATTGCTTGCCAGAGTGCTCTCCCTGCCGAGGAGTGCAGATGCAAAGTCTGCGCCAACAGGAATGGCTTTTGTAACCTCTGCATGTGTGTGATTTGCAACAAGTTTGATTTTGAGGTCAACACATGCCGCTGGATTGGGTGTGATTTCTGTTCTCACTGGACTCACACAGACTGTGCAATTCGTGATGGTCAGATTGGGATGGGACAATCTATTAAGAGCAGTACTGGTCATGCTGAAATGCTTTTTAGGTGCCAGGCTTGCCAGAAAACATCTGAACTCTTAGGTTGGGTTAAGGATGTCTTCCAACAATGTGCTCCTGGGTGGGATAGGGATGCTTTATTACGGGAGCTTGAGTTTGTCTGCAAGATATTCCGTTTAAGTGAAGACTCGAAAGGAAGGAAGTTGTTCAGGAAATGTGCAGACCTGATTGAAAGGTTACGAAATAGTCCTGCTGATGCCATCAATCCTAGGATGATACCACAGGTTCTCCAAGGTCTGAGTACTTTCCTCAACTGAAACTTGCATTTGCACTTGACTTGCTAGCACCTTACCAGTGTGTATCTGCCTTTTCATTTACTGAATTCTCTGTCTCTAAGCCTTCTTAATAATGTATGTTGATTTAGTATTCTAAAAGGCAGCGCTAGGCGCTGGCCTGCCGCCGCTAGGCGGTGAGCTGGGCGGCCCAAGCGCCTAGGCGGTTGACTGCGGCACTGGGCGGCATGGCGCGGCAGCGCTGAGGCTGCTGTTGGCCAGATCCGGCGACGGGAGGCACACACGAGGCTAGATCCGGTGAAGGGGAGCACCCGCACAGCCAGATCCGACGGAGGGAGGTGTGTGCACGGCGGTGGCGAGATGCACACGCTGCTGTCACCGCTGGAGGGAAACCCAGGGCAGGGAGGAGAAGAGGAAGAGAAGAAGAGAGGGGAACGACACATCTGGAGGAGGGGAGGGCAGCAACGCCTGAAGTGGTGGAGGAGGGGAGGTGAGCAGCAGTAGGAGGATAGGGAGGGGAGCAGTGCCTGGAGCCCTGGAGGAGGGGATGGGAGCCAGCTGAAACAGAAGAAAAACATACAACACTAGGCGCCGCCTGACTAGCACCTAGCGCCTACGTGTACACTGTGTTGATTTGTAGAATCCATATGCCTTGTTGTAGGCTTCTATCACCATTCCCTCATTCATTTGAGTACTTATGCATCCCTGCAATATAGGTGGACAACAAAATCTATTTTAGTTATTCAAATTATACAGCAATATGTGTCCACCCCTGTCTGCAGATCTACTGCTTTCCATCACAAGAACATTTACTCTGAGTCTGATTGGTTATTTGCTTCCTGATTTCCTTTTCGCTTGTATGTGCTTGTTTCTCAAAATGTACCTTGGTCTAGTTGTTGTTGCTGGGGCACATGACTTATATATCTTGTTTGTGCCTTTTGTGTGATTAATCCCTTTTAAAACAGTTCATAAGAGCATTTCCAAGAGATTACCTATATGGCTACTTAAATTTGAATTTAGATATTTTGGTGAAAAATGAAGCTCCAAGAGTTCCCCTAAATGAGTCCCTTTCCTAATATATTCCCTAAATCACCATTCATCTCTCTCAAATATAAGATTCGTTTAGCAAGTCCCTATTTCCATTTGCACATATTTTTTTTTCTTGCATGCATATTGTTTTCTCCATTACGTTTTGCTATAGGTTGGACGATACACATATTTGAATGTATCAAAGTTTTATATAAAATTATTACATATTATAGACCGTATTTGTAGGATTTAAAAATAGGGATCGAGATTATAGGGAAACTGTTGTAGATTGATTAATTTTTAGGAAGAGATGGAGTTTAGGATGATCCCTATAAATGATTTAGGGAATAAAATTTAGGGTACCTCTCGGAGATGCTCTAACAAGTTATTCATATAATCATATGCATACTGGTGCTCAGGACAACTGTTGACATCACCTAGGTTTGTAAACTTTTTTTTAATATTGTTTTTGCCAGAAGCACGCTATTGTCTTCTATTCTTCATCTGCTGCAAATACCAGGCAAACAGTCTGCTGTAACCTATCCTGAATGATGACTGTCTATTCAGTGTAGTTTAAAATGCATGGATTCGTCTGGTTTGTGTTGGTACTAATTCAGCCTGTAGTTTCAGTTGGATGTTAAGCTATGTGTTCTTCCTAGGCTGGATAGATTCCATTAATGAAAACACGATTTTTCCATTGATGTGGTGCAATGTTCTGGAGTACATTTGTCTTGCGGTTGAACGACTTTATGCCCTGTTGCCACTTGCCAATTGGCTGATAGCCCATTAAGGCCCAATTTTCTGCATCCAATATCTTTGTAAGGCTTAAACTTTCAAGATTGATTCGTTCTGAATGGATTAGGTTTCTTTCTAATTGATATAGGTTTCTTGAATCTGGCTACTATTTGTGAAGTTTCTGGAGAATTTGTTTCCATGGATTATTAGTAGACCCTGTAATCCTGTATGGTACAAGGTGGTTGTTGTTCCCAAGTCATCTATCTATTACTATTCCTCTTCTCTGGGGCTGGATTGATCATCCTGGCAGGTGGAGGAGCATCCTGTCATCAGGAGCTAACAGCAACAAGTCATCCACCGAGAATAGCAATCATCCTTAACCATAGGTCATCATACCGGATTCTACCAAAGTTATTGAGATTCTGAGATTGTATTGCTTTATGGATCGTTTACGTGTTTGTAAACATTGTTTATTGAACCCCTATGTGTGTTTCGTCTGAGCTCTCTATGGATCACTATTGTGCCTTCTATGTCATAGTTGAAATTATAATTCTTCTGATTCTGTTGCACAGTTGTCATTGTCATTCAGTGTTCTAAATTTTTATCGTGCTCACAGATTTTGTTGCTTAGATTACTGCATTAACACTGAATTATGTTTACATTTTCACAGAGCTTGAGTTGGATTCCCCCAAAAGCACTGAAAATGAAGAAATAGGGCGCCTGATCACTCCCCAGGAGGCCTGTAATCGCATTGCAGAAGTTGTACATGAAGCCGTTAAAAAGATGGAGCTTGTTGCTGAAGAGAAAATGCGACTATACAAAAAGGCTCGCATTGCTGTGGAGGCTTGTGACCGGGAGCTTGATGAGAAGGCCAGAGAACTTCAGGAGCTCAAGGCTGAGAGGCTGCGCAAGAAGCAGCAGATGGATGAGCTCGAGAGCATTGTTCGGTTGAAGCAGGCTGAGGCTGAGATGTTCCAGCTCAAGGCAAATGAGGCCCGTCAGGAGGCTGACAGGCTCCAGAGCATCGCACTTGCCAAATCCGAGAGGGCTGAGCAGGATTATGCCAGCTTATACCTGAAGCGCCGCCTGGAGGAAGCTGAAGCAGAGAAGCAATTTCTTTTTGAGAAAATAAAGTACCAGGATACCCAAAGGCCCCTGCAGGCAAGTGGCAGCGGGGCTGGTGATTCCTCACAGGGGACGCCCATGCTTTCCAAGATTCACGACCTTCTCAAGAATGTCCGCAGCATTCCAAAGTCTGAGGGACATCAATGAAAACAAGAGCAGCACAGCTGCTCACTGTTCAGGTTGGTCACTCTAGGTGACGTTGTGCTGATGTGTGCTGATTTCTTTGGGTGTGAATTGTTAGCAGAAATTGTTGTCATACTTCCATCGGAGCTAATGGTCTGCCCTTGTAGGATACAAAGTACTAGCTTGGTGTTTGCAGCTGAGCAAAGCATCCTTCACACCGGTTACAATTAAGCTGAGCAGATGAGAAATAGCTGAAGCATCTCTACGTTGTAGGAGAAAAAACTTTTCCCATGTATGATCGATCTTACCTGACTCTGATAGATTGAATAATTTGTGATGTACTTATGTTTGTAACCCAGTGATCTGTTTGGTTAATGCGTCTCTTTCTGAGGCATACTTGTGGAAAAGCCAGCATGATCCAAGAGAACGTGCAGTGAGTACTCACTACGCATGGTACTGCCTGCTTCCAGGGCGCCAGGTCAAGATGGTGTTTGAATGGCTGGTACAAGGGCAATAGCATCATCCATATCATCACTCAATCACTCCTGGCAATGTGAATGAAGCTGCTGTGAGCTTGTGAGGTTTGTCTCCTCTTCTTGGTGCTCATGAATGTGATGATGTCCCCACATGGCTTTGTGCAAATGTGAAACCTAGAATTGTGTCCTCCCCCACATTCCTACCCACTTGACACCTATCTTCCACTATCTCCCCATGCCCCTCCTGCCTCTCATTGCTCCCTTTTGACACCAGCATCTTGGTCACAGTTGAGGGATAAGTTCTGAGTGATATTATATTAGAGTGGATGTATGAAAATTAAACCACATCGAGAGTTAAGAGATCAAATAAATATGCACTACTCCCTCTGTTTTAAAAATACTTTATTTATAGCTTTTTAACTTGTTTCTGCAACTGTTAATACATATGACCATCAAATGATGGGCACTATTTTTTAAATATATCGTGACATTTTGCTACCCTGAATTCATCCGTCCATTCTGCTCTTCAGCTATTACAAAAGAAGAAGAGAAGGATGATAATTTTCTTTTAAGGAACATGCTTGATCTGTGGCAGATGTCAAGCACCAGCTATTACTGAACTCTGAAGATGCATGTAGGCCATGCAAACAATGCAAATGACACGTCGATTCACACATCAATGTGCCATTATCGCCTTGGATTGAGCGTGCCCTAGGGCTAGTGCTCCTCTGCAAACGCATGCATGCATTCGGTGATCTACACGGCATTTACACAAACCTAGGAGGAGGGGAGCTACTTATAGCTACATCCACACAAACCTCGGTTTGAGAAATTCAATGGCACGATCGATCGGTCTTAAATGCTAATCTTAACACAAGAGCAGTGCAAAATCTGGAAGCAACCGGGTTAACATTAGTGTGCACGGTTGAGTTGCTCGATCCTCTTGAATAAGAGGGAAACGCAGGGTAGTGTTGTAGTGTACCCTTTCTTATTATCCGTTTTATATCTGACAGACCAATGGTGTTGGACTGCTACATGTTTATGTTTTAAAAGGCTGAAATTGACTTCGAAATTTTAGAATTTAATTTTACAAACTTCTTCCTCACTTGTATTGTCTAGCTAGCTCTCTTTTAAGCTACGCTGGAGTGTTGGGACTGACGGTTTTTGAACCTGCTCTCTGGTGTGTGTATGTATTTCTCTTGTTCAATGGAACTAATACTGTAATAATACTAACGTCTAGTTTGTTTCAGTTTTGGATTATAATAATCTAAATTTTTTCATTAGCTGAAACAAATTGAGCAACTTATTCTCACACTTAAGTAAACCAATGAAAACCAACTTTTTTTTATAAACTAGATTGTTATAATCTAAAACTAAAACAAACATGTTCTAAATAACCCGTTCTAAGATCCGTTGCTACCCCTTTTGTACAAAAGGAGTGTGTAGGTAATTAGTTGGGAGGGCCATGGTGTGATCTTTCTCTCAATTGAACTTGTGGTAATTGCAATAACTAGGGCATTGAAAAGAAAGAAAGCAACTGTCACCCACAGGCCACAGAGGATCCCACATTCCCACTGCCTTGTAAATTGTAATTTCTTCTCCTATAAAAATGGCCATGGATGGTGGAGCTCTCATGCTGGCCTCCTCCTCCTCCTCTCTCTCTCTTTCTTTGGCTGGTGAGTTGGTGCGCACCGAGCAGATAGCCGGCCGGGCATGGCGGTGATTGGGCTGGAGAGGAAGGTGAAGGTGGCGGAGGTGGCGCTGCGGTGCCTTGTATGTGGGCTTGGTGCGCTGGCGGCGGCGCTGGTGGCCACCGGCAGCCAGACGAGGACGTTCTTCTCGCTGGAGAGGAAGGCCAGGTACACGGACATGAAGGCGCTGGTATTGTTGGTGGCTGCTCAGGGAGCCGCCGCCGGGTACAGCCTGCTGCAGGCGGCGCGGTGCGTGGCGACCATGGCGCGGAGGAGGGGCGGCGGCAGCGGCAGCGGCGTGATGGGGAGCAGGAGCAGGGCGGCGGCGTGGTGCGTGTTCTCGTTCGACCAGGCCGTGGCGTACGTGCTGATGGCGGCGACGGCGGCGGCTCTGCAGTCGTCGCTGCTCGGGAAGCGCGGCCAGCTGGAGCTGCAGTGGATGGGCATCTGCGACCTGTACGGCGCGTTCTGCCGGCGCGTCGGCGAGGGCCTCGCCTGCGCCGTCGCCTCCGGGCTCGCTGCGGTGCTGCTCGCCGCCCTCTCGGCGTTCAACCTGTTCCGTCTCTACGACGGCGGCAAGAGCAGCAGCTCCAGTTACAGCACCGGCAATGGCAATGGCGCGACGTGGTAGCTACTAGCTTGTTGCTCTCGATCGATCGATCGTTAAGTTCGTTCGTGTAAAATCCTTTTGGTTGTCGTCATTGGAACCAATGCAAGTTGAATTTGTAAGCTTCGAGACTTGGAGAGTGAGTGGCTGACCCTAGTCTGACATGTTTAATACGTACTCCTCTCCGCAAAAAAATTCAACTTTATACGTTTGTTAGATCTTAAGTTTATAAGATAAAAATAAAGTTGCTTATTTTTTATTTTATTTTTCTAAAATAAAAACGTATCGTTCAAATAAATACTCTCTCTATATATATATATCTAAATGTAATATTTTTAAGCTAGGTTTAAACTAACAAACGTGACCTGGTGGCTTTCCGATGTGATGTGATGACACGCGTGCGTTTTCTCCACTCACACTCACATCGCCTCTTTTCATGCTCGCAAGGGAAAATTACTCACATGCCATTATAATTTTTAGAAATTGCCTACATGCTACTGTCAGTGACTGTGGCGGCCCTCATCTGTCAGTGACACAACGATGGCATTTTGGCAAACCGTAAAAATCGTAATGGCACAGGAAAAATTAACCCTCTTTTCTCTCTCTCTCTCAATTTGGGTGGTCCACCCACACCTACATGCAATTATCGTGCAAAGGCAATCTCTACATCACTCCTACTAAAAAGAAGTAGAGAGCTCTCTAAAACTATTCTCATTATATTTATTTCATTTCATGTTTAATACGCCTTTCTAAATCTCATTCCCTATATTTATTCTTGAGAATTTTGAAATTTCCAAGGGCTCCCAAGATGTAGAAGGATATGGCAAATATAAGAGTCTATATGGGTCTCCCTGGGGAGCTTCTCGTAGTTAAAGATTCTCAGTAGCTAGCTAGTTTGATAGCTGGATAGTCATCAGTATTTAGCTGATGAGAATCTAGAGAAACTGGTGTTTTTTTAGCTTCTAGATTCTAATTCATTCCTAGATTCTGTAGCTACTGATTCTCACAATCTAAGCCAAAATCTAGACCATTTATTTCAGCTTCAAATTCTAGAACAAGCTGCCGCTGCTACAAGCTTCTCCAAATAGGCCTAAAATTAGGACATACTAGTATCTAGGTATATACCTTTACTTAGTGTCACGTCAATTAATTTTTACTCTTTCTGTTTCATAATATTGTAATATAGTATCAAAATTTATATTTTATAATTCGACGAATTGTTATCCAGTTAAAAGTCAATTTTGAAGATATGAGTGGGATAATCTATTTTTTACCGTTAGATCTGCATCTTACGGTGGAGCTGACAGCGTCGGACACGTGCCAAATCTGGGCTTAGCCCAGGCCCACCCTTCTCCCAAGCCCATCCATGGAAGCTTCTAGAATGTGCCTTCCACGCCACACCGAGGTTGCGTGCACGCCTATCTGATGGACGCCGACCACGGTACACCAGGGTTCTCACGAATCTCGAGGTATAATGGGTGGCCGATAATGCACTGGTCCATGCACCAGGTCTAGATTGACCTCACGGGGAAACACTGAGAGACCAGGATGGAAGAGCGTTTTGTATAAAAGCCCTCGTCTTTGTCCCCAATTCCCAAATCCGGCATAAACTCCTCCCGTCCTCCTCCGTCCCCACCGCCGCGCCTGCGCCTCCGACTACGACTTCGGCTCCGGCGAGCTCACCGGCGACGCAAAATGGTAAGCGGTGCAGAGTCCTTTACGTATCCCGACCGATCTGCACGGTCCTGGCATGCTGTAGCCTCCGATCTTTACGATTTTGCACGACAATTCGTGTGATCTGAGATGGCGTACGTACGTGCGTGCGTGCGTTGGTTCTTCTCTGCTCGATTTGGTCGTGATGGTACCCGTTCGATCGATCGACGGGGGATTGATCTGCGCGGAGCGTTTTTTGTTTTAGGGATTTGGGGGCGAGGTTTTGATGGATCTGTGTGCTTCTGCTCGAATTTAGATGCGATTTGTTGAATTGTCCCCTTTGGTGGGGATGTCCTACCATCGGTCTTACAAAATCGACAAGATGGGGGCGGGGGGGATGAGCGATCTGATCGTAGGTTTTCCAGCTTTAGGTTGATTGCTGTCGCAGATATGGTGGATCTGTGGTAAATTATTAAATATTCCTATGTGCCAATTGAATTAAGAAACAGATCCGACATCATGAGATTTATACATGTTCGTCAGTCTTTACTCAGGTATTTCAGTACTACTATATGTGCCAATGCCATAGCATGTCTATCTCAGTAATTTTAGATGAAAACATCTGAGCCGTTAGCAGGCATTGTTGTTTGGTGTTAGAAATCAAAATTTCATCGAATTTTTCACTGTTTTAGAGAAGATCACTATGAACAGAATGTCACAAGTTAGTAGCAACTTTTGGCAATGTAGCATATATAGTTGTGAGCAGCAATGGTAGGTTTGCACAATATGTTATGGGTTAATAATTTTGTTTGGGTATTCTTGGACATAATTGGGTGCTATGTCACCAGTGGTCACTGGTATTTCTGTAATTCTATCTTCATTTCTGGGCTAGTACTGATTACTGGTCTATGCATTTATGATTAGTGCTGTAATGTTATATATGATATTGCTAATCGGTGTATTACTTAGTTTTAACTATTCTTTTTCTGTGGCAAGAATTGTAATTGTTGAAGTACTGATTTAGATTCATTTGTAGATTAGACAAGTTCTGATCTTGAACAAGTCCATTGGGTCATTGAGTACTTAGGTTGGAAGGAATTTGTAAAAAGTATTATGTTTTGTTAGTGAGCATTTTCAGCACACTCCTTAATTATTAGCCTTATTACTAATCATGGAAGTGATACAAAGTTTGATGTGACATCATTCATCTGCTTTCATTTCCTCCTATTTGATTATGTCACTATTTATTGTATTTCACCTTTTCCTTGTGCCTAGCAATTTTGTTCAGTTTTTTCTCTTGTGATATTTATGAATTCAAAGAAGTATGTCCTTTTGATGCTGACAAGTGTTATATTTGTTTACTTAAAGCAAAAGTAGTTTGTTTCGATACTGTATCCTAAACCCTTTCTTTTTCGTTCAGACTACCTCGAGGCGTCTTGCTGACAGGAAGAGTGCAAAGTTCCAGAAGAACATCATGAAGAGGGGCTCAGTGCCTGAAACTACCGTGAAGAAGGGGAATGACTACCCTGTTGGACCCATGGTGCTTGGGTTCTTCATTTTTGTCGTTGTTGGATCATGTAAGCTTTGAGCCTTCACTATTCCCTTCTGTTTGATATTTCAGTATGCCTTGTGACGTGGTTCTTTGGAATACACATGCACTCTAGTCTTCAGCATTATGAAAACAATCTGACTAGGTTTGTGACTGTTGAATCGTTAGCATTTTGTGTTGAAAGCGTAATTGTAAACATATATCACTATATTGACTTATTTTTGGAGTTGTACCATCCTTAGCGATGGTTCTCCTTTCAACTGTTCACGTTAGCTCTTTGTGATTGATTGAACATGATATTTCTTATCACTCATAAGTTTGTGGTTGAGGTGTTCCAAACATTGTTGGGCACTGCAAGCAACTAAGCATATTAGTCATTGAACATGACTAACCATATATAGTGACAGATCTTTCTGAATTTTCTTGTAGTGTTAACCATGTAGGCATGTATTTACCCAAAGTGTATATATTCAGGGATTTTGTTTATTTTTTTATATGTTGAAGATCACAGTAATTTGCTATATTTATTGATATTTGTTATCTTTTGTATGTGAGTAAGGTGGTTCCTCACCTTGTGCTTTACCACTTAAAAGCTAAAAGGTAGTCCGGCGCCTAGTCTTGCCTTACTGTTTCAATAAGTAATAAGTAATAACTATGTTGAAGACATGGTCCATGTTTTAGCAACTATTATCTATCTATTTACTGTGTATTGCAATAATCCACCAAATTAATTTCGTGGGTAATGCTAATTTTCTTTCATGCCATGGTTCAGATGTTAAGAAGTTGATAGTACTTTTTAATCTTGCAAGCAACCATCTAAAATATAATGGAAATTTGAACTTTTTACCATAAGTTTTAAGTTCCTGTTAAGAAATATTACTTGGCAGAGGAGTGTAAAATTGGTGAGTGTTAAGCTGCTGATAACATGATTGATCTGAGCTTTCACTTACTATTATTTCACAATTTTGTTTGTCTGTACAGCATATGTATTGGTTGATGATAGAGTTGATTTTGTATATCAAGTCTTTCTCTAGCTAACATCATTATTCTGAACTCACTTCCTATATTTTCTAATTCTTTACTCTAGGACGCTTGTGCTTCATACATGTTCCTGTTTTGTTCATCTTCTTCATAGATGGCTTCACACTGCGTTTCTTACTGCTGGATTGAGAAAATCTAGACTGAATGAAATGACATTCTGTATGCTTTTCTTGTTTTGCAGCCTTATTCCAGATAATCAGGACGGCCACTAGCGGCGGGATGGCTTAATTCGAAGCTAAAACCAGATAGTCATCTTGTGAGGCAGTATCTGTACTTTGTAGCAAAGTTTGTTCCTGAATCATGTCATGTAGAGAACCAAATGTTGCGTCCATTTATAGTTATTCAAGTGTCAAGTTTAAACTAGATGCTGGTGCACAAACAGAAAACTCAAATGGATATAATTTAACTTTGATCTGGCCACTAATAGTCAGCATTGTTCTTTGATTCTGTACGCCTGTAGTTGCATGCGTTTCGATAATGCACTTTGAAGTTTGAACAGTTGCATAGTGTGGAAAACATTCCACTAGACAAAATTACGATGATTTCAATCAAAATTTGAATTCAACCCTTAGTCAATATTTTTTAGAATTTGTTTGGCAGGCCACGATCCCGATCCAATCCTCCTCGTCCCTATAGAAGCCTGTTCGGTTAATTCTTTTGGGAAGGGGAATCCTCCTCGTCCCTATAGAAGCCTGTTCGGTTAATTCTTTTGGGAAGGGGATTGAGGATCTGTTTGAAAATCCTAAATCCCGGCCCATTCTCTAGATGAGCTGAGATTTGGGGTTCTCAAACAAGTCTTGAGAGAGATTGGATGATGTTCTACTAACCGAACATGCTCTAAATGGATCGAGATTTTAAACTGGATTGCATCATAAATTGACGTCCTTTCTGATTACATGTTTATTTAAAATCCCCGGCCCAATCTAATCAGCGCATTCAGAATAGACATCAATTGGATTACATCGACACGAAATTTTCTCCGTTTTATTAGAAAACTATGCTCTCTTAATTGGATGAATAAAACAAAAAGTACGTACTAACTTCACTAGCTAGAGACCATCACGAAAGTTATCAACATCAAGTGTACTAATTAGTTGTAATTAACTCATACGCTAAATGACCCCTTTAGCTAGTTAATTACTCCGATCTAAATCGGTACTAATATAATAAATCACCATTTAATTCTGAATGGACCATATCAATTTTAAAACCGAGACTAATCTAATTGTCAACTAGTATGTACTAACCACACATTCTATAGTAGTGTCAGATAATTAATTGGCAGCAATTGGATCTTGATCTTGAAGGTACTACGTATCCAATCCCTACATGGATGCATTAATTCATTCATAATCATGGATAGATGCTCACATGCATCGAATGATAGTCAAAACCAAACACTGCAACCTGTTGCATCGATCGATCGTCATTTGCGAGCAACAGACAAATTAACAAACAAATCAACGCTGCCACTAGCTAATATAACGAAACTTTAATTTCCCTAGTCAATCGTAGTATATGTGTCATTAATTGATATGACATTTCACTCTAAGACATTTCCATATCTTATATCTAACATGTAAGATCAAAAATCAATTCATAATAAAGTCATTATATTTTATATTTATATATAACGCGGTCTGAAAAAAGACAAACAACTGTCATTTAGTTGTGAAAAAATAAAATGACAGTTCAGTTAGATCAAGGTTCTACTGTCTTATTAACTTTTAAATGACACTGTTAATTTTTATCTTAATTTTTGTTTTATTATTGAAAGTATTTTAAGCGTAACTTATATTTTTGCATATTTACGTCAATTTTTTGAATACGAAGAATGGTCAAATAAGTACATAGTTTAAGTTAAACAAACCTGTATAAACAGTAAATTGGGCGAATTAAACTAGATTTATATTGGAAATAATACGGTACTACCAATCTGGAAACGTAATTCGTACGTATACCAATTTGGAAACTAGAGCTACGTTCCAATTTGGAAAACATGGTCAGTGCCGGTTGGGCCCCACGCGGCTTCGCTTTGCTTCATAAACCCACGCGTCGGCAGCTCTAGCAAGCGTTCCGCCATGAAGATGGAGGACGACCTCGAGTCGCCGCTGCTCTCCGCCGCCGCCGCCGGGAATGACGACGACGGCAGCTCCTTCGCCCTCGCCTGCGCCCTCGTCGCCTCCGTCACCTCCATCATCTACGGCTACAGTAATAGCACAGACACTCGCGCTCCGCTCGATCTTTCGCGCCGCCATGCACCGCCCGCCGTGGCGTCGGCTCTCTATCTTGAAGATTTGGCTCTAACCGAGGTGGATTGTTTCATCTATCTGTTGGTGCGAGCGCGCGCGTGCAGATCGAGGCGTCATGACCGGGGCGCAGAAGTTCGTGCAGGGGGACCTGGCGGTGAGCGACGCGCAGATCGCGGTGCTCATCGGGGCGACGAGCATCTACTCGCTGGTCGGCTCGCTGGCGGCGGGGTGGGCGTGCGATCGGGCCGGGCGCCGCCGCACCATCGCGCTCGCGGCTGCCCTGTTCTTCGCTGGCTCCGCCGCCACCGCCGCCGCCGACGGGTACGCCGCGCTCATGGCAGGCCAGCTCGTCGCCGGCGTCGCCAGCGGCTTCGGCCTCGTGGTCGCCCCTGTCTACATCGCCGAGATCGCGCCGCCGTCCTCCCGCGGCTTCCTCTCATCCATCCTAGAGGTGGGTGCCACGTGTGCATGTATCACGATGTTTAATCATTTTCGTATTTAAAAATCTTATTGAAATATTCAATTATAATTATTTTTATATTTGTATAATTTTTTTGAATAATACAAATGATAAAATGTTTTTCCGTAAAAATCAAAGACATCGTTTAAAAATAAATTAGATATTATAGTTGGGTCACGCTAAGATTGGCTTCTAATCTAATAGATTAATTAAAGAGAAATCAAATCGTACTTGTTACGCTCAAGTATTATTCTAGTACGATATTTTCTCACGTAGTTGATGTGTTTTCAAATTGTCCAGAGAATTTTAAATGTTTTCATTTAAAATTGTCCGTAATATGAAATTTTATTAAATGGAGTTAATGATTTTAGTTAATTACATTTTGCTGTGCTGAGCTTGTGTTGATGGCTGCCACGTCAGATCGCCTGCAACTCCGGCATCCTGCTGAGCTACATCGCCGACTTCGCGCTCGCCGGCCTCCCCGTGTCACTCAACTGGCGACTCATGATCGGCATCGGCGGCGTCCCGCCGCTCTTCCTCGCCGCCGCAGCGCTGCTCGCCATGCCGGAGACGCCGCGGTGGCTCGTCCTCCACGGCCACCACCACGACGCGCGCCGCGTGCTCGCGCGCACCACCGGCGGCAACGCAGCCCTCGTGGAGCGCCGCCTACAGGAGATCGTGTCCTCCGTCAAGGAGAGCTCGAGGCAGCAGGAGGCCGGCGGTGGCAGCGGCGGCTCGACAAGCGTGTGGCGGGATATCCTGGTCCGGCCAACGCCGTCCGTCCGCCGGGTTCTGCTCACCATCCTCGGCCTGCAGTTCTTCCAGCAGGCGTCCGGCGTGGCAGCGCTGGTGTTGTACGCGCCGCGGGTGTTCCATCATGTCGGCGTGACATCGGAGCACGCGGTGCTCGGCGCCACTATCCTCCTCGGCGTTACCAAAACAGTGTCCATCGTCGTGCCGCTCTTCCTCGCCGACCGTCTCGGCCGGCGCCCGATGCTGCTCTCCAGCGCCAGCGGCATGGCCGTGTCGCTGCTCGCGCTCGCCTTCTCCCTGCACGTGTCCTCGTCATCTCCAGCGTGGTGGGCTGCAGCGACGAGCGTGGCGGCGGCGGCGTTGTTCATGGCGACGTTCTCGCTGGGTTTCGGGCCGGTGATCTGGATGTACGGGTCAGAGATCCTGCCGCTGCGGCTGCGCGCGCAGGGCACTGGCATTGGGACGGCGGCGAACCGGGTGATCAGTGCATTGGTCGGGACGAGCTTCATCTCGCTCTACGAGGCGGTGGGCATGGCGGGCACCTTCTTCCTCTTCGCGGCGTGCTCGGCGGCAGCGTGGGTGTTCGTCTACACCTGCCTGCCGGAGACCAAGGGGAAGAGCCTCGAGGAGATGGAGGCGCTCTTCAACACCGCCCAGCCCTCGTTGCCGGCGCCGGCATCCTGAGGCCGCCGGAGGAAGAGACTGGTTGGTAATTAAGGCAGTGATAGTAGTAATTGTTAAATTGTTGGTGTGTACTTTAACATGAGAAAACTGGGTTCAAAAGGGAGGCCATGCATACCAAATATCAAAACTATAATGAATCACCTTGATTTTTGTAGTGATATCAAGCAAAATATTTCTTGAATCTTTCAAGTAAATCAAATTGATGACAATTTCATCGTTTATGATAGTTTCACATGTGCTTATCGATTGTCATATTAATTTGCTTCTCATAAATCCAGAGACACATTTATACTCTACTGTCTACTCATTCACCCAGATTCATATGGCAATATTACCATAGAAGAAGCAAGAAAGATCAGCATGGCAAAGTTCAGTATTAATGTAGATATGAATCTTCCATAAGGCATTCAAAGTTTGGATGATAAAAAGGTTAAGTAGGTGGTATACCTGCAGCTAATCTGCACTGAAACATCAGAAGGCGCGGACAATTCTCGCTGTTTGGAACAGTGGAGATTTAACACCTGCAGAATGGTCTGGAGCATTCATTAGCATAACAATTTGCATGACATAAAGAAGAAGAGCCTCAGATCTATGCATCATATCAATAAGTTACAAGCGCCGCTCATGTTTGGTGTTTTCACAGCAAATGAACAGTGCCACATCAAGAACCCCAGCTGAAAGGTGACACTTTTTTAAACCAATAACTCAGATCTGCACACCATCACTACCAAAGCATAATTTTTTATCTTTTGAGTTTCATCAGAACTTCCATCCTGAGGTTATCAAGCACCTTGTCCATCAGAGTTAGATACAATGCCAACACAAAAATATTAATTCTGCCAGAAGTTCGGATGAGAATTCCATATACCAAGAATTAATAGATCACACAACAACATAAAAACACAAACATGAGCCTAAACAATAAATGGTGCCTAATTTTTCTAGCAGCATGGCGGCATCCTCCTGCTAGATGAATGAGAGGGAAGGGGAGAGAAAGATCAAACCATCCAACAGAGAAGACGAACGCCATGGCGCACAACATATTGGCAATTAGCATTACCTCAAACACGTCATGTGCAAGCTAAATGAATGTGGCCTGCAGCGAGATCGACGTCTTCTCTCATCTGTTGCGGGTGAGGTCTGGCAAGGCAGAACAGCGTCTTCTTCACCAACTTGCCGACGGCATCTCTGCGGCCCCCGTCCCATCAGCCACTGCCGATCTGGGCTCGCGCCGCCCCGGTGAACGTTCCCCTGTGCCGGTCTACCGCCGCCTCCACGCCGCGCCAGCCCGAGCTCCTCGACCTGGCCCCGACGCGATTTGAGATGGCCGACTGCAGAGGGCAGTCAGCCCCTCAGCGCAATCGGACAGACGTGCGAGGGGCTTCGCACCGGTGGGATCCACTTTGCAGGGGCTTCGGAGAGAGAAGGGGTTTTGCATCGTCCGATCAAAATTGGATGGCTGTGAAGCCCGACTGCCCTCTGTAGTCACCCCTCCGACTGCAGAGAAACCGCTCCTGAGAAGGCAATGCTTTGCTTTGTCACCTGAAAGTTTAATTATTTATCTATTTAAATCTATAACTATCTACCAATAATAAACCGTTTTTCTTACATCATATTATCAAATCTCCCAGTTTTATCAATTAGGTCGATGATAATTTTGCAGAATTTTTAAAATATCTAAACTAAATTTGAAAAAATATTGTAAATCTTCTATATTTTAAAGGAGCTTTTTATGGTTAATAAGAATGTACTGTAAAATGATAGCTAAGGATCAGATAAAATGTATTCCATGAATAAAATTTTTTAATTTGTGAACTAGAGAAATAAATAAATTAAAGTTTTTTTAACAGAGTTGAAGGCATAGAATCAAAATGTTTTAATACAAGTATAGAAAGTGATAACACATTATCTTCCTTGGCCTCCTCTCTTCTCTTTGGCAGACTAAGCATGTACAGTGGGTTCTTGCAGTGCTTAATTGCACATTTGCATCTCAGTTGGGTGTACATTGGCCATTCAAGGCCCAACTCACATAGATATGGAATATATAGCCACATCCAGCATGAACAGGTTCAGGCTCCAGAAGTCAAGAGCCCAGCAAGACAAATGAATTAACATCTCATTTTCTTGTCAATTTTTTTTCTCCATGTGTGTATCACTGCACTACCACAGTACCACCCAATGGTCAGCCTCACTGCAGAATGCAGAGGCCTTGCATTGTTCACTCTTGCTTCCTACTATACTATTACTAGTGCATCAACTGGCATTGGACAGGTTGTGTACTTCTGAAATCTGTATGTTAAGTTCTTCAGAGTGGTGCAGGGTTCAGACACCATAATTCAGCAAGGCAGAGGCTTCAGATCTGTTTGTTTTCAACACTGTCAAAGAAGCTTGAGACCATGATGGTTATTCATATATATATATATATATATATATATATATATATAATTTATAAATTTTCAAACGGCAAATAGGAAGTTGAGATATCCCATATTCTACGGATTCTTGTAGCCGGCTAGCTTGGTAGTAGTACTTTTAAATTATTCAACTTGCTATTAATAAATCTATTGATATTTAGTAAGTCAACTTTTGAATCACACGCTGTTGACTTTTATCTCAGCATCTAAGCATTTATCTTATTTAAAATATTTGTGAAAATATACAAAAATATAAGTCAATAATAAAACAAATTATAATAAAATATTCAGAAATTGAAGTAATTGCATGTTTATTTCAAATCCCGGTCCAATATCAGCGTATAGTCAAAATGGACATCAATTGGATTACATGTTTATTTCTGAGACAACGATCACATCGATACGAATTTTTATCCATTTTATTAGACAACTATATATGCTCTTTTAATTGGATGAAAAAAAAGAAAAAGTACGTAATAATTTCACTAGCAAGAGACCATCACTTAAGATATCAACATCAAGTGTACTAATTAGTTGTAATTAACTCATACGCTAAAATACCCCTTCGAGTAAATCGGTACTAATTTTAAAACCGAGACTAATCTAATTGCCAACTAGTATGTACTAACCACGTATTATATATATATATATATATATAGTAGTGTCATATTGCGGGCGTATGGTTTATTTAGTGGAGTTTCGGATCTTAAAATTTATACTAAAGTTAGAGTGGAGTATATAGAGTTGGCTAGATTTTACCCCATCACTTCAGTTTATTTTTTTGAAGTATTCTCAGTGAAATTCACTCATCAGAAAAAAAGTTTAGTGAGTTCGAGTCGAAGACTTGCCAAATAGATAATTAATTGTTTGCGGTTGGATCTTGATCTTGAAGTTACTACGTATCCAATCCCTACATGGATGCATTAATTCATTAATAATTATGGATGCTCACATGCATGTACGAATTAAACATTAAATTGGACGAATTAAACTAGAATTATATTGGTAATAATATGGTACTACCAATTTGGTAACTCGCTACGTTCAAATTTGGAAAACATGGTCAGGGCCGGTTGGGCCCCACGCGGCAGTGACATCGTCACCTTCGCTTCATAAACCCACCCGCGTCGGCGTCGGCGCCACCGCCCGCCGGCAGCTCTAGCTAGCGTTCAGCCATGAAGATGAAGGAGGTCGACCTCGAGTCGCCGCTGCTCTCCGCCGCCGCCGGGAATGACGACGACGACGTCACCTTCGCCCTCGCCTGCGCCCTCGTCGCCTCCGTCACCTCCATCACCTACGGCTACAGTAATAGCACAGCCACTCGCGCTCCGCTCGATCTTTCGCGCCGTCATGCACCGCCGTGGCGGCGGCTCTCTCTTGAAGATTTGGCTCTAATCGAGGTGGATTGTTTCATCTGTTGGTGCGAGCGCGCGCGTGCAGATCGAGGCGTCATGACCGGGGCGCAGAAGTTCGTGCAGGGGGACCTGGCGGTGAGCGACGCGCAGATCGAGGTGCTCATCGGGGCGACGAGCGTCTACTCGCTGGTCGGCTCGCTTGCGGCGGGGTGGGCGTGCGACCGGGCCGGCCGCCGCCGCACCATCGCGCTCGCGGCAGCCATGTTCTTCGCGGGCTCCGCCGCCACCGCCGCCGCCGACGGGTACGCCGCGCTCATGGCAGGCCAGCTCGTCGCCGGCGTAGCCAGCGGCTTCGGCCTCGTGGTCGCCCCCGTCTACATCGCCGAGATCGCGCCGCCGTCCTCCCGCGGCTTTCTCTCTTCCATCTACCACGTGTGCATTTCCACACACGCTGTTAACCGTTCTTCTTATTCACAAATCTTTTTAAAATATTACTTATTTTGTTATAATTTATTTTATTATTAAAAATAGTTCAATTATAACTTTTTAATATTTGTACAAAATTTTTAAATAAGACAAATAGTTCAATATTGTGATAAACTTCGAATGTCAAACTAAGTTTGGCATCTAATCAAATAGATTAATTAAAGAGAAGTCAAATTGTACTTGTTACGCTCAAGTATTATTCTAGTACGATATTTTCTCACGTGGTTGATGTGTTTTAAAATTGTTCAGATAATTATAAATGTTTTCATTTATAACCAGTTTTTTTACCGTAATAAGAAATTTTATCGAATGGAGTTAATGATTTTAGTTAATTACATTTTGCTGTGCTGAGCTTGTGTCGATGGCTGCCACGTCAGATCGCCAGCAACTCCGGCATCCTGCTGAGCTACATCGCCGACTTCGCGCTCGCCGGCCTCCCCGTGTCACTCAACTGGCGACTCATGATCGGCATCGGCGGCGTCCCGCCCCTCTTCCTCGCCGCCGCAGCGCTCCTCGTCATGCCAGAGACGCCGCGGTGGCTCGTCCTCCACGGCCACCACGACGACGCGCGCCGCGTGCTCGCGCGCACAACCGGCAGCAACGCAGCCCTCGTGGACCGCCGTCTACAGGAGATCGTGTCCTCCGTCAAGGAGAGCTCGAGGCAGCAGGAGGCCGGCGGCGGCGGCGGCTCGACAAGCGTGTGGCGCGATATCCTGGTCCGGCCAACGCCGTCCGTCCGCCGGGTTCTACTCACCATCATCGGCCTGCAGTTCTTCCAGCAGGCGTCCGGCGTGGCAGCGCTGCTGTTGTACGCGCCGCGGGTGTTCCATCATGTCGGCGTGACATCAGAGCACGCGGTGCTCGGCGCCACTATCCTCCTCGGCGTCACCAAGACAGTGTCCATCGTCGTGCCGCTCTTCCTCGCCGACCGTCTCGGCCGGCGCCCGATGCTGCTCTCCAGCGCCAGCGGCATGGCCGTGTCGCTGCTGGTGCTCGCCTTCTCACTGCACGTGTCCTCGTCATCTCCAGCGTGGTGGGCTGCAGCGACGAGCGTGGCGGCGGCGGCGTTGTTCATGGCGACGTTCTCGCTGGGTTTCGGGCCGGTGATCTGGATGTACGGGTCAGAGATCCTGCCGCTGCGGCTGCGCGCGCAGGGCACTGGCATTGGGACGGCGGCGAACCGGGTGATCAGTGCATTGGTCGGGATGAGCTTCATCTCGCTCTACGAGGCGGTGGGCATGGCGGGCACCTTCTTCCTCTTCGCGGCGTGCTCGGCGGCAGCGTGGGTGTTCGTCTACACCTGCCTGCCGGAGACCAAGGGGAAGAGCCTCGAGGAGATGGAGGCGCTCTTCAACACCGCCCAGCCCTCGTTGCCGGCGCCGGCGTCCTGAGGCCGCCGGAGGAAGAGTCTGGGTGGTAATCAATTAAGCATTGCAGTAAGCAGTAGTAGTAATTGTCCTGATAAACTGCATCAACTCTCAAGGAGACGTGCCGTCCCAAATGCCTTGGAGGCCTCGGGATTTTTAATCTCGCTGTAATGAGTCCTGACCTACGTCTAAGATAGCTCTGGTTCCATTGGAAGGGCCATGATCGACCCTGGAACCTCGCCCTACCTCCCTGGAAGCTCCTCCAAAGATGTGGACCTCTTCAGAGCTTCATCGCAGATTTCCCAAGGTAGCGGAGAGACGACCCACTTCTTCTGGCATGATAATTGGCTGGGTAAGGATGGAAGGATGTATGCCCAAGAAAATCTCGGTTGATCGAAAGTTTCGATTTGGAATCGGAAGTTCCGATTATTTTCTGAATTGAAAACAACGAGCTCAAATCAGAAGTTCCGTATGATATCAGAAGTTCCGATAATTTATGTTTTGCGAAACCGAGAGCTTAAATCAGAAGTTCCAATATAGTATCGGAAGATCCAATAATTTCTAATTAGAGACAGAGAGTTAAAACCGAAAATTTCAATTTGGAATCGAGAAAATCGTACTGATCAGAAGTTCCGATAGGTGTATCGGAAGTTACGAAGTGGGCAAAAACAGATTGAATCTATTACAATAACATACTGGTTTGAGAGACTGAAAATACCTTATTGGAAGTTCCGAACCAGGATCAAAAATTCCGAACCAGGATCGAAAATTCCGACGTGGGCGAAAAATAAATTGGATCTGTTGTATAACCAATTTGTTGGTTTCGAGTTGCTAAAGACTAGGAGCTCTCACCTCTATATAAAAAGAGGAGGAGGAAGTCTAAGAAAACAAGCTTTTAATAGTTCAGACCTAACCACCAAGAACTCATCTCCTCACTTTTTTGATCTCAAAAGTTGAGATTGAGTATCTTCCTTTTTCTCACGAGCAGTGCTAGCACGCTGACTTGGGAAGGATTCATCCCAGACATGTAGATACCGTGGAGTCGTTGCTCTAATAGCGATGCTCGTGAACTTCATCACGTGAACAACTACATCGTCTTTACCGATTGAATTGGCAAGAAACGGTGATTGCCAAGGCCAGGTCGGACTTTGGCAAGCCCTTCTTCATGGAAATTTCACAACTAGGATGCTGGGCAATTTGGCTTCACCGTAACCGTTGTATCTTCGATGGTCATTCTCCGTCCTTTGCGACTTGGCTCTCTGTGTTCTTTGTCCAGCTATCTAACCAAGCTAATAGATTCCCAGCTGCACTCAAATCACCCCCCTCTTGTTCTGGCTTAATAGCTTGTAACCCCTTCTTATTCTCTATTCCCCTGTTTTCTGCCTCCCCCCTCTACCCCTCATTGTAACTGTTTCTTTTATAATTAATACAATTTTCAGTAGGAGTCTTTCCTGCTGGTTGCCCTCAAAAAAATAAAAGATCAACATGGCAAAGTTGAGTATTATTAATATAATGTAGATATGAATCTTCCATACGACATTCAAAGTTTGGATGATAAAAGGTTAAGTAGGTGGTGTACCTGCAGCTAATTAATCTGCACTGAAACATGACAAGGTGTGGACAATTCTTGCTGTTTGGAACAGTGGAGATTTAACACCTGCAGAATGGTCTGGAGCATTCATTAGGATAACAATGTGCCTCAGATCCATGGCATTTAACGCTGGAAAAGAAGAAGAAGAGCCTCAGATCTATGCATCATATCAATAAGTTACAAGTGCCGCTCATGTTTGGTGTTTTCACAGCAAATGGACAAGTGCCACATCAAGAACCCCAGCTGAAAGGTGGCACTTTTTAAAACCAATAACTCAGATCTGCACACCATCACTACCAAAGCATACTTTTTTAACTTTTGAGTTTCATCAGAACACTCAATTGGGAAAACCAAAATCAATATACGCCCATCTTATTACCAGCGTAATCAATATATTGCATACTTCCATCCTGAGGTCATCAGGATGACTGAATGTGAGTCTATGGTCTCAAATACAAGGTCATCGGCCATGGTGATTAGGGAGGGAACACCAAGGTGACATACTGACATAACTGCTGGCCATAGCTTACTATCACTTGGTGTCATCACCGCCGGCAACACGCGAGCTGTTGGAGTCATTCTCTGAGACTGATACAAACACAGTGAGTTGTGAAGGATGGAGGATGGAGGAAATACCAGAAGTATACCATCCTAGATGTATTGAATCAAGTAAAAAAAGGAAAACTATGGTCACAAAACCTACTTTATCAGATTTTTTTATCAAAGCCATAGTCAAGCAACTTGTCCATCAGAGTTAGATTCAATGCCAACACAAAAATATTAATTCTGCCAGAAGTTCGAATCAGAATTCCATATACCAAGAATTAATAGATGACACAGCAACATAAAAACACAAACATGAGCCTAAACAATAAATGGTGCCTAATTTTTGTAGCAGCATGGCGGCATCCTCCTGCTAGATGAATGAGAGAGAAGGGAAGAGAAAGATCAAACCATCCAACAGAGAAGACGAACGCCATGGCGCACAACATATGACCAGTAGTGTGAAATTTATTTATTAATGAAAACTTAAAACGACCGGGCATTCTTGCCGATGGCCTTTGGCGATTGGCATTACCTCAAACATGTCATGTGCGAGCTATAAATGAATGTGGCCTGCGGCGAAATCAACGTCTTCTCTCATCTGTTGCTAGTCTGAGGTCTGGCAAGGCAGAACAGCGTCTTCTTCACTAACTGCCAGACGACATCTCTGCGGCCCCGTCCCATCAGCCACTGCCGATCTGGGCTCGCGCCGCCCCGGTGGCCGTTCCCCTGTGCCGGTCTACCGCCGCCGCCAGGCCCCTCCACGCCGCGCCAGCCCGAGCTCCTCGACCTGACCCCGCCGCCGCTGGACGCCCCTCGCCGCCTGGCACCCCGGCCGCGGACTCCGTCACCGCCGCCAGCCCCGCGGCAGACGTCAGATCGGATGGAGTTTTTTTTTTTTTGAGATGAAGATCGGATGGAGGTGAGATTGTAATGAAACTTAAATTATTTATCTACTGGTAATGTGTGCGTAGTAACGCTGCAATAAAATAAAAAACGATAATTTAATAACTACGAAACTGCGTAAATTTGACGTGAAGAATTAAAAAATTGGTATAATAGAAACACACAATAGATCTAACGTACATAATGATATCTTAAATTTCATATTATTGTATAAAAACAACTTTAAATATGTTGTTACATTGGGCTTTAATTTTGAAAGTGTACAAATATTAGTCGCCCCGTCAATTAAAGTGTTTCTCACTTTAATTGTCCTCTTCTCCCGAAGCGTTTCTGCAATAAAAAAATGCAAAAAATGGAGGTTGTCGAATAAGATGTGGCCACCAAGAGTTGAACTTGGGTAGAACCACTAAAGTTTAGGCTCCATAACCAGTTGAGATAACCCTTGTAACTTTATTTGATATCACCTTAATATCTGTAATTTTGTCTAAACGACTAATATTTGTACATCGGAGGGAGTACATCCAACTTCCTATATTTAACTACCTATATTTCATCTACCTAAATTTTATCAATATTTTATTACTATCAAAATAAGGAAAAACACACATATGACAATACATGCCAACGAACATAACAGATTATAATAAAAGATTTTAGAAAAATATAAAATTATACTAAAATAATAATATATTGCATATAAAATTATACTAAAAATATAGAAGTGCGTATAAGTGTTGAAAAATATGATAACTTAATTTCTTATACATATTATAAAAAATTTTGATAGATTATTGATTTTGTCTAATATTTACAATATATAAATATTTTCCGAATAATAATAAAATGAGATAGGGAGTGACTTTGGCTCCCTGACTTAAGAAAGAGAGTGGCTGGAATAAGGACGAAGATGAGATAGGAAGTTGGTTGGAAAGAGTTTTTAAGGGTATTTTGTTAAATAATAGGATGAAAAGTGGGATGAGAGATTGGCTAGAGATGCCCTTAAGCCTTATGCCATGGGCCTTACTACTTAAAAGGTACAATAGTCCTTGGGCACTTAGTTTTATTGTCTTAATAACTATACTTATAATAATATCTATATATTGAAAACGTTACATATTTGCCCCTAAAGGTTCGGTGGGTTTCATATTTGCCACCAACTGTTTCACTGACATTACATATGATCCTAGAAACCACATGCCAGTGAGATAATTAGTGTTATATATGGAACCAGATAAATTTTTAATAACATGTCAGGAATAATCTCCTACATATTTCGTGGATCTATTTCCAACATAGACAACAATTACCTTTACCTCTTCTATCAAACTTTTATACATGAATGGTGTAGTTTTGGTCTTAACCTTGTAATAAAACAAGCCAATATACTCAACAATGTAATAAAACAATAAATACAATATTCATGTATAAAATAATATGCTAGTAAGATGTTACTTTAAGAAATGACAAATCTATCTCTAACCATCTAGTTATAACAGAATGTAAAAAAGGTACATATATTATATAAATTCAATAATCTTCTATATCCAATGGTGACTAAAAAAATTACAAGCAATAGCCAAGAAGAGTGACGAAAATCACTGCCAAATTCTAACAGGCATCCAAATACCAAATGACCAGTAACCATAGACCGGACCCATCCCCAGGGAATAAGTCGGGATTTGAAATTTCCAAATAGGCCTGTTAGAATTATAGCACCGGCTGTCAAGACAACAAATGCAACAATAAATACTGCAAGACTACAAAAATCAACATTAAACCAAAACGTATTAACACATTTATTTTAAGTTTAACGATATTTATGCCTCAAGTACCAAAATTTTATCACGTTAAAATTTTGACATGACCACATTTATTTCAGCATAATTTGCTTAGGCTACAAACCAAACATCTCGGGATTGTGCTAAAATTTCGATGATTAAATTTTGGTACAGTTTGTTTAGACTACAAATCAAACATCCGAATCACGGTAAAACTGAAGAGATTAGAAAAAACCGTTGAGGTCGTTTATTTGAAGGTGATGTGGCCAAAATCAAAGTGCTAAAAATATATAAACTATCACAAAAAAGAAGATTTGTAAATGGTAAAGGGTGAACACACAAATTTTGCATTCTCATAAACATAGGCACGCATTTGATTTGTAAAGTAGAAAACCTTTGCATAGATGAAACATTTGAAACTTGTACACTGATGAAATTCAAGGCAAAAGGATCTACAGGTGTCCTTGCTTCCCATCATCTAGCTTAAGATTTTTTTGCTCTAATTGCTTCCATACTTTGCCTTTCTTTTATTGTTCTCAACGAGGGAAAAACGTACACAAGCATATGACTATTCTACCGAGAAATCTACTATTGAGAAAAAAATAATACTCAATTGTTATTCTACTGAAAAAATCTACTACTGAAAGTAGTCGGTGTAGAATAACTATTCTACACACGTGGCGCAAAATATTGCTCTCGTGTGTGTCTATATATATATATATATATATATATATATATATACCCTCTCCTTTTTATTTCCAGAGACCCTCACTTTATTTACATCAAAGACGTCCAAAGTTCAGTTTCTCCGATTGTACTGAACAAGACTAAGGGTGCGTTTGGTTCTGCTGTGAGCTGTGAAAAAGCTGCTGTGAGTTGCCTGCTGTGAAAAAGCTGCTGTGAGCTGCATGCTGTGAAAAATCTAAACGTCGTTTGGTTGAAGCTGCTGTGAAAAAACTGCTGTGAGCTGACTGTTTTTATAACTTACGTAATTTTCATTATTATAATATTCTATACATATATATAAATAGGAAACACTCAACATTGATGCAACTGAATAACTAAAAAATATATTAGATAAATAAAAAAGTGCATAGTTTATTTTATAAAGTAACCGACAACCACATATTATCTCATGAAATTGTGCAAATCAATACAAACCATAATAATGTTAAATCAATTAAGACACCTTGAATTCATACTTTTTAATCTGAACTAAAAATCAGAAAAGCAGAAAAGCAAAAGCAGAAAAGCAGGGTCCAGGCTGCTTCCAAATTTGTACTAGAAAAAAGCTGCTTTTTCACAGCAGAAGCAGTTTTGGTAAATCCGTTTGGTTCAGCTTCTGCTTTTTCACAGCAGAAGCAGATTTGAAAAGCAGAACCAAACGCACCCTAAAAGAAAGGCTAGCCTCGCTACTTGTTTGTAATGTGTTATTCTCTGTCAAACTAACCATAACCATTGCAAGTTGCAACCTAGCTCACCTCACGAAGATGACGAAGAAACTCCACTGCGCCTTTCTGAAACATATACAAAGAAACTTTTTCACAACATTTGATCGTTCGTCTTATTAAAAAAAATGCAAATATAAAAAATATAAGTTATGTTTGAAATACCTTCAATAATAAAACAAATTATAACAAAATAAATGATATTTTTTAAAAAAATAAATAAATAAGAAGAATGGTCAAATATTGAGATAAAAATCAATGGTATCATTTAAAAGTTAATGGAGGTGATACATTTTTTCACATTTTAAACCATTTGACTTTTTTGTAAACATGGCAATACTACATACACATGAAGCTTGCTGGTCAGCAGTGCGCAGTTTCGATTAGTTAATCGTAATTACAAATTTGAATGTGTTATGCAATCATATCCTTCAGCTTGGAAGCTTATATCATTATTTGCAGCTTAAATCAGTAAAGACGTGTAGTTTGTCATCTAACAGTGTATGGTTCTCAGTCACTTTAGCTTCACTCAGTCTTGGATTGTTTCTTCGATGACTGGGGAAGATTATATATAAACAGACCCATCAGCAATACCACAGCGCCAACAATGAAAGATGAGCTTAACTTTGCGCCATGGGGAATGTACGGCAATGGAAGTGAAAGGATGTAGATTGATATTGGCACTGCAATAGAAGTAAACATCAGCACATCACAGTCATGTGAGATACTACTCAGTTTAGTTGCATCGGATCAAACAAGAGATTCAAAAGCAGGAGGAGAAGCAAAAGTTGGGGGCAAAAATACCTGCTGAAGTAGCAGTAAGCGAAGCAACTAGCGCAGAAGACATCTTCACCAAATTAAGCAATGCGATATTGAAAGCCATATTGACCAATATAAACAGCAATGGTAGAAATGGAGCTCCACCACAATCTACAAAAAATGGTAGGAAATGAAGAATATATGCAATTATGCATGCATGTTACAACTTACAACATAGATAGACTCTATGAAACTCCTATACCATCAACCACAAGCACAACGTAAATTTGAAATGGATTAACACAAAATTTTTAAAAAATATATAAAGATCGACATAACAAGCCCCAGGAGAGCAGTAGAGGCCCACAATCATAAAGTCACATATTGCTACTAGCACCTTAGCAGATTTGAAGTACTTCAGGATGTGAACATATATAAATTATGGACAAGAAGCATTACCGATCAGACTGTCATCGACATTTAGGAAGCACTCAGCGCCACCATTTAGATAAGCGGGCAGCTCAGCAAACTTTATTCCCCTTAAATTAGAAAGAATTGGGAGAAGAAGAAAGACAAAAAGAGCCTGCAGGCAAAATTATATTGCATACAATGTAAGGTTTTGAATTCAGATAAATGTATGGTCATGATGCAAAGGAGAACGAAGAAAATTAACAACTGCAATGGAGACAGATCCATTGTGTTAAATTTAATAAATTACCTGAAATCCAGATCCAAATGAATTGACCACAAAGATGTCTGGCCGCCTCCCCTGGAAAGCAAACAGACATGAGGTGATAGAACCTAATTGCTGAGATTCTGACTAACGATGAAATGACATAGATAAGAGAGCAAAAGTGAGAGAACCTTAAGACGCTTTGCTCCATCAATGAAAACAGATTCCTGCAACACAGTTTATGAATTTCAGAGAAGTGCAAGGAAAAAAATGTAAAATAGTCTGTCAGACATCATTAAGCAGTAGTTATACCTTCAGAATTGATGCGCCAGCTTGAAATGCCGATGAAGCAACCATCAGTGCTGGCCAGACAAACTTGACCTCAGACAAAAATTGGCCATCATTCGCTCCACTACAGAATACAGTTTTGAGCTGATCAATCAATTGTAATAATTTAACAGTATGACCATAACAACTTAGTGTATGGGATATTGGTATCGGCCCAAGAACACTTTTTAGGAAACAGGTATTATTGTCCAGGGAAAGACAAGTGAAACTGTAGAGACCTTCAAACAAATATGCTGTGCCACAAGTACCACAAAAGAAAAGAATATTTCATATTTCTGAAACAACATACCTTGCAACAGCAAGTATTACACCGGAAGCAACAAGGAAACAACCAATGATTTGTCTCATGGAGTACGTTTTTCCCAAAAGCAGGGCAGAGAAGATAAGCTGCCAAACCAGGAATGACTGCAGCACGCATACAGAAGAATATTTCTCAAGCAGCATTACAACGAAGTAGCAGGTTTCAACACTAATAATCAAACAAATTGTTCATTTCTACAGGTTAAACAAATTAGTATTGTCAGTGCATCCTAGGAACATGAACAACTACAAAATTGTTGCAGAAGCTATGAACAGTTAAACTGATTTTAGGCACAAAATAAATATATTAACCAAGTATTACGGAGAAACAGCGATACAAGAACAAACATATGTAGCTGAACACTTTAACAGAGATGATGAACTGGTTACAAGTGAAATTAACCGCAGGGAATACCTGGGAAAGTATAGGAATAGCAGGCCCGGGAAGCATAGCTGCAAATTTCAGAAACAACAACTAATTAACACGAACCACACCGAAGCTTTGGTGGTCTGCAAGACTTCTGTTTGAATTGTAATTGTTCACGTTTGTAATAATACCAAGAGTGACCACTGCTTGGAAACTGAAAAGAACATTACCTCCTGCAGACATGCCGGCAGCAACCCCGAGGGCCTCCAGCATGCCGATGAAGGCGAACCGGCGCTTCGGCAGAGCCATCATCTCCCGTGTCACGACCCCCGCGCGGTACCTCGCGTAGAGTATCGAGAAGTACACGGCGACATATCTTCCATGTCCAAACCACACCACACGACACGAATTAGAGCCCAAAAAAAAAGAACGCGGCTTGCGAATTCCGTCGAACACGTCGCAGCCTTACCCGAAGGTGGTGAGCTGGGCTAGGAAGAAGGGGTACTGCTTGAGGGGCACGAGCGCGAGCTTGTACAGCACGCGGTTGGCGATGGCGAGCACCACCACGGCCGCCGACGCGGCGGCGATCGCCGGCGAGGAGCTCATCCCCACGGCGAGGTGATTAGGCTAGGCCAGCTCAGTCGACTCAGGGATGGGCTTCCTTTGGAAGCACGCCCATGCACGTCGAGGTGAAGGCCGAATCAGCAACGGAATACCGGCGGGCGGGGACGGCGGCGGCGGCGGCGGGAGCGCGTCAGTGCGCTTCTCTCTCCTCTCAATTTTGCAATCCCATGGTTTATGGGATTTTTTCGATTCGACCCCTAGACTTCGAACTAACTAAATCAGGGGTACATGTGAGAATTTCCTTCATATAGGATAAGAAGGTAAAATTGCATAAAAACCCTTATATTATTCTAATTTGTCTTTTAGCCCTTTGACCTCGAAATCTGGGAGGCTAGGTCTGCGTGTTCCGCCTCCTCCAGAGTTTGACCAACTCGCATTCTGATTTCAGGCAATACCAGGGGCTAAAACGGACAAAATTAGGAGCAAATTGCAATTGGTTTTAAATTAAGAAAGATTTGTTCTCATGTTATACATAAGTTGGCGAAATTTGCTCTTTTGCTACATATGAGTATATAACACGTGCAATCTAATGCATTCAATCACGATTACACATGATATTCCCCTAATTACATGTAGCCCCTAGATCTAGTTGTCAAATATACAGAACGTGATAAAAAAATAAACATCACTTAACTTTATGGCATAACAACAAAAATTCCTTAAATTACTTACTTGAGTTATAGACAGACAAAAGAAGGGCTAAAATATGATGGTTAAGTGGTTAGTGATGTGATGAATACATTAACACAACATGAGATTTGGCAAAGGAACATTCTTTGCTTGACCTCAAACATTTACAAAAGAAGAGTCAATAACTTTGTTTACAAGCTTAGTGCAAATTACATCTCAAACACAATTAATCCTCTCTTTACAGAATCAGTTCACTTCTTTGATCCACTACTGTTTCCTTGCCAATCTCATCTTTCCATCAAGCTGGATATATATGCATGTTTTTAAACTAAAATTATGATTCATCCAACAAATCCTAAACTTTTTTACTGTTCATATGCTCGCTCTTGCATGGCCATGGCGATCACCAGCTAGATAGCTAGCATTTGACGGCGTCCCTCCACTTGAGGTACTCGAGGGCGCCGAGGTAGTGGGCGTAGGCGCCGGCGACGACGAGGAGGTGGAACAGCTGGTGGCTGTGTCCGACGAGGTCGAACCGCCCGGGAAACCAGCGCTCCGGCACGCGGGCGGCGTAGACGGCGACGCCGAGACCGTAGAGCGCGCCCATGAGCGCCTCGTAGCACGCCGACACGGCGGCCTCCCGCACCGTGCCGCCGTAGAGCGCGAGCTTGTGCGCGACGGGGACGACGCCCGACGCGGCCATGCCGGAGAAGAGCGCGGCGCGGAGCGGGCGCAGCTCCGGCGCCTGGAACGCCGGCACCAGCGACGCCGACACCGCCGCGGCGCCGAACGCCGCGATGGAGCCCGTGTACAGCCGCCGGAGCCAGTGGTCGCAGAGGAAGGAGTAGTGGACGAGCGGGAGGAAGGAGGTGACGATCAACGCCGCGATGCCGGCGTAGTCCAGCCGGAGCGTCACGTACGCCGCCCGCTCCGAGTGGCACAGCAGCAGGTGACACGCGCTGCTCGTCAGCAAGCACGCCATCGCGCCGCCCAGGTAGGCGAACATCGGCCACCGCGTGATCGGGTCGGCGACGGCGGCGGACGCCACCACGCCAGCGTCCTGCAACTAAAGCAGACATGCATGTTGCTATAATTAATTACTACTCCCGCTACTCTATATTATAAGTTATAACTATAACATCATATTAGTTTCATTAATCCATCATAATATATGTCATAATAATATTTTAATTTGATATTGTAGATGCTAATATATATCTCTACTATATTAAAGCGGACAGTGATCGTCCGTCCGCAGTCTCCCTCAGCGCGCCTCCCACATCCCATAAAAAACCAGCCAAAATTTATACCTCGTAAAAACTGGCCAACCACCTCCTCCACCTCGCCTGTACGTGCACATGCGCCCACCGCATGCAGTTGGGCCAAGCCCAATCGGACTAGAAGAAAATCATGAGAAGGAAAAAAAAAAGAAAATAAAAAAAATACATTTGCATTTCAGTACTTTAATTTCCATATTTTGCGCAGAAATGCGAATTTTACGTAGAGACCCTTAGATTTCTAAAAAATCACATAGAAACAAGAATTTTGCGTAAAGATCCTTGATTTACGAAAAATCACACAAAAAACAAGAATTTTACGTATGGACCGTTAGATTCACTGAATTTCACGTTCGTTTTTCCATTTCAGCAATATTTTCTATGCTTATTTACTATTGATTGTTTTACTGTATTTTCAGCAAGGTTACGATGCAATATATTAATGATTGACATTATCATTAAAAATAAAGTTTCGTTGCAAAGCACGTGCATCTGACTAGTATATATATACATATATTAAATTTGATCAAAATTAGATTATTGCTTGACCAAAGTAATTAATCAAGGCCTTGCACAACAAACATGTGGTTGCCCATCACACTCTGACAAAAGCAGAGATGCAATGTATCTTCAAGGCCATTACATATACTCCTCTTTCTATCAATCATTTTTTGGGATTGCAGATGCTCACATTGTCATTGTCACATGTCACACATGGGGTGAAACTTAACCTAGTTGGTTAATGACAGTTAATAAGACAGCTAAACATCAGCAGAACACTAGCATTAATCCATCAGTTGACTGGAAGCATAATTATTTTTGCCATACCCTTCAAACTACTACTCCTACCTTCTTGCAAGATAATAATGGTTGACACAACATGAAAAGGCAGCCAAAAGCAAATGGATCAAGCTAAGGACTACCACCTCTACTGCTCTGAGAAAAGTAAAAAACACAAAAGACACAAATCATGCAGCAATCAAGATTGTTAAGAGAGAGAGCCCTAGCTAGATTTGTAGCCAAAAGGGACCTGGAGTATAAATGCAATATAAGCAGTACACACAATTACACAAACACATTAAAATCAATAGGAAATTGAGAAATTCACCACCTACCTGAGAACAGTGCTAATATACTATGACAGCCCACAATAACCACACACATAAACACATGACACTGTCAGCTACTCCTACTAGTAATGAACTAAGACTGGAGTACTAGGCTAATTAAAAAATAATAAGATAGAATCAATAAAGAAAGAGATTAATGTGTACAGTACTACTGTACTAGTGTATAGTAATTAGTAAGTACCTGGATGGCATGGTGCTGGTGCTGCTGATGATGAGAGAGTGAGGAGGTGGAAGATGTGTTTGTTGGACAGCTGGTTGGGATCTGCTCATGTTGAGACAAATCTGCTGGATGCAGCAGGAGACAGGCTGCAAGTGCCTCATGCCTCAGCACCCCTGTCATGTTGGCCATCACCATCAGATCTCCCCAGTAGTAATCCCTCGTTGTTGCATTGTTCCTGCTGTTAATAATTTTGTTGCTGGTGGTGGTGCTGGTGCTGGTGCTTCCACCCCTTGGGATCACCATTGCTGTGAATATTGTCAGGCAGAGGAACAGCAGGAACCCTACCAAATGCCTGGAGAATAAATGCCAGATTCAGGCATGCATTCAGTAATTGATTGTGCCAAGAATTGTGTGTGTGTGTGTGGAGAGACTTACGACCAGACGTTGAGGGTCTCGTTGTGGACGGAGAAGACGCTGAGGATGGTCTCCTTCAACGGCCACTCGCACCGGTAGTAGCCATGGATGAACTCGTTGTCCTTGAGCCAGTCAGGAAGCTCGTCGTAGCTGACCAGCTCACACTTCTTCCTCCTCTTCTTTGTCTTGTCATCCTCAGCAGCGCTGCATTTACATGCTCCACAAGATGAGGTAGTAGCGGTAGCAGCAGCAGGAGGAGGAGGAGAAGCCATTGGTTCCTCCTCCGAGCTCATCTCCATATATCGTTCCAACTCGATCTCGTAGGTGCAGCTAGCAGTGCAGATCAGCCAAGAAGCAGAGCTATGCCTTTCTTGCACACAATTAATGCGAGCTAGAAGCGACAATGTGATGCTCCACAAGACAAGGAGATACGCAACTGCAGGAGCAAGCAAGCAAGCAAGCAATGGCGGCAATGGTGGTGGGTGGTTAGATCTGCAAAGCTAGAGGGAGAGAAAATGTGTTGTGTGTGTACTGAAGAAGTAGACACCTCTACCTCTATATATACATCTCTCTCTCTCTCTCTACAAATGTTGCTCTTGCAAGAGACTCATCTGATTCCTACTGACCAAACTAAGAGCATGTTTGTTTCAATTTTGAATTATAACAATTCAGTTTTTTTCATAAGCTGAAACAAACAGAATAATTTATTCTGTCAGCTTATTATAATCTAAAGTGCAGATTATAACAATTCAGCTAGCTGGTGGAACTCAGTTTTTTTATATGCTGGATTTTATAATTCAAAGCTGAAACAAACAGGGCCTAATAATCGTTTATTATCGACCCGGTGAAACAAATACAAATCATGATATATATTCCGTCTAGTTATCATGAATTTAAGAATCATATGATCTTAAGTGTTATATACTAATAATATTCTAGCTTGAGAGTTGATACCTCCATGGAGATGCCAAGATTCCAATGGCTTGTGGCATAGTAGTTATGGGTTGATGTGAGAGAGAGTGGGTAGCTGTTATAGCTGGTGGTTGATATTGTTTGCCTTGTACCATGTATGTGTTAAGGGGGTGAAAGATTTGTCTATGTGTACATTTTTTTTTGTTTTTTGGTGGAGAAATTAGTAAATAAATCATGCAAGTTAGGCTATTCACATGAGATTTCATGGTATTAATTACCATGACACATCAGATTTTTTACTGACATGACATTAAATCAATGAGGGAAAAGAAGGAAGCAGTGTCATATCCATGACATGGTGCTAACCCATTTTCAAGACGGATGAAACGAAATGAAACGTTCAGTGTGAGCCAAATCGTTTTATCAGTGAGGGGATATTTAATTCAGTTGCAAAATATTTAATTACACTGGTTAGCCTAGTAAATAATGAAATGAAACTCTTTAATCAGAGAGGGTATTTCATTCCGTTGCAAATTATAATTTGCACTCTAAATTATAATAAGTCGACGTGTTTATTTCGGTTTTTTATAAGCTAAGTTGAAACGAGCTCTCAGTTTTATTATGCCTCACTAGTATCTTGTACTCTAGTGTGCACTAGAATTTTTTATGGAATATACCATTGAGGAATTTTTTAGAAAGTACAGTTATAAATTTGAACTTAAATCGAAATTGATGCATCCCCTACGCAGGACGGCCACGTGAGGTGCACGTGCACCCCGCAACGCCACGTCACCACGTGAGGTCACGCGCGCCGGAAAGCAAAATACTACGTGCACTCCGAGCCCACCCCTCGTCTCGCCCACAGGTGGGCCACGCGGAGCCAGCCGCAGTCTGGGCCCACATGTCGGTGATGTGCCCCGCGAAACGGCTCGTGCACGCCGAATATTCCCCAGAGAAATCGTCTTCTCCCACGCCTCCGACCACCGCCACCGCCACCGCCACCGCCACCGCCCATTTCGCTGGATTCCGATCCATCGATTGGCTAGATCTCTCTCTGTGAGTGGTTGTAGGTCGTCTTCATGGAGGCCTTGCCGGCGGTGGCGGAGGGGACGGCGCTGCAGGACCTGCCGGAGGACGCGCTGCTGGCGATCCTGGCCCTGCTCGCGCCGCCGGACGCCGCGGCGGCGGCCTGCGCCTGCCGCAGGCTTGCGGCCGCCTCGTCTTCCCCGTCGCTCCCGCTGGCCCTCGCGCTCCGCCTCGGCCTTCCGCCGCCGCGGCCGGTCCTCCCTGCCTCCGACCCCGCCATGGCGGCACGCCTCTTCCGCTCCCTTCACAGACTCCATCGACTCCTCGGCCTCTGGCGCCGCCTCCCGTCCTCTGGCTCTGGCTACCGCTCCAGCTCGCCCCTCTCGCCACTCGCCGCCTTCGAGTGGGCCCCGCGAGGCACGCTCGCCGCCTCTCTCCTCGCGCCCTCCGCGCACGGCCTCGCCGTCGCTAAGTCACCCTTCGTGACACTCTCAATCGACCAGTCTGGCGACACCGTGGCGACCATGGGGGACGTGCCGGTCTGTGTGAATTTCGTCGGGAATAACCACATTGTGGTGGATGCCGTGGCGCCTTCTGGGGAGGACGAGGATGAGGCTCTGGAGGGGGGCTCGCCACCGGAGGAACTATATATGCATTTCGCTAACCGGAGGAGCCCTGGAGCAGGGAGGAAGAGGAGGAGTAAGCAGGGGAGGAGGAGAGGCCGTGCAATGGAGGCTGAGCACTTTGTGAGGATTGCAGACGCAGAGCCGACAGAGACACGGCCTCTACAAGGGCTGTGGAAGGTGCTTCCTTTGCACACAAAGCTTATTCCTTTGTTGTCGCACACAGTCGGAGCACTAGCCCTTTCAATTGGAATGGTTGATTGTTATGATATACTATTCTAATCATCATGAAGTGCTTGCGAAGTAGTTTCTGCCACAAATTTGGTTGCTCGGAAAAATTGGCCTGGAATGATGATATTCATAAGTTGTGTGGGGGACTGGGGGTACCACACTCATTTTGTATGCATTCTCCCCTTTTTGGCATAGCTAAAATATCAAAAGGTAATTAAGCTGCACTTGTTATGGATGTTTTGGTGAAACTTCATTATTTTCATGCCTGATGATTACTCATTTAAGGGGATCTGTATTTGGGTTGAGTTGCTACGCACAAACTGTTATTTATGAGCAGTTGTTCACTAGATTGCCGTTGCATGCTAAGGGAATCATGGCCATAATGCAGATCACAGGAGGGGTTTTCTTATTGATTCATGTAGTTGGGCAGTGTGATCTCTCAAAGTTTGGTTCTGTGAAGTGTGAATTACTTACAGTGGTCAAAACTTAAAATCACCAGTAACTATGAAGAATTGCAATCTTTGGTAATTAGTTTGCCCATTCAGATTGAAATTTCACTTGTAAATTAACAGTTGTCCCATTGTCTATTTTTACCTTGTTGCCATGCACTTGCCATGTCAGGGGTTTTCATTTGATGTTTATTATTATTAAGAAGAGACCTTCCAGGGGTATAATGCAATACTGCATTGTAGTTCAGAAAACACTAAAACGTTCCAACTAGCAGCCCCAAAATCAATCTGGGTATGAAATCCTTTTCACAATTCACAAATCACAATTAGTCCTAGGCTCCTAGTTCATAGCACTTTCTGACTGTGTTGAATTTTCTCTCTAGTCCCAACTCCCAATGAACTTCCAACTTGCCATCTGGATTTGTTCTGTTAATGAAAGCGGGCATATCGTAAAATTTGGCTTTCTCCAAATTTTGGATAATGTTTTCATCCACTGAGTTATTTAGAACCTCTGTGAAAGCTGCACGTAACTGGTGATGCCCTCAACTGCAAATAGTCTTGAGAAATACTGGTTGTGCCGTTGTGGTTTACATAACTGTGATCTTTGTGTGAAATCTGAAAACTGGTAAAGGTAGATAGTTCTTGTGGTTTCTTCATTGTTTTTCAGCACAAGCAACTGTGTTACATTTTAGCATTTCTAGTTTCTGGAATGTTAGTAATTTGACATTCAGACTGTAAAGCCTTAACATATCTTCCCCCAAATTAGAGTGCTACTATGACATGATTATATAATTATGTCATCCGGTTGCTTTGCAGATACCGTGTTTGGTTTCTAAAGGCTATTTTTCCCCATGCACCAGCGGCGGACCTAGGATTTATATAATGGGGGTACAAAATTAAACGGTCTATAAATCACGTATATAATATACCAAAAATTGATTTAATAACAATGATAAACTAAATGTATGATAAACACTCAATCTAGATACACATATATCAAAATAATTTATATCACATTCTCAACACTAGTGAACCAATATAATTTCTAGTGAATAATAATGAAACATAAGAAAAATAGAATTTTTTCTATCTAGATAGGGTAGCAGCTAGTAGACGTCGTCGTGACTGTCATGCCAACCACCAAGGTTATGGTCTATATCTTATGGACAGAGTGTGTTTGATAAATTACATTAGATGGTACTAATAAAATATCTTCTATGGAGGATTGTCAAATTTACTTATACCACATTCAAACAGACAACTTTCACAGTTATCATGGAGATCAAATCAATATAAGAAAATTTATAACATCTTTATAACAAACCATAGAAAAGTACATCATAGACTATCATGTAATAAGATGATTCTTTATTTTTCCAAAAACTTATTTAAAAGGACTAAAAACAATAATATAATTATATGAAACACATACTACTTTTTTAGCGATACGTAATGACGTAGCGATATTCGTTGGCTATTAGGAAGATATGACAGAAGATGATTAGAGTTAGTTAATTAGAAAAGTAGATTATTGGACTAACCATTAAATTATTAGGCTATATTTTAACCCAATTAAAACACACACATATACATATATATATATACTCAAATTTTTGCAAAAAAATTTGGGGGTACAAGTGTACCCCCATGCTCCATGGTGGGTCCGCCCCTGCCATGCACACAAAATGATGTTAACAGTTTTTCTTCTTTTTACAAAACAGGGTATATGTGAGAGTAGGACTCTTGAATTTTACCTTGTCACCTATGATGACATTGGAGGAATCACTTGTCGACGAGTTAGTGATACAAGGGGCCAAAACTCAGGGTTCACCCCTATCTTTTGGACTACAAATACAACATTTATTGAACAACCATTCTCTGAAAAGGAGCTGGAACAGTATAGTGGTCGTGAGCATATTCATGGTGGGGATTCTGACCATACAGGAACTGAGAACAGGGATGTCTCTCGGATATTGTGCATCAATTCCAGCTATGATGTTGATCCTCATTTGTCAGCTTCCTTATATGATATGAGGAATGTGGAGGGAAGGATTTGGTTATATGAGGATGGAACCTTTGGGTTTGGATTCAGTGGGAGTAATTCAATTATAGATCTGAAGCATGTCTCTTCAGATGGTTGTACTATTGACACTTTGGACTAAATTTGGGTCTTCCTGGCTTGTAATTGCTGCTAGGAACCCTTTGTACAGTATTTCTTGGAAAAAATCAATAGTTGGCATGAGGCATGTTGCCTCCAATTGTTGTATTATTTCTGACAGAAAACTAAACATGGGTCACTTCTGGCATGTAATTATTGCTAGAATACCCTTGTATCCTTATACTTAACTCTATTGTGGTCCCTTCTGGCATGTAATTATTGCTAGAATACCTTTGTACACCTTTTCAACTTCAAATTCTCAATAAATCAGAGTTGGTACTTCTTCATGACTTCATAGGGGATGATAGCTGGTTATTCCCTTTGAAAGATGAATGTTATGTCCGTAAACTTTCTGACTTGTCATATGTCCTTGTCCAGGATTGGAGGTTTGTATGTTGTTACTTACCTGTATCATGAAAGCATCGAACTTAATGCTGCCAACTCCTTTTGTCATGCTGTTTAAGAACTACAGTAGAGTAAATACATTTTCCTGTTGATTTGAGTTACATTTTTTTCATATCCAAAATGATATCTCAATATTCTATTACTGAAAGCAGTACTACCATTCTCAGATGTTTATTGTTGACAGTTGATTTCAGCTATGTAATATGTATTGTTTGTTCAACACTTCTGTATTTGAAGGCAGAATAATATCCTCAGGTGCGCAATATCTATATAAACATTTTTCTCATTGTAACTGCACTGCCCAATACCCTCTTTATGACTAATCATTTCTGTAGTATCTGGCATTAAGCTAATCTGACAGATTGTTGTTAGATTTCTGTATTATTCAAATTTGTAACGCATGATCTAATGAAAGCATTGGTATATTGCCCCTTGTAACTTAAGTTGGTTTTTATCTTTCAATAACAGTAAACTACATGAGCATGCGCTAATTCCTCTCTCTTTCTTGTATTCTTTACTAATATAATTGCTATGTTTTGCAATACTAATGTGCCTTTGTTCATTCTTCACCAGATGTAAATCTTATATCACAAGTTATTTTTGGTAGTCCAAGTTTGCCATGTGGACTCAACCAGAAAACTGAAGACACTGACTCAGTGACTCTTGTTGATGAGCGTACTACAACAAATTAGTTGAGCAAATTAATACTACTGCCTATAGTGATTGCATTTTTCCCTCATAGAAAATTGTACAGCCACACTACCAGTATAAATTATAAGCTTACCTGGCAACTGATGACTTTAAACGACAGTAGGAAAATATACAGCTAGAACAGTTCAAGTACAGATACATACTCTATTGTTTGGCTGCATGATTCACAACAATATAATTAAAGGGTGAGGTAATTTCTCTGTTCTCTGTTATTATGTTATTACCATTCTTGTTTCTTATGGCTAGGCATGAAATGGCCCAATACCTATCTTTTGAATTGCTGATAGTGAATCAATTAATTGCTGCATGATGTTATACTACTGCCAGTGCCCTTATGTTAGAAATGTGTTCTATTAATAAAACATTTCTGATAATTGAAAATGCTGCTATGGCTTCCATGTAAATTTACGCCTACATTTTAATACATCTTCTTCACTGTGCAACATTTTCCTGCATATTCATTCTCTCCATTCATAACATTGGTTGTCCTAGAACATACTTCACTTTTGTACTGCCTATGGTAGGTCCCTTACCCCATCTTCATTATTCCTCTCTTTCTATGCTAACCTACATGTGTGGTCCATCAAATCCAAGGCCCTTCCATTAATTATCTGCTGTACTCTGTACAAGCAAGCATATAATAATAATGGTTGATGGGTAGGAAATTGTCATGCTAGTTGGTCAAAGGACAGCTAGTGAGGGTGTCAGGATAATCAAGCTGGATGACTGGGAATTCAGGCAGCTGGGAAGTGACTGTCATGATTCATGGTCTAGAAAACTAGTACCACTTTGATAATGCTATACTTTTTCTTGGCACTGGTTCACCCTCATCTGTGTGTCTGAATGGCCCTTGTATAGTTCAGGCTGGCCATCAGATTCTTGGGAGCAAATAAGCTGGACCTAACTGTAAAAGTTCTGAACAAAGCAACTAAGCGAGCCCCATTATAATTTATTATGATGAACTCACTTTATGCATCGATTATTCCCTTCAGTCAGTGTTCCCTGTGGCACAAATAGAACTTGAGTAATGAAATTCGAAAGAGCAAAGATTCAGGTGTAGCCTGATGAACACTTGTATTAATGTGCTGTTATATCATATGCTAGAAATGAAGCTACTGAAATCTTAAAATATTGATAAAGCTGATGAAGACAAATTCCCTGCAATTGTATCTTCTTGACTTAATTTGTATTGATGATTTTCCAATACTCTGAACTGTCTAAGTTACTGACTTGCTTCACTCCTGCTTGAAAGCTTTCCTCTACCTTCAGTGCATAAAATTATGTTAATTCCATTTACAGCTTGTATGGTCTGTTTCAGTACCGATTAATTAAATAGATTCGGTTCTGCTGTTCTGCACCATTTACTTTTGATTTACATCCATCTTTTTCCTTTTTAAAAGTTTAGGTTGTTCAGGTCATGTTTTTATTTTTTTTTCTCCTATGTCCCCAGACTTGTGGCTTTTCTCATGTTACCTACTTTTTAAAAGTTATCACCTATATTATACTATGGATGAAACGATGACATATGGTTCTCTTTGTTGTGCACACAGAAACATCTCACAAGTAATGGCCAAAAGTTCAAATCAGGTAGATATTTTGACTCCAACATAACGAGGTTTACATCAAAACAATAATATTATTGTTCTCTGAATGCACATGACCTTCATCGGGGGAAAAAAACTGAACAGAACTGCGCCAAAGAAAGGCATGGTGCTCTGGAGCAGACGCAAGAAGACCATTATTTATCTCTGGAAATGCTCAAAGTATTTAATATTCTGAATCTTCATCCTCTGCAGACCCAGCTTCTTGTGATGCCTTGTCATGATCATTCTCAAGTTGGCTGAAATTCCCCTTCTCTTTGATCAACTGGATGTGGTGGTGCTTGCAGTAGAGCCTCCCCTCATGCGCGATGTAATTCGAAGGGCTGATGGTGCATCCTCCATGGCAGCACTTGAAGCAGCTTTTGTGGTACATGGTGTTATTGACAGTAACCTGCAGAGTTGGTGACAATGTTGGAATCAGTAAGTGGTGTTACTCATGCAAACTCAAGAGGATCAGTATGTCTAGTGCTTCTTTTCTTATTTTCAAATAAAGGAAAAAAAGATCAATCTGTCCCACTTGGAGATGCAGCTAATGTTGCCTTCATGATCATGAAGCCAGCTACAGGCTACAGCTGGTGAAGTAAAGGAAATTCCAAGAAAAATATTGAGACTGTTGATTAGAATACGAAACAGTACCCTCTCAATTGGATAGACTGTCTTGTTGCATCCAACACATTTCTCTCTTGTGCCAGCAAATGCGCTCGAGACTTTAATAGCATTCTGCCAAAAATACAATAATGATAAGAAACACCCAATGTGGTAGTTGGGAACGAACAAAAGATGAACAATGCTGAATACATGATATGAAACCGCACAATACTGACTGGGGAGACACCAAATTTTGTCTGTATTCTTGTCAAGGGCGTTGATGCCCAGGGTAGCCGGACCCCGACTACGAAGATCGTAGTCTCGGTCCGTAGCTGCAGCAGGGTTATACCCCCACGCTGCTGCCCTTCGACGGCGGGGATAGATCCCTGGCCGGCGGCTTGGAGAAGAGGGGATTGTAGGAGGTAGATTGCCAAAATACTTCTTATTCCATAATCTGTCTTACAAGGGATATATATAGCCTCTCGGCCAACCACCCTTCCTAGACTTAAGGACTAAGTTACTAACTAACAACCAGATTTATTCAAACTAGAACTAACAAACAGATTTATTTGAAATTGAAACTAACAACCAGATTTATTCAAACTCGAAACTAACAATCCTTATCTGATTTCAAACTCAGCCGCGGCCCCCTTCCTGGGCCTTGTGCGCCTCCCTTTCTGCTGCCCGGCGCACATCTCGCGCCCGGCGCCGTCGTGTATACACGCGGTCCCACATGACATCTCTCCCCTCCTCGAGAGGCAGCTCGTCCTCGAGCTGGAAGAGTGGGAACTGTCTGCGGATAGAGTCGACATCCTCCCAAGTGGCCGAAGCTGGTGTCGCGCCCTTCCAGTGAATAAGAACCTGCCGGACACCCCGTGCCAAGCGCGCCTTGACAGCACGATCTGGTTCCTGGATGACTGCGCCATGGCGGACTGCCGGAAGGGCCGGTGGCACCTGCGGGGGGTCGCCGTGGAATTTCTTCAGGAGGCCGACGTGGAAGACATCATGTAGTCGTGCTTGCTGTGGTAAGGCGAGCCGGACAACAGCGTTGTTGATGCATTCAATGATGCGGTAGGGTCCATAGAACTTGGGCTTGAGCTTGCTGGACGGAGCCTGAGGAAGGGACGCAGGTAGGCGCTGCCGGAGGCGGAGAAGAACCCAGTCACCCACTTGAAAGTTGGCCGGCCGGTGCACCCGGTCGTAGTGGCGCTTCTGCACTGCTTGGGCCTGCTCCAGTCTTATACGGATGTCCTCCAAGAACTCCGTGCGCTCTTCCATAGTCTTGGCCACTGCTGCCACGCGTGTTTCGCCTGGATCGTATGATCGAATGGACGGTGGTTCACGTCCGTAGACGACGCGAAATGGCGTCTCGCGCAGTGATGACTGGAATGCTGTGTTGAAGACGTATTCCGCCCAAGGGAGCCAGCGGAGCCAGTCGCGTGGTCGATCACCTGTCAAGCATCTCAAATACATAATAATCACTCTGTTAGCCGATTCGGACTGCCCATCTGATTGGGGATGGAAGGCAGACGACATCTGGAGCTTTGTGCCACTCAAGCGCATTAACTCGCGCCAGAAGTTGGAGGTGAACACTGTGTCGCGGTCGGATACTATAGACTGCGGAATACCATGCAATCTGACAATTTCAGCAAAGAATGCCTGCGCCACACTTTCCGCCGAGTATGGGTGTGCAAGAGGAATGAAGTGACAATACTTGCTGAATCGGTCGACCACTGTCAGGATTACCGACTTGCCCCTGACGCGTGGTAGTGCTTCGACGAAATCCATGGCGATGTCTGTCCACACCCCTTGTGGCACGGGCAAGGGAAGTAGCAGGCCTGCTGGGTGTAGATGTTCCGACTTATTGCGCTGGCACACGGCACATGCTCGAACTAGGTCCTGTACTGCGCGCCTCATGTTGGGGGAGTGGAAGTCGCGGCGGAGGCGGTGCAGCGTTCGTTGGACCCCTTCATGTCCCTCTTCGTGGACGGCCACCAGGACCTCCTGCAGCAATGGTGATGTTGGGGGGATGTACAGCCGGCCACTGTATTGGATCATACCATCTGCGAGTGCCCATGGGCGCGGTCTGGTACCTGCCCTGACTTCTTCTTGCAGTGCGCGCAGGGCCGGGTCGGTGGTATGTGCCTGACAAAGCCGATCTATGAAATCAAAATGCGGGGCAGATAGCGCCAATATCATGCTGTCTTCAGGTGTGTCCCTTCTAGAGAGAGCATCTGCCACGGCATTGGAGTGCCCCGGCTTGAATTCTACGGCGAAGTCGAACCCCAAGAGCTTGCCGACCCAGTGATGCTGCGGAATGGTGGACAGGCGCTGGTCGAGCAGGTACTTGAGACTGTAGTGATCGGTCTTGACGATGAAGTGGCGCCCCCATAAATATGGCCGCCAATGACGGACGGCGTGGACTAGGCCGATCAGCTCGCGCTCATAGGCGGCGAGCGCGCGGTGTCGCGGCGCTACCGGCCTGCTGAAGAAAGCAATCGGGTGGCTGTCCTGGACCAGCACGGCCCCGAAGCCATGAGATGACGCGTCGCATTCGACTATGAATAGCTTGGTGAAGTCCGGCAAGGCGAGTACTGGGGCCGATGTCACCGCGTCTTTGAGAGCGGCCAACGCGGCTGTTGCCTCTGGTGACCACGAGAACCCTTCTTTTCGCAGGAGAGCAGTGAGCGGTGCAGCGATGGTCCCGTAGTTGTGCACGAACTTCCTGTAGTAGCCTGCCAAACCGAGGAAGCCTCGCACCGCTCGAGCCGACCGCGGACGCGGCCAATCTTTGACGGCTTGAACCTTGGTTGGGTCCATGGCGACGCCCGCGGCCGAGACGACGTGCCCCAGGTATGCGACCGATGATGCTGCGAATGCGCACTTAGCGCGTTTGAGGAAGAGGCTGTGTTGTTGCATCACGTCGAAGACGGCGCGTACGTGGCGCAAATGGTCCGCCCATGTGTTGCTGTAGATCAGAATATCATCAAAAAACACAAGTACGAAGCGGCGAAGGAACGGGCGGAGGACGTCGTTCATCAATGCCTGGAATGTAGCAGGGGCATTGCACAACCCAAAAGCCATAACCAAGAACTCGTAGAGGCCGTCATGTGTCCGGAACGCCGTCTTGTGGATGTCGCCGGGACGCATACGGACCTGGTGGTAGCCCGAGCGCAGGTCCAGTTTAGTGAAGAAGCATGCGCCATGGAGCTCGTCCAGGAGTTCTTCGACGACGGGAATGGGGAAGGCATCCTTCACCGTGAGCGCGTTGAGCGCCCTGTAATCGACGCAGAAACGCCATGATCCGTCTGCCTTCTTGACTAGGAGGACTGGTGACGAGAATGCGGAGTCGCTGCGTCGGACGATGCCTTGGTTGATCATGGTGGCACACTGTCGTTCCAACTCGTCTTTATGAGCGGCCGGGTACCTGTACGGCCTGACCGCCACTGGCAGGGCGCCCAGTTTGAGGACGATGTTGTGGTCGCGGGCGCGCTGTGGTGGCAAGCCGGTTGGTTCAGCAAAGAGGCCCCCAAACGCCGATAGCAGCTCATTGAGGAGGTCCTGCGGGGAGACGGTGGCTGCCATGAGCGGGGTCCGTCGTGCGGTTACGTCATCCCAGCTGACCGGCCGACCTTGGCGGTTGAACGCCATGGTTCGCTTGGTGAAGTCCCAGACGATTGGTCCCAAGGTCACCATCCATTGAGTGCCTAGGACCAAGTCGTAGCCGGCGAGAGGCATGATGTAGAGGTCGACGCAGAACTCCTCGCCGCCTATGGAGATTCGGGTCTGTCGGAGTACGCCGGCGCAAGAGATCCGCTCGCCGTTGGCCACTGTGGCCGTGAGGCGCGCGCCACCTTGTGCTTGAAGGCCCGTGCGGTTCGCTGCTGCTTCCCCAATGAAGTTATGGGTAGACCCCGTGTCCAGGAGGGCCGTGAGGGATGCTGCGCCCACGGTCACGTTCACCTGCATTGTATCACAAATGGGCATACCGGCGACGGCTCTGAGCGAGAACACGGGTGCGTCCTGATCTGCTTCATCTTGTGTGGGGGCGAGCTCGATGCCGTCGATATAGAAGAGCCGGCGGCAGACCCGGTTGTGACCCCTGGAGTATGGTTCGTTGCAGTTATAGCAGAGGCCAAGACGTCGCCTTTCCGCCTGTTCATCCGTCGAGAGCCGTTTCGCCTGATTGGCCCCGTTCCTGACCTGGGGGGCTGATAACGCCGGTGGGGGCGTTTGTGGCGTCGGCAGAGGCGGAACCGGCAGTGCGGATGAGGCCGGGCCGGCGGTCGCCGCGGAACGCGGGGGCGGGTTGGGAAGCAGTGCCCGTGATGCGGTCCTGACCGGTGCCTGTTGCAGCCTGTCCATCTCCATTAGCTCCACCTGACGGGCGAGGCTCATGGCAGCGGCCAACGTCTCGGGATTATGGATCCGGACGGCGTGGCTCAGTGGTGGAAGAAGGCCGCCGGTGAAGAGCTGGACTCGTTGCGCCTCGGTGAGACGTCCCGCACGTGGTAGGAGGGCCTGGAACCTGTTGGCATATTCCTCCACGGATCCTGTTCGCCTACATTCGGTGAGTTCAAACAATGGAGCCGACCGAAGAGGAGGTCCAAACCTTAGCATGATGCGATCCTTGAAATGCGCCCATGTGGGCGTGCCTTCATCTTCTTGGAGCTGGATGTACCACAATTGTGCGACTTCCTCCAGATGATAGGATGCCATCCACACCCGTTCTTCCGTCATCGTGCGCTGCTGTGTGAAGTAAGATTCACATTTGTTGATGAACAGCAAGGGGTCTGTTTTGCCATCAAAGCGGGGGAAGTCCAGTTTCTGGAATCGTGGTGGTCGATCGGTGTGTTGCTTGCCATCAGTGGTGCCGCCAGAACTGGAGGATGAGGAGGATGGATCCTTGTTTTTCTTGAGCTCGGCCACATCTGCTTGCAGCGTCGTGATCGTGCCGGTGAGGACTTCGAGTAGTCTAGCCAAGTCGGCGTTGGATGGCTCGGCCATTGGTGAGGGGCTGTTTGGTGGAGAAGGCTGGTGTGGCTGTGATGCGGTGGAGGTGGGGTTGCTGTTGGCGGAAGAGGAGGATCGTTGTGACCTTGATACCAGGTTGTCAAGGGCGTTGATGCCCAGGGTAGCCGGACCCCGACTACGAAGATCGTAGTCTCGGTCCGTAGCTGCAGCAGGGTTATACCCCCACGCTGCTGCCCTTCGACGGCGGGGATAGATCCCTGGCCGGCGGCTTGGAGAAGAGGGGATTGTAGGAGGTAGATTGCCAAAATACTTCTTATTCCATAATCTGTCTTACAAGGGATATATATAGCCTCTCGGCCAACCACCCTTCCTAGACTTAAGGACTAAGTTACTAACTAACAACCAGATTTATTCAAACTAGAACTAACAAACAGATTTATTTGAAATTGAAACTAACAACCAGATTTATTCAAACTCGAAACTAACAATCCTTATCTGATTTCAAACTCAGCCGCGGCCCCCTTCCTGGGCCTTGTGCGCCTCCCTTTCTGCTGCCCGGCGCACATCTCGCGCCCGGCGCCGTCGTGTATACACGCGGTCCCACATGACAATTCTACTTCTGATTTGCCAAATGTTACTTATTGAAAAGGTACTTGCCCATTCAGATCCATTTGTTAAACTTCAGATTTTGAGTTGTTTATCTTTCTCTGATCAGTGTGTCTGTATCTATGAACTAGCCTTCATCCCTGCTCAGATCCATGCAGTTATGTATCTATGTGATCAGTGAGCTTTGAAAAAAGATCATTTGGTAGGAAATTGGAACAAGTGTATCCTGTACAAGATAAATTTTAAGATCTTCCTTACCTCATTCTCAACTGATTTTTCTGGCTTGACAACCTTTGGAGTTCCTGAACCATTGCAGGTGAGGACACTACAAGTCAGCCTCAAGAACCACTGAATCTCTGTATTTCATAGGTTGAACCAGGGAGGTGAGTGGTGAGTACCTTCAAAGCTCTTGTCTAAACTCCCAGTCCTCTTGAACAGCTGATCAAAGTGAGGCCTGCAGTATAGCACTCCTTCGAACGAGTTGTAATTCGCAAGCTGCATCAGAAGCATCACCATGCAAACCGAAGTAAGTTTCTCATGTTACCTGGACTTCTACCAGCATGCATTACTCACAAATCTCAGAGAAAGATCAGGAACGAGTGAACAACTCTTCCACTGAGCTGAAATATGCAGGTAAGCAGTTGAAGAAGCTCCCTAGTTGACTAGTTCATGGAGGAGGAGGTACCTTGAGGGTGCCCTTGCAATGGTGGCACCTGAAGCATGCCTTGTGGTAGACCCTGTTGTCGGCGGTGAGCTTGTCCACCAGGTACACCGTCTTGTCGCACGCTGTGCACTTGGTTGTCGTCCCCTGAAAGGAAGTCGCCATTGCCTCCTCCCTCCCTCCCTCCCTCCTCCTCTGCAAAGCAGCACCAGCACCAGCACCTGCTAGCTTGTGCTTTCAGTGCCTATGGCTATGAAACCGCCCCAAAGCCTTGAGCTTCCGGTGGTTATATTGGAATGGCGTGGTTGCTAGTAGGAGGAGGCAGGACAGCTTGGGAGACAGGGAATATTGGGGGTGGCCGGCCGGCCTGACATGAACAGGGAGAAAGCCGTGGTGGTGGTTGTGGAAATTTGCGGTTGGGCTAAGCAAAATCCAGCACAAATGGGTGATGACTGACTCCTCGTGACATGGGCAGCTTGCTGGGAGTGAGAAAATCACTCAGTGACAATCATTAGAGAGAGAGAGAGAGAGAGAATGTCTGATGTCTCCTGGTTTACTGCAGGAGGGAGAGTGCAAGATGTGGATGAGTGATCTGGAACAGGAGACTGCAGTTGGGTGAAAGGTGAAGGGCAACTCATTAGCTGATTGCCATCTTGCTGGTTTTCAGAGGTATGTGTATCTTTTTAGCTAGATTGGTGATCTTGTATTTTTTTATGAAAATATATAAAAAAGAAGCTAGCTTGATTATCTTTTTTAAGAAAAAGAAAGAGAAAAGAAGCTAACTTGGTGGTCTTGAAATTGCATTGAGCTTCCAACCTGCTTGATTGAAACATGCTGCCACACCATGTGCCCCTGAACAAGGATAATGTGTGTCTCTGCAGCCTTGTATGTTGAGTTATTGACGTCCTTTGGTTGCTTCTAGTGAAAGTGAAAAGTTAATTTAGGAATTCTTCTCTCTTTTTTTTTTTTACTTTTTCATGAGAAGGAGTTTGCTTCTAGTGAAAGTTGGTAAAAATGGTCTTGAGTTCTTTTTGGCTTTTCATGTGCATCTAGCGTGCATGTGCATCATATACTGTTGTACTCTTTTTTTCATTATTTTTCCATGCTGTACTCCTAAATATCTATGCATCATGAGCCATGACACGGTAGCACCATTTCTATTTTATATTTTAAGTTAATTTTTATCTAATTTTGATTAAATTTAAATAAAAATATATCAACACTTAAAATATAAAATAAATATAATATTAAGATATATTTAATGGTCGGTTTAATAGAAATAATTTATCGTGGTCATTGTTGGTAATTTTTTTATAAAGATGGTAAAAGTTAAAGAATTTTGATTCATCGAAAAGTGAATCAACTTGTAATATGTAACAAAGGGAGTATTATTTAACTTGTATCTAATAAAGAGGTTACATGGATGAAAAAACAATATCTGACAATTAATATCTACATTTCACTCAACATCCAACAGTTTGTTTTTGTTTTTTAGAAAGCCCTGAACACTTTTTTTTTGTAAAAATTGGCAGACATACCAAGGCTGATAAAACATTGCCTGTGCAGAATGTAGTCACATGCATCCTTAATTTTCTAATGTTTGGAAGGCAATATAATTTTGGGTTATGTACTGTTAAATATTTTCCTTAAGATGCTGGCAGGCAGTGTCACTGCAAACATATTTTGCATGTTTTGCTCATACCTAATTAGCATTCTAAAGTTGCTACTACTAATTGATGGTCCTATTGCAGGCAATGCATGCATACCCATTGTCAGAGGCAGATCTAATATTGTGTCAGCATTGTCACATAGCAGGAATGCCTTACCTGACAGTCTAAATATCATTCTCTAATTCAGTATTAATGGCAATATTTTGACATGTCTTTTTGATGCCAATGTTTTACTTACAAATCACGATTAATCTGAAAATCTTGAATCTGCATGCCCCCTACTATCCATCAGCCATTGAGTATAATATAATGGTGATCAACACTCAACAGATCTTGGCGACAGGGCCACCATAACAGACATGAAAGGCAAGTCTGCATCAGCTCTTGGACTCTCTTGTTACAACCTTCATCCTTACTCATTAGTAGTGACAATGATTCAATATTCATTCATGTAAAGTGAGCACACAAAGCTTAAAAATGAGATATTTGCTTTGCTTGCCAATAATTGCATGAGGCGGTGATGATTTGACGAGTGCGTTATCGCGAGAAAGATGGTGACACGTTGTTTTGACGGTGATGATTTGCTTCTGTCGGTAGGGGCTGCAGTAGTACGTAAAGCCAGCTTTCTCGCTGAAAAGAAATGCAGCAGCTTGTGTTTGTGTTGTTGTTCAGGTATCAGTTGCAGGGTGTGTGTTGATTTGATGCAGGTTTAGGTCGCTTTTGAACTCATCGAACTAATGAAAATTGTAGTATGGTTTTGGTTTTGGATTGTTTTTACTGAAAATTGTAGTCTGGTTTTGGTTTTGGATTGTTTTTTACTGAAAATTGTAGTCTGTTTTTGGTTTTGGATTGTTTTTACTGAAAATTGGGGTGTTGCCTGTCACTGGATGGGCCTCAGGTTCAGAACTTAATTCCACCGTAGAGGCGCTGACACGTGGGCCAGACGTGGCAGGCTGCAGGCTGAGTCACCGAGAGGTAGGCGGCCGGGAACCTTCGTCTCCACGCGCCCACGCCACGCCACGCCACGCCACGCCATGGACGCGTCCTCCCTTCCTCCTGAGTCCTGACCCGTCGCCACCAATGCTGCGTTGCGTCTCGCGTGCGTGCTAGCTTGCCAGAACCTGGCCGTCGCAGTGTTTATATAAAGGGAACCCTTATATAAATGGACGCGGCGGCAGCAGCGGCGGAGCTCGATCGTCTCGGCGACGCTTGGTCGGTCGGAGATTGAGTCGCGGTTGCGTGGCGGCGGCGGCGGAGGAGGAGGAGGTCAGGAGGAGGAGATATTTTGTATATGCGAGTATGCGACTTCTTCGCCGGCCATCCATGAGCGGAGGTGGGGGCGGCGGAACGCTGCTAAGGCGAGTGGACAGCTTACCGAGGTGGCCGCTGGCGCCAAGGGCGTCGCTGCCAAAGAGCGACTCCGTCAAGACGGGGGACAAGAAGAAGAAGAAGAAGGGGTCCAGGAGGGCCCGCCTCCGCGCAGTGATCTCCACCGCGCTGCGCGAGCTCCGCCTCGCCAGCAGCGGAAGAGTCGGAGATGGCGGGGAAGGAGGCGCAGTAGCGGCGGCCCCGCCCGGTGCGCTGCTGGGCGCCGCCACTGACGCCGACACGCCTCCGCCGGTGGCGTCGAGCGGTCGCCGCCGCCGGAGCTGGGCGCTAGCGGTGGTGCTGATGCTCGTCCTGGCGTGCGTGGTGGCGCTCGGCAGAGGCCCGGCCATCTGCTGCTGCACCTGCGCCGCCTGGTGGTGCGGAGGCAGTGAGGAAGAGCGCCCCCGCGTTGCCGGCGCCGGCGGCCACCATGGCAGCTAGCACTAGCAGCAGTGGTAGCTAGCTCCTCGTGGTGTGTATGAGAAAATTTGTTTTTTTACCCTTCCTTTATTTAAAAAATCCTCCTTAAAATAAATATTAAGGAGATAACTCCCTGTAAATTTATTTTCACAGATGAAGTACATAATAGAATCACAAATATGTTAAATCACAATCCTAATGGTAACCCTCTAACAAAGTAGAATATGTCAATTAACATGGACAATTTCCCAATCAACTACGATCTCGTTCGGATCCTGGATATTAGAAAAATCCATTTTAAATTCTATAAAATATTGTTGAATTATGTGAAATTTAATTGCAATATAATATTTCTATTTGAAAATCCACAAGTTGCAACCGAAACAAAAAAACGCCGCTGCCAGGTGGCCCCACACGGGTTTGATTAACCGCCTCAGCGAACGCTGACTGCCAGGTGGGTCCCACACGACCTTCCAGAATCCCCAAAGCCCCTCCTCCTCGGCCCACCGGCTGATTCGTGGATATCCCTCCCTCCCTCCAGAAAAAAAAAAAAGAAGAAGAAGAGCGGCGGCGATCGCAGCCGGCGGGCGGAGGAGGAGCAGGCGAGCAGCAGCAGCCGCCGCCACCCCCGCGAGGACGAGGAGGAGGCCGGAGGGGATGGGGCAGTGCGCGTGCTTCGGCGCCGCGGAGAAGGAGCGCCGCGCGGAGGCCGACCGCGCCGAGTCGCGGGACGCGCGTGCCAAGGCCGCCGAGGCCGCGCAGAGGAGGTAGAGTCGCAGTCGCCCTCCGGTCCTTCTGCCTGTCTCCATCTCTCGTTCGGTCGGATACCCGGTTCCGGGCAGTGGCGTCGAATGGGTTCCTTCCATCGTCGTCGTCGTTTCTGACCGGATAGGAAGAAGGGGCCAGCGAGCAGTGGGTTTCCCTTCTCGACGGACGGAGAGGGCGATTTCTACTTTTCTTGAAGGTGAATCGGGCCGCGCAATCAGGACCGAGTTTCCCCTCTTCTTCAATCGAGCCACAGTGTTCGAGAGGTTTTCTTTTTGATCCAAAGCAGCTCGCTTTTTCTTGCCAATGGCGTGTCGCGGTGCTCCTGCGTGGTAGTTATTTGACCTTGCGTTTGCCCTGTCTTGGTCATGACTCATCACTCATGGCTGAAAAAATGGTCCTTTTGCGTGCGATGATAATCTCTGGGAAGACACTCGTGTGCTGCTCGATGGTTCCCTCCTACGCCAATCTGTTCAGGCCATATGAGATCGGTTCTTAATCTGGCTGTGTTCTGCTCTTCTTGAAACATTGCATGGAAATGTTAGTACGAACTCTTTGATTTACTGATGGCTAGGGTCCATCACTTCGTTCATCTAGAAAATGGATGACCTCCTGATTACAACTGAAAGCTTGCTAGTTGCTAGGACGGTTGGATGCAACAGGTTGCTAACATTGTTTATGGCGCTGGTTCTTTGGCTCAAATAACATTCATTTGCTCAAGTTGGATGACAGCATTATATAGGAGTAGTTGTACAAATATTACCGAGTTCTTTATTTCATCTGTTAGGAGTTGTTCGAGGATATATGGTTTTAAAATTCTACCTTTTGGCATGATCTTCCCCGCCCTTTTTGTTGTCCATATGTTAGGATGCTTGTCAATTGCTACTTTTCAAGTATTTTTCTATCATCAAGTCGAATTAACTTAATTTTGCATTTTATTGAGATTTTAATTTGTCAAAAGTCTACAGTATGCAACAACCTAGCTATTCGTTTAGGTCAAGATATCATTTGAGTAACATATGTCCACTCAAATAAATGATGGTATATGATTTATTTCAATTGCAATGCTAAAGAATTGTTTGAGCCATATACTTAGAAGTTCGAGATTCTTGGTCCTGGGTGCAGTTATTGCTGACATAATTTATTACAGTGAGACTAAGAGCATTCACAATGGTCCTGATTATTCAAATTTTAGAGAAGAATAAAAATAATAATTTATCTCACCACTAATACTTGGTTTCACATGTAATACACTCAGTTTCTTAGAATACGTGAAATCTCCTATCTATTAGCTTGTCGCTAGCTATTCTCTTTTTCCCCACATTTTCTATCCACGTAGGAAAAAGAATGAATCTAGCTAGTGAAATAGACAACCATTGGAGATGCCCTAAGAGAAAATGTGGGCTTTTCTTTCCTCTTAGTTAGAACGGCTGAAGAAATGCTTTTTGGTTATAGCTGAAGCAAATAAGTGGGTACAGCCAAACAAGTTGCAGTAACCCTGTAACAAAATTACAAAAGGAAGAAGATGGATAAAAAGTCAAAATGGATGTCCTTCAGAGGAAGTTTTTTGGCGTGTGATTTGTCTGCATGAATCATCATGTTCTCTTCATTTTTTCATCTTCCAGTTTGCTCATATTCGTCAAACCTGTTCATTAGTTACCATTTTAATATTCTCAAACTTATTTCTTCGTTCGAACTTCCAATTTCATATACTTGGATTCTTGAAATATTCAATGTGTGTCATTGTACTCTTTGTAATACCATAATCTCCTGACCTTTTGCATTAACTAATATGCCTGGATGACTTGATCACTTGAGTGGATGTGGCCCTTCAAGATTAAAGGATATTTTGATAAAATGTGTTTTTTGGTCCATTTAAGATATACCTGTCTGTTCAAATTTTAAAAATAATTTATTCTGATTCTTGGAACATATTTTTGTGGCATGGACTGCTAGTGTTAGATTTATAGGTAGGAGGGCACACGTCACACACTTAAATGCCAAAACTTAGATATAGGTTGGATTTACCATCTGCACTCCCCAACATTGAATGATTAATACAGTAACTTTTTACAATTCCATACCAGATTAACTCAGACTGAGGTAGCTACCAAATTTTGACTCCTCTTTTTGCTCCTCCTGTAGACAGGAAGAGTTTGAGAAATCAGCAGCTGGAAGAGCAGCACGAGCACAAATGAGGGCTATGAAGGAAGCCAAGACATCATCAAACCAAGGAGAGCCGGTTCTTAAGGTATCATTATCGTCACTTACTCAATTAGCCCTGTTGGATTATATATTTAAACCTGAAACTGTCCTTTCTTTCTTGAGAGCATTTATCATTTTAATCTCTTGATTGGTGCAGTGGCAGATGGGATAGAAAAATCTTCATTTGTATTGACCTTGCATCCCTCAGCATGTAAGTTAACAATCTGCACAATTTATTCTAAAGTACATCCATTTTCCTATATGGTGATATAATGATCTGATCTCTAGTAGTGTTTAATGCATAACCATGATTTTGTTGATCTTTTTATGTTCATGTTTGACTGCTGAAAAAGAGCAGGAACAAACAATATCTCTAGATACTGTGTTTGAACTACCAAGCAGTAATCTTGGACTCTTGCAAGTTGCAACTTGCAACTTTAGTTCTTTCAGTGTTATTCTCTGTCTACGCTGTGATTTCCCTGTGATCCTTTGGGGAATACGGGGATTCGATTTCACGAACTAGTATCTAATTATTAAGAATGATGAAATGAATCAACTAGGCAGCTCTGTTATAGAAAGGAAGTCCCTATGACTGCAAATCGCCAGTTAATGCACATTGGGCAAGTTAACCAATAGTCACTACTAGGTGGGTGACAAAATGATAAATATCACTATTCTATTGTAAAATGCTGTTACAAAAAAAAACTTTATTTCCAAGTGTTTTGATCTATGCCCTCCATGTTTCTTTCTGTTATGCAGTACATTTTCGGTTTGGGTATTACAATCTCTTCAATGTCCTTTTTTTTCAGGGTGTTGATGTAAACAGAAACTTGTGATAGCTCCTGATTCTGGTAGGATGCAGCTCAGTCACTTTGTCATGTGGTGTACACACGCTGTTCAGGGATATGGCCCAACTTGTGTTGTTGTTGCTGGGAACAGACCATGTACATTTCTGCAACCAGCACTAGTTCTGTATAGTTTTTTTCTGCTCTTTTTGGCATGATCGTTTGGGATTTGGGACCATGGTTTATGTCCTTTGCCCCCCTGCAAAACCATCCAGTAGTTTATACAGTAGAAGAAGAGACAATGTCACTGGTACTGAACTGAATTCCACAGAATTTCATCAACTGTGTGGTCATCATCTCTTGTATAAAGCACCTCATGCAGATCACTTCAGACATTTCGGCTATGTTTCATCTGCAGATTCTTTTGATGACGAAACTTATGTTTGATAAATCTCCGTAAAATATAATTCCAGCTTCTTTTCAGCATAATTTTAGCCACCTGCATCATCGATCCAGGCATCCAGAACTCACGAGCGGCATGGTGTCGCTCCACTACGGTCCAAACACAGAGAATGTTCTTTCTTTTCTTGAAAAATTCCAAATAAAAAATAATGTTCTTTTTATTTTAAGTTACATTTGGTCCGTGATTCAGTTTTTTGACACAAAAACTAGACAAACCGAAGAAGCTTATAATTTATAACGTTTATATCTTGATAGCTTGATATATTAAATTGTGGTGTAATTTTAATTTTATTCAGCTTATCAAATGGCGCCTTAATAATAAAATTGAAAACCGGATAAAATTGAAAACCGAAGAAAACAAACCCAATTATTTGGGTATTTTATCGGTATGCTCGATTATGACGCAATTGATTTTTATTTCAACGTTTGACCATTTATTTTATTAAAAAAACTTTTTAAAATATCATTTATTTTGTTATAATTTGTTTTATTACTTAAAGTATTCCAAGTATAACTTATATTTTTGCGTATTTGCAAATTTTTTTAAATAAGGCGAATGGTCAAACGTTGAGTTAAAAGTCAACTGCGTTATTTAAAAGTTAACAGGGGAAATATTATCTAAAAAATAAGTCAATTTTCAGACAGAGCAGAGCACTAGTATGGCCAAAATTGGACGCATCTCCCTCTCTACCGTTGTGTCTGTCTTTATCATGGTGGAATTAATGCTAATTGCTACATTCTAAATTCAGTAAATTGTGAAAATTAATAACTTTTATATATCCACAACAGTTACTATCACATCAAATATCATATTTGGTAGGTAGCTCTGACAATTAAATCTAGAAGTATTGAGTAAACACTCCATAAATTAATCCTCAAACAACAGATAATCTCATTTATTTGTACATGATAAAAATAGAGTAGAGAGATGTATCACCTACTAAAATATGCATAGTTTTGATTTCTTTTTAGGTCCGATTTGTTTCAGCTTTGGATTATAACAATCTAGTTTTTTTCATAAGCTGAAATAAATAGGATAACTTATTTTGTCAGCTTATTGTACAGATTATAACAATTCAGTAAACTAGTGAAACCTATTTTTTTATAAGCTAGATTTTTATAATCTAAAGCTGAAACAAACATATCCTTGAAATAGCATCAAGTCACCTTACCTAGCTCTGAACATAGCTCTGCTATTGGTGCCTGGAAATTAATATAATGCCATATATTAATAACTAGATAATTAAAAATTACCTGTGATATAAAGGGTTAATAATAAGCTTCCTCAATTTCTCAATTTACATGAGTAGCTTGTGTTCAAATGGGAGAGAAGAAAGAAAAATCTGAATAACACAGAGATTGAGAGAGAGAGAGAGAGAGAGAGAGAGAAGAAAGTCTTAAAAAATTGTTCCCCTAGAGAAGGAGAGACCAGGGGGCTATCTTGATCATCCATTCCTCCTACTGGCTGGTGGACTGGTGGTCTCTTCGGCTCATCTCCCTCCCCTCCGGCCGCCGGCGCCGGCGCCGGCACCGCCTTTGTCTCCGACCATGGAGCTCCACTGCTCCGCCCCCAGGTGCCCTCCTCCCCATAAAAACCTCTTCTTTATTCCTCGCCGGAGGATTCACAGATCCGAGAAGCTTGCCGCGGCGGCGCCGGCAGCGATGGCCGGTGCCGGTGCGAAAAAGGCGGCTCCTTTCAACCACCGGCTGTTTGGCGCTTCTCTGCGTCCTCCCCCTTTCCGCTTTTTTGCCTGGGCCGGGACCCCCTAGGCCCCTACACCATGTGCGCACGGTTGTGGTCGATCCGTAGTAGTGGGTGGTGGAGAGCTAGTGCGCCGGCGTCTCTCCCTTTTCCTCCTCCTCCTCCTGCACGCCCACGTCCCGTGCCCTGCTCGTGCTTCCTTGGGGAAGAAGGAAAAAAAAACGTACGTTCAGAGATGGGTTGCAGTAGCAGGTGGGAGAGATTGCGTTGTTGTTGTTGTTGTTGTTCCTCGCGTGGTCGGTGGTGGTGAGGAGGAAGAGCCGTCCGCCGTTGCATTTTTGTTCGTCTCTGATTGATGCTGTTTCGCCTGGTTGTGTGTTCTTGTCCATTCTAGCTTGTGCTGTGAGAGGAAGCTGCTTGCTTGACAGTACTGAGGTCGATTCTGTGACCAACCTAACCTTGTCGGTTTTGTTGGTCAATTTGTTTTCGTATGTTGATAGAGACGCGTTCCCTTCTTCGTAGGGAGGAAATGATGCGAAGTTTTCAGATTATCTTTCAGTCGTAGACTTGTAGTCATAGATCCTTCACATTCTATCTTGGAACTGGGAGGTTATAGTAATGAACTAGTCGAGTATTATGCTTGATATTTCCCTTTGATGTATTGCTTCACATTTTACCATGTTTGACGAAGCAGTGAAAACATCGACAAATTACTTATGTTCGTCCCTTCTCTTTCTTTCAGATATCTTTGAAAAATATGACCTATATTTTTAGATAACATGCATCCACTGTGTAGTGTGTAGCACTGTGGATGCCCTGGTTTGGGGATAAAAAAATGGAACAAGAAGTCATAAACCATTTCGAATTTCAGTGTCTAGGTCATGCCCACTATGATTTGCATTGCTGGAGATCCCTTATCTATTGCTCCTTTTGTTTGTGTGCTTATTAAGCTATATTTTGTTGTGGATATGTTTGTTCCTTAGGGATTGTAGGAGTCAAATGTGAATGGTCTTTTCTTGTCAATATGTGCATTGCTGTAAAATTTCCTATAACCAACTTGTAGCATTTATTCAGTTTATAGAATTTTTCTGTGTTACATGAGTTGCCTATGCCTATATGTTGGATCTTATCATATAATTAGGTGTTTTGCACTTGAATTTTGGATAAAATTAAATATAAGATACCGTTTCCTTTGCAGTGTTCACGTGCCATCTATTTCTTCTCTCAGTTATAAAGTATAAACTAAGCTGTGTTATAGGGCAAAAATACGAAGTGTTTTCTATTCTTGCATGTTTATGGCAATTAACGAATCATGGTCATATTTAATACTCCATACAATGTACTGGAACATTTGTATTACCTGATATTCGTTTCTTGCCTTGAAAACATTCACTGGCTATATGTTTCATTTTGTTCTGGAACTTTGACCTATCTAGCATTTCATTTCTCCAAGTGTTTTATTCCACTGGGAGGAATGGTACTTGCAGATAACTTTGCACTTATTCTCTGGCTTTATTCTATAAACACCATCTCCATTGTGCTTTTTGTGCTGTCTTTCTTGCAATGTTTTTTCATACTTATTTCCCTGGATGATATGAGGCAATGATAACAACCGTATTATCCTCTCTGCTTCCCTTGGCAGCCGTGCATGCTTTTATTTGTCATTTTGTAGGTGATGACGGTGCAATTTTATTTTAATTTTCTTAATCAATCTCCATGTGAGTGACCTACTATTTTTCTTCAGGTTTTTGTTCTCCAGTGCTATAGTTTGTCAACAGTGAAGACACCTAAAGCTCAACAGAACTGGATGATACTTGCATAATGCGGCCCTTGGATATTTGGAAGGCGCATGCAGGGTCATTTCAGTCAGAGGGTTCAGCACTGGATATGGAGAGAAACGGATGCAATCATAATTGTTGCCCATCACCTCTCCAACCAACTGCTTCAGCTGGTCAGCACTCTGAAAGCAGTGCCGCGTACTTTTCTTGGCCAACATCCACCCTAATGCACGGTTCTGCCGAAGGCCGTGCTAATTACTTTGGGAACCTACAGAAGGGTGTGTTGCCAGGACATCTTGGTCGCTTGCCAAAGGGGCAGCAAGCCACCACCTTGCTTGATTTGATGATTATAAGAGCATTCCACAGCAAGATCCTACGCCGTTTTAGTCTTGGTACAGCTATAGGCTTTCGAATCAGGAAGGGTACATTGACAGACACTCCTGCCATTCTTGTTTTTGTTGCTCGGAAGGTCCACAGAAAGTGGCTCAGTGCTACTCAGTGCCTTCCGGCTGCCCTTGAGGTATGGATCATGTGGTTAGCAATATATTTAGGTCACCTGCAGCTACATAATCGATTTTTTACTGTTTTGTACACAGGGGCCTGGGGGCGTGTGGTGTGATGTTGACGTTGTTGAATTCTCTTATTATGGGGCACCAGCACCAACTCCAAAGGAACAATTGTATGATGAGCTTGTTGATGGACTGCGTGGTAGTGATCCATCTATAGGCTCTGGTTCACAGGTTATATTGCCTTTTCATGGTTGAACCCTACAATTTTCTTGTTTCTACTTGAGAAGAGGATAGGTTAATACTGCACCATTCTTTACCACCTTTATCAGGTCACTCTGTGCTCCTGACCAAATGACCACTCATGCTTTTATTTATATATCTTGGCCTAGTTTGCTGAGAAAGATTAGATCACTTATATCCTTCTGTACAAACAGATCCAACTTCATGAATTGGACATAGTTAACTTGCAGTTATGTTTTTAATCTTCAGGTAGCTAGCCTTGAAACATATGGGACATTGGGTGCCATTGTGAAGAGTCGAACTGGTAACAAACAAGTAGGCTTCCTGACTAACAGGCATGTTGCAGTTGACCTGGATTATCCTAATCAGAAGATGTTCCATCCCTTGCCCCCTAATCTTGGACCTGGAGTTTACCTAGGTGCTGTCGAGAGAGCAACATCATTTATCACGGATGATGTTTGGTACGGTATCTATGCAGGAACAAACCCAGGTAACATTTTGGTGGTGGCAGAAAAACAATTTGTTTATTGGGCCATCATGTCTTGGCATATGTTTGCAGCTTGTTGCATCTTCTCCCAGATCTCTTTTACCATGCATTCGTAGTTCTCATTGGTAACAAACCATTTACCTTGTGGTGCATTTGCAGAGACATTTGTCAGAGCTGATGGTGCATTTATACCATTTGCTGATGATTTTGACATAACTAGTGTTAGCACCTCAGTTAAAGGAGTTGGAGTCATTGGTGATGTAAAGGCAATTGATCTGCAATCCCCAATAGGCAGTCTCATCGGGAGGCAAGTTGTTAAAGTCGGAAGAAGCTCAGGTCTGACAACAGGGACCGTTGTGGCATATGCGCTTGAATACAATGATGAGAAGGGCATATGCTTTTTCACTGACTTTCTTGTTGTTGGGGAGAACCAACAAACATTTGATCTTGAAGGGGACAGTGGAAGCCTTATAATCTTAACAGGACAAGACGGTGAAAAGCCACAGCCCATAGGGATTATATGGGGTGGTACAGCCAATCGAGGGAGGCTGAAGCTCAAAAGTGGCCAGGGTCCAGAGAACTGGACTAGCGGGGTTGATCTCGGTCGTCTTCTTGATCTGTTGGAGCTTGATCTCATCACCACAAGTGAAGGACTACAAGGTTTGTGTTTTCTAAACACTGAAAAACTCGGCCACAAAATGACATTGAGTCCTTTCTTTTGTAATGAACAACTGAGAAACTGTAATTGAATCCATTGCTCTTTGGCAGAGGCCCTAGAAGAACAACGGATTACTCTAGCTGCTGCTGCAGCAGCAGCAGCTAACTCTACTGCCGCAGAATCATCGCATGTTGCTGGCCCTGAGGAAAACGAGAAAGTCGACAAGATTTACGAGCCTCTTGGAATCAACATCCAACAGCTTCCCAGAAACAGTTCAGTCACCGCCACAGACCAGCCGTTTGGTCCCGATGAGTTCCATGTCGACACTGTGGAAGGTGTCAACAATGTGGAGGAGCACCAATTCCTCGTCGGCATGTCTCCGGTGCGCGAAGGCCAGGAAGGCAATGGCGAGATGAACAGCCACGAGGAGCTAGAGAACTCGCCCGAAGACATCTGCTTCTCGCTGCATCTGGGCGAGCGGGAACCCAAGCGACTCCGGTCCGATCCTTCGCTGGACATAGACCTGCAGAAATGAAGCTGTGTGCTACTACATCACCCAGCTCTGTATGAGTATGACCTTAGTGAAGGCAGCTGCAGCTCCAGTCTTGTGCCCTCAATGGAAATAAACTCATCTTCAAGTTCAGGTTACAAATCTGTTGTCAGGGTGGCCACTCCTTGCAGATTTTTATTTTTCCTTTCCTACTAGTTTCATGAGACGTGGATAATTGAATTAGATCAAAATGCTTTCATGTTCCTCTCACATGTGTAATCTTGCCATTTATTGTACGATTTGTTCATGTAGAATCACTCGAATGCAGGTATAAATTAATGAAATTGCTAGAGAGGTCCCTCTCATCCACAGATACTGACAATGGATCTTTCAGAACTTGCACATGTCAACCTGGATCAAGATATCGATCCTTTTTGCATCAACTCTACACGTTAATGCCAGCATGTCAATACACTGTTGTACAAATGAAGCAGCTGCATGTTTTTTCAGAAGTCCTCATTTTATTTTAGTTTTTACTTTCAGCGCACTCCTGTTGTTCTGATTATAAAAGTAACCAGTAAGAGTAAATTTCATAGAATCCCAGATGCACTTGCAAAACAAAACCATAGTTTTTTTTATAAAAAAAATCACATGATCATGGGCATTCAGCCATATGTCTGAACAAACCATATGTTTTAGCATTTTTCAGAGAAGGAAAATATATTAATCAACACGAGAAAATTTACAAGCGTTTATGATAAAACACAATCAAAATCAAAGCCATTCCAGAAGCCCAACACTGATGGCTTCGCCCACTGAATATAGCCTCTGCTTGCTAATCACCAGTGTTGGAAAAATCAGCAATGATCAGTGATCGGTTAATCACCGAGTAAAGATTAATCGGGTAAATCAATTAATCAGTCAAATATTAAATATTAGAATTATATTTAATATACTATTTTAGTCCAACTCAACGACCCTGAAACCTCCCCACCGCAAGCCCTTTCACTCACCCCTTCTCTCCAAGACTGAGTTCCCCTTTCACTCACCCCCTTCTCTCCAATGAGTTCCCCTTTCACTCACCCCCTTCTCTCCAATGAGTTCCCCTTTCACTCACCCCCTTCTCTCCAAGATTGAGTTCTCTCTTCCTTACGAGTTACGACCGCTCTATTCTCTTCTCAACCTTATAGCATCTCCAAAAGTATTTCCAATTTTTACTCTCCAATTTACCTGCTTAGTCAACTCTCTAAAAAGATTCCTGTCTATATTTGATGCACACTCCAACAAACTCTCTATTTTCGACTCTCTAAAAAATTACTCACTTTTAAAATCCTAAAATATTTTTAATTTTTTAATTATTTTTTAAAAAAATCCCAATTTCTAACCTTAGAAATCTACAAATTATAAATTTTTTAGATTTTAGAAAAAAATTAAACATATATTTTCTCTATTTTCATTTTTATTTCTCTTCATATTTTTTCTCCTTTCCTTTTTTCTTTCTTTTTTTCCTAGCCGTTTTTTTGGAGTCTATTTTTTATTTGGTTGGCTAAATTTTGGCTTAAAAAGTGAGATAGAGAGGCTTTTAGAGATGCTCTTGGGCATGTCACAATACAGGAGCAAATACAGGTGAATAATCAGCCATTAATCAGCGATTCAACCATTAACCGACGATTCAGCCATTAATCGGTTTGACCATCAGATTAATGACCAATTAATGTGCGAATTTTGCAATAAATTAACTGTTATATCATGAGTACAAGTCGACGATTAATCGGTACAAGTTAATCAGCCGATTAATATTAATCGGCTAATCAGCCGATTTTTCAACAGCGCTAATCACGCAAATGGCATCAAAATCCCAGCTCTTCCATCATTAATTTGAAAACAACAGCATTGTTTCAGGGCTGAAAACAATTTAGGGGCAGCAAGACCAATCAGACTGATGTTAAAAAGGTGTATTTCAGGATATCGGTAGTCACATATGAATCTGTTCAAATTGCAGCAGTGGGCGATAATATAACCATTTAATTTAAACAGGGAAAAACATAGGATCCATTGGAGAGGAGGCACATATAAAAAAGACTTTTTTTGATGCATGATTAATTCAGACTTAACATCCACATCGTTCAAATGCCATCAGAAACATAAACCACTAAGTTTGCAGAGTACCAAACCAAACAGCTAAATTACAAGAACTGAAAATAAGCGTTCCATTAAATGATCCATCTCGTCACCCAACACAGGGGCTGAGTAAACCCAGTCTTCAGCGGTACTGCAGCGAAAGATGAATAGTGATTATTAGCAAGAGGAAACATCTGGCCAGCAATACAAAGAATGAATGTGATAAAAAAGAATGAATGTGATAAAAAAGCTACCAATCTTTTACAACTAACTGATTTAGCAGTAACTAGTCCAATAAACATACAAAATCAGCGCCTGCAAGGATACAGCTAACAAAACCAATGTGGATCACCATTAAAGGGCAGGACAAAGATCATAAATCATACCTTGATGAAGCCGATGTCCTTGGCGTTGCTGCGGAAGCACTGTCTGCAGCACATGAGCCCGTACTTCCTGATCAGTCCATGAGGGTTCGCGCAGACCCGGCTACCACATACAACAAATGTGGGATCAGTACATGCCCTCAAAGGGATAAGGCAAACAAGGCAAAATAACTTTAGATTTGTTCAACATTCAAAGCAAACACCCCCCAATATTTTTTTGCACTTTCTAAACTAACTAAACAAAACAAGAGTAGATTAACTACAAGCAAGCAAGGTGTAAGATTTCAGCAGCGAATTGTAAATTGATCATAGGAGAGATTTGATAATATGCCACAGCTAAAAAGTGATGACTTTGTATTGTTACCATCCTGGCTCGCATTCATTGACCTATACGACATGTTGTACTTTCTAAACTAACTAAACAAAACAGGAATAGATTAACTACAAGCAAGCAAGGTGTAAAATTTCAGCAGCGAATTGTAAAGTGATCATCGGAGAGATGTTAATTTGCAACAGCTAAAAAGTAATAACTTTTGTATTTTTACCATCCTGGCTCGCATGATCTATCCTACATGTTGTAGTCTCGAGTTTCATCACAATTAAGGAGGCCATCTTACAAATCATCAATTTTTCTACACAAACCGACACGAAGAAACATCACCAACAACACCGTATCATCGAGAACACGCGAAAAGATCGGGCGCAACCGCGACTGCTAAGAGAAGCAACGAGATGGATGAGGAGGGGTCGAGCGGGGAGGGAGGAGCAGCCATACCAGACGCGGGAGCCGGGCCCGTAGTTCTTGGGGTGGGAGTTCCACACGTTGGAGTGCCCCATCGCCGCCGCCGCGCTGCTCGCCTTCCGCCGCCGCCGCCGCCGCGAGGTGGGGAAACCCTAGAGACAGATTAGAGCGAGTCGCGCGCGCGAGATGAGCACGTGGGTGGCGGCGGCGAGAGGGGATTTATATATACAGAGCAAAACCCTAACCGATCGGTTAACGACTTTACGTGGGCCCAATGGGCTTCCTCACTTGATCGGACAAATGGGCCACAAGTTGGGCCGGGCTTCGTCACCTTGGGCCTTAACTTTTGTGTCACGTGTCCCCTTAGACTCTCTCCTTCGCCGTCGACCACCGCCTCGATCCGACCATGTCCTCCTCCGGCGCCGCCGGCGCCGGAGTGCACTCGTCGTCGTCCCGACCCGTAATACTTCGCCGTATCTGTATATTTCCGTATGTTCAGTCGCTATGTCACTGTGTTCACGGGCGGATTTGTTGTTTGACTTGATTCCAGGGGAAGGAGCGGGAGGACGGAGGCGGAGAGGGTGGCCGTAATGGGGAGGTGGAGGGAGACGTAGATATAGATCTGCGCGGCGCCGCGGAGGGGTGGGTGGAGGCGCGTAGCAGCTGCCCCCACCTCACCACCATGCCCGCAGCAGGCGCCGGCGCCGGCGCCGACGGCCTCGCGCGCGTGACGCCGTCCGGCTCGCCGTGCTCCAGGTTTGGCCCCAAGTTGCTACTAGAGACCTCTGCGGTTTTAGTGTCGGCATCCTGTGTTGCCGTTGCGGATTGTTAGCATTCTTTGCCGTGGTTCTGTCTGCGCATTCGTGATGCGGGATTGAGAATAAATTGTTAAACCCTAGAAGCCCTCTAATTCAATTTTGGGATGAACGACGAGATAGTTTAATTTATGTAGTAAAGAGAATGTTTTTGTGCTGGATGATCAATATGATTGATCATAGGCCCACAGTAGTTTCTGACTCGAAAATGTTATGCAAGCCAATTACAGTGTATCTTTGGCTCAGCGATTGGCGAAACCGTGGCACACATGTGGGTTGTTCTCAGTTCTCACCAGCACCAGAACACACCTGGATCGATCCCAGAAACCAGAAATTTGCCCAGAGTCGCTGACTTTGAAATTAGCCTATGGCAACGAATATTTTTCATGATGACAAATACCCAGTTGAAAAAACTGTAGCAGTGTAGCTACAAAACTTTGCTTGGTAACTGAAAAACATCATCTTTGTTGAATCCCAGTGAAAAATGTGCTCACTGCTCTGTCTCATCCTATATCCATTTATGAGCATTTATCCATGCAGATGTCATCTTCCTGCTGAAAACTGGTTATGATTTATCTGCAAAGATGTCCTGTGCAGTCGGTTCATCAACAAACATATGTTGTACCATTATCAAGAAACATGACATTGCTTCAGGTAATTGTTAAAATTGCATTTGGTTAATTTTCCTTTAATCACAGCGAATTTTCATTGGTTCCTTGTAACATCATGCATCTGTATTGGCAAATACTCAGTGCATTGGGTTTAAATCTAACTGTCGCTGGTTAAATTTGACGTGTTAGAACAATGAATGATTTTAGCCTGTACTAGACTCTTGCTCTGTGACAGTTTACACCTGCATAAATAGCTTCTTAACAGAAAAAACACTTTTACCGCAGCAACCAATACTAAGTTATAAATTATACGTTTGTGCTGGTTGCCTGGTTTATGTCTCCCGTAGTAAACTAATCTACAAGATTAAACAAAATAGCAACGATAATTAAAATATGTTTCAGATATCAGATTATTATGTTCATATTAATTCCTTATCAAGTGGTTTGGCATCAATAACTGATCGGTTTGTGTCGAAAACTGGGTGTTTTTTTTAAAATGCAGAAAAACAGAAAAAAATCATAGAAAATGTAAAAAAATCAGAATTTTTTTAAATTGGGAAAATCTAGAAAAATATTTAGTATGCCTTTTGTTATTTTTTGGATGAATTAAATTGTAGAGCACCACAGTCCACAAATGTAGTAATTCCATTTTTCTGGGAAAATAAAAAAAAATGGCTATGACAGACTATTGGGCTGGGCTAATTTTTTTTCCTTTTTTGTTTTACCGATCTTATTTTGCTCATAACTTTGTGAGTTTTAAATATTTTTTAAATCAAATTTAACCAAAAATCATCATAAATAACGTAGTATTTATAGGATTTTTTTGGAAATTTTCATTTTTTTCAAATTCAAATTTGTATTTTGAACCAAACTGATTGGTTTGATCTAACCGACTGCTGGCGGACATGCGGTAACCGCTTGGTTATGTTAAGCCTGCTTAGAATATGATGCATCTCTCTCTTGTCTTTGCTTTCATGGCCAATCGGTACAATGTACATCTTCCTGTGTTGTAGCATGTCTACACGATTTTGTTACAATTACTTAGTAACATGTATATAACCCATTGCAGTGATTTGTCAGTCTGGTGTTTCACATGTGACTCCTACCTAGATATTCAAGCAATCTTAGAACTTTGCCCAGTTTATGAAGTTGCACATCTGTTGAAATTTGGAAAGCGGCCTCCATTTCGTTCACTTGATGTACTCGATTTGAGCAGTGGACAGAACAGAAGTTCATCATCACAGTCCTAATGCTCTATATTCTGTAGTGAGTTTTCATTTCATGATGGAAGAATCAGATAAAGATAGACAGTACTTTACTATATAAGTTGGCACTTGTTAAAATTCGGTACAATAATGATCTTATTCTTCTCCTTTGATTAGTTGGTATATTTTCATATCGAAAGCTTAAATAGATAACTCTGGTGACGTAGTTTATTATATTGGGTGCAAACCAAATGACAAGTGTAAAAGTCTGTTCATGTTTGGAGATGATAAAGGATTATAATTGCATTGATATTGACATCCAGGAAAGTATCCATCTGCGAATTTCTTTGGCTCCAGTGACTGCTTTACTTTATCTTATCCTCTAAGGCATGAAAGTTTAGGTATATGTCATTTGACTTTAAGTTCTGAGGTAAGACTAAGGTTCATCATTCTTTAATGGGGCAAAATTGTGTAGTTTTGTGGTATGTGAAGTCAGCCTACCAGCTTGTTGTCTTCTCCCCTAAGGAAAAACACGCCGCACACTTATCCTCTTCATAATGAACAGATGCATGACATGCCCGTCCTACATATGGAGGTCGTATTATTTTGATAGGACATTCAATATTCTAGTTCAAATGTGATCTGGAGAATTGATTTTAGATTGAAGGGAAATGCACATATGTTTCTATCACACTGCAGGTGATATGCATTGTACCTATAAGTTCAACTTGGCACTTTGTGACTAGCAGGTTGGAAAATTCAAGGCATCTACAAAATAAGCTAACAAATATTAAAGTTTCTGTGCTTCTGGGAGGATAATTACTGACATGAAAGTTGTTGCATGGCTTTTTGCAAATTGATTATATGTACTCATTCTTTGAGTTAGTGTGATGCTATCTTTTATTCCCTGAGGTGGTAGTGATGTCAAATTGTCAATTTGCCAGTCACCTAACATTGTCTGTCCGATCAGATGTAAAATTATCTGTTCTTTCATTATCATTTACTTGCTTGGTACATGGCGGATAATCATGCCAAATGTTCCATAGCATTTGCCTTAAGCTAGCATTAGATATGTTATTATTATTAAGCACAGCAATCATGTAATCTCTTGCTAGTTCTTGTTTGATCAATATTTCAATCAAGATATATTTTTTTAATATCAAAATACAGTGATACTCTGCTCCAAACAGTTGGTAGCTGATTTGGATGTACTGCAATATTTATGTGAAGCTACTATGTTTTTTTCTTAGGTCAAGGTCATGTTTTGTTTTATAGTCAATGGCACACATGCAATCTAAGAAACATTGGTGTGTGTGGATGTGTGTTTGTAAGGGTTTTCCTACCCTTTTATTTTTCTTTATATAATGATACACAGCTCAGCTCTCTTGCGTGTTCGAGAAAAAAACTATGCTTTTGTCTTCTTTAGTTTCCTTTCTACATAGAAATGTCTTACTTCTATACTGAATTTTTAGAAGGCATCAATCATCTTATTGTGCTGGTTTTGAGTTCAGACGAATGATGGAAATATTTTCGTCACACATTAGTTTCTTGTTCTGGGCATTTTTGTTGATACGTGATAAGCATACTTTTTGGGCAAATTTCATTTCCAGTCTGGTCCATGAACCTTAAATAATCATAGCTAGAAACATAAACCAACATTAAACCTGTTCAGTTTGCATTTCCTGTTATAAAAATGAAAAGGTGTTTCCAATATAGTACTTGGTCAGGTAGGATAAGTGTGCATCCAGTAGTTCACATTGTGTTTTTCGTCATCGATGAGGATTGCTTAGGGCACTTACCAAATGCTTTCAAGTGTTTGGTCAGATGTCCATATCAAGAACGTAGCAGATGCTGCCATTCTGCACTAAAGACACCCATTAACTGGTGAGTATCAATATCAATGGAATCAGATCCTCTGACTCCCAGTTGAACAGGTGGCAAGTGCCTTTCGTCGTCTGCTCCATCTGATCAGAAATCAGACGTCCAATATCTAGGTGAGTGATAGACAAGTTTTGTTTTTCGTTATTATCTTTCAAGAGAGACTAAATTTCTCTTCATCTCGGTTCATGACAATTTTGTGCTGTTTGCATGCCACAGCAGAGGAAGTGAACCCGAATGGGCATGCTTGTGCTGCCATTCCTGGAATTTCACTTAGTTGGGTCACATCGGGGCCGATATGATGTCTGTTTCATGCCAGTGCGTGTTTGAAGTGGCATACGTTTTGAGCCAATTATGCATGGGAACATGTTCAGGTGTCGATCTTAGGTCAAAGAAAAGGCTTTCTGTCTTGGCTAAGCATCCACCAGTGTCGTTGTAATCACTCTGAACAGATCCAATGAAATGTGATCTGCATCAGAGTGGAAGGGAGACCATGAGCACAGCTGCAAAAGGCTAGTGCGCTGCTTTGCTTACGTGTTGATGTGAGTTTTGTCAAGTGTGGTATGTGGAGCTCTGTGACATAGGAAGGAATAAAATATAAATGAAACCTAGGAACATGCAAATTCATGTGGCATCTCCATGTCAGGGAGAAACAGATGGCACATTAGCCCTTAAAAGGCTGCTTGCAGATCAGAGCCTACTACTGTGTGTTGTCTTTGGGAGCTCCATGTGGAACCAGCTCTAGATATATCTCTTCAGGAAAAAGTTCACCATGACATTATTATTTTTGTGAAAAAAGGGACCTTTTTTGTGGCGTGTGATGGATAAACAAACATGCTTGCACGATCATGCTGGTGGATTGGTTAGATCATGGGTGGTGGATCAGCAAGAGTGGGTGTACGATTGATATCTTTGTTGTGTGTCTTGATGAGGAATATTTTCTGCTTGATCATTGAAGTGGTTTTGTTGAATGATGCTGTGCCCCTAGTGTCCTAGTAATCTGCACTTGTGTAAAAGCCACTTTTCTGTTGTTGGGTTTATGCTAGATGCAATACATGATGTCTATGATGAGTTCCACATTGCTTTTGGCTGGCCAATAGGAGTAGTTGGTTGTGGAGTACCTCCAGTTACTACTTAAGTGCTTGATAGCTTCAGCTTTAAGATTCTTGTTAAATCTGAAGTTTCTACAATAAATAAAACAATTTAATTTTTTATGTTTAATCTAAAATAAAATACTTTTAATTCATCCACATCTCTAGATGTAGGGTTTTTTTAGCTGAGTTGTTTGGTATAGCTCTAATTTTGAGATCATGTTGGATCTTGGTTTTGTATGATAAAATAAAGTGGATTAAATTTTTACTTTTGTCAAAAATAAAAATACGGATAGCTTAACTATAGCTAGCTAAGGTTTTGTTTGTTTCAGTTTCTGACAGTTGTAGCTATTTCTAGAATCTGATGTGGAAACAAACGGTTTAGATTCTAGACTCAGATTGTGAGAATCAGTAGCTGCAGAATTTGGAAATAAACTAGAATCCAAAAACAGGAAAATACCAGCTACAACTAACTCTAAAAAATAAATCTTAGATCAGAAGCTACACTAAACCAGACCTAATATGCTTGTAGAGGTATCTAAAACTACACAGTATACTACATATATGTTGTAAATTCTCTAAATTTATAGATGTTCTCTAAAATAACTGATAATGTCCCATCCCTACTTCAAGAAAGTGAGCTTATTTTCTTCAGAGTACATCTGAGATGTAATTGGGAAAACCAAGTCTGAGCTCATATGGACAGGAGTTCAGCATCAATTCTGATTATACATGCATGATATGTTTAATTTTTGGTCTATGATCTTTTTAAAGGAAAATATCAACACGTACCTGAGACTGTGTGCATAGCCATAAATCTGAACTGAATTTATTTTGTCCGTAAGATCAAAGCGTTTAACGCTAGTGGGATTATCTGTTCAATTTGGTCAATGCTGGAGCTTAGCTTGAGCATTTGTTTCTGCTATTTTTTAAGGAGAAGCCCAACTTCTTTGCAATAAAAAACAGTTTTAGGGTAAATACCAGTTCTAGATCCAAGACTTTGAAAATGACGAAAAATCGTAACACGATTTTTCAAAATTAGATTTTGAAATTTAAATTTCGGTGCGGGTTTTTAGCATGAATGGGAACCAAGTCCTTTGCCATCACCCCTCCTGACTGTCCTCTGCAATCGCGATCTGCGTAGTCTGACGCAGATCCAATAGTGCAGAGCCCCCTTCAGTGCTGTAGAGGTGGGCTTCACCATGTACGAGGCCTAGTGCGAAGCCCTTTCCGGTACTCGTTGGATCGAAATCCTACGGTGTGAAGAGGCCAACTGCCCCTGTAATCGGCATCTCGCTTGGCATGAATGGTGAGAGGGGCACCAAAGTACAGATAAGAGATGAGTCATGAATCATGATAGCTACAGTCCCAACCTTGCTTTCTGATAACTACAGATCCATTGGAGGCACCCATTGAGAATGAATTCAAGCTGGACAGCTCAACTGTGATGTTACTGTCAAGATAGATATTGCCTCTGGAACCCTAGCTTTCTGAACCTCTAGAGCAAACTGTGCACATCTTTTTGACCAAACTTTTTTTTGGCTTGACATATACAGAGCCTCCTCTGCCATTTCATGCTAATCTTTCTATACACTTTGTAGAATGGGGTGAACTGTTCATTCCACACCCTGCTGCATCTCTGCTGGAGCTCTCTTAGATCTCACCTGATGTCCTCGAAGAATCCGTATGAATTTCCTCAACACCTTGAGTATAAAATTCCTGACTTGTTGGTAGAAGCATATCGGATTTAGAACACACAAATTTCACAGGAAACTTACGCAAAGCAAAACGATTCGTACAAAATCTAAACATATGCCCATATGCATATGTTTTGAATAAATCATATGGATAAATAAGCCGACTCGGCTGTGAGCGAGCCGAGGCTCGGCTTATTCAACAAGCTAGAAAATCGGCTCGACCGAGCCACGAGCCAGCTCAGCTCAGCTCAGGGATAATGTAATGCACAGATTGGAGTGGCAAATGATGATGCCTGCAAATGCAAGCCCCAATTGTATTGCTGCTGGGATCCACCACACCATAGATGAGGCATGCATTGTGCCTCTTCAACCCGGCAAGGCGTGCATTGTGTCTGTCTGGGGGGTCCTCACTCACTCTCATGGAAGGAAGAAGATGAGAGGCATGCAAAGAAAGTTGCTTCTTCTTCTCCTCCTCCTTCCTTACTTCCCCTATAACATCAAGTGGCTTCCAGATGTGTTGATCACTTTGAAGCATGCATCCTCAGATCATGTTTTGTTTTCTAAAAGAGGGAAGAACATGTGACACACCTGCTACAGTTGCTCCCTCCAATTGCTTATAACATCAAATAATGCTTGCATAAGGAGAAATTAATTGTTTTGTATAGAGCAAGATGAATGTTAATTTCGCGCTAATTAACATTCCTATATATCTGAAACTATCACCTGGTTTAATTATTTGAAGGAATGGTGTACTTGGGTGGATGATTAAGATAAGTACACTTCCATGATCCTCCAACAGGCAACAGTATGTATAACATCCAATGCAATTAAATAATTTAGAGGCCAGGGTTCTCCACATATCTACATACACAGCTCAACTGTGTAAAAATGAAACATTGGATCTTTCTAAGTTAGGGCTCAACTAAAGTTTGGAATTAATATGGACCAACAATTATTGATGGCTTTGTTCAGTATTGAATAGAATCCTCCAGTACATCATAGATTCATAGCTAGCTCTTATATATACAGGTATTTGTGGTCCTAAAAAGAAACAAGGTATTAATGAAATCATCATTAATTTGAGCCTTTTGATATGTACTACCTCCAAAGTTTCATTAACATTTTTCAAATTTGATCAAGTTTAAATAATAACATATCAATATTTACAATATCAAATAAATATAATGTTAAATCATATTTAATGGTTGATTTTATAAAAATAATCCGGTGTTTAATTGTTAGTATATCTTTTTCATAAAATTAGTGAAAGTTGGAGAAGTTTGACTTTAGAAAAATCAAAAGACTTATAATATGTAACGGAGGTAGTAGTGAACTCTAACCTTCAATTCACTACATCTAATTGTGGTATAAGGGGTAATTCCTTACTTACAGTAAAAAATCACACTCTCTTATTTACTATTGATGTCTAGCTAACATGTGGTCCTAAACCCAAGTGTTATTAAGACAATGCATGGCAGATAAGGGAGTGGATAAAATTTTAGAAGGTGTTTGGTTAGGTTTATTTTAAGTGTTATTTGTTTACGGTGCAAACTAATTACGTTAGATTTTGTTTAGTTTGAATATGTTGATATTATATACCACGTAATCAAATTATAGCCTAGTAATCAGTCCATTACACTTTAACTAGACCGATAACAGATTGCGTTACCAGAATACATTATACTTGTCAATCAAACACTGTAATGTAAACAAAATACATTACACTTGTTAATCAAACAAATCTAGTAATTTGATATATTATTATCACTCGATACTATAATTAATTCTATTACCATTTACGTTACCTTGAGCAAACAAAACACCACCTTAGTGGTATACAAGGAATGTACCCTTAATTAGTATTAGCACATGTACACCATCTCAAAAAACACACATGCACAGTTGAATTCCCAGTTCTTCATGCATACATGCATCATTAATTACTCCAAAAAACACTTATTATTGGGATTTACAAATGCATATATATATACATATATAATGAAATGAGATCATCAAGAGAGACACATGCATACATGGGCCCATGTGCAATCTCAACTGTTTGCATGCATGTAAGAATTATTGGTTAGCAGGTAGGTAGATCCAGGGATTTTGTTTTCTTTTGCCAAGCACAGGGAGGGACACCTTGACATGGCATCTAATGTGCTCATGTGAAGACATGACACAATCATAGAGACTGATATACTGAGTTCACAGACCCAGTGAGCATAGTACACAATGCATCAGCATCTATTGGTGCTTGTATGCTTACATATATTGAGTGCATATGACCACATTGCCATAGTAAAATGACTGCTTATGAAAATAAACTATTACAACTTGTGTGCTTAACTGAACTGGCACTGATGTGCCAGTTTGTTGACATTGGTGCATATATGTAGGTCCAGATAAATTTTCACCTTGGGTTGATCAAGCTTTGTAAAATCCTAGTTCCCCACTGTGTGCATGTCAGAATCTGTATAGGATTGATTGCTCTTCCATTCCATGTAGAAAAACTGCATAAATAGAAGAAGTTAGCTCAAAATTTATTTAGGAAAAAATGACAAGATGAACAAAGCATCATCTAACATTTTGGATAAACACACACTGGCTTAAGATTTTTCTGTCTTGTTTTTCTCCATGACTGATGTGCTGGGTAGATTTGTACATGATTATGAGATGACTAGACCAACAAAAATTTGCCTGCCAAATTATGTCGTCTTTCTTTTCTGAGCCGTCTGATCCACGAAAACATCATCACACATGTTCAGCTAGCTGTCTGCCTTTCTTGGAGCCTTCTGCTATTCTGTTTCTGTTAAACTGCAATCTGAATGTTAATGATCTGAATGTTCATATAAGCTTAATTCATCCCCACCTCTTGCAGGTCTTGAAATGAGGACTTCTTTAAAAAAAACTTTAGTAATTTCTACATAATTATGTAATGTTGTTTTCTATCTAGTGCAGGAGATCACAATCAAGTAACCACTTGGAAACAAAACAAGAGGCACTTCCAATAATGCATGCAATGATGCAGAGCATTTAAGCATTTGTGTGCATGGAAAACTACCTACAAAGTCATATGCATCTGCTTAACCAGATCAGAAACATTTGGGCATCAAAGTCCAGCTAATCCCTGGGAAGAGGTGACAGAGACATGCATCTGATAGCAATGAGATGGACAATGACAGGGCTGACACCATGGTCTGGAAGTAATCATGGAGTGCTGGATTTTCATAGCCTGACCTGTCCAAATCCTTGGGATGAATACAGATCCCCATTGAGAATGAATAGCTTGCTTGCATTGCAGGCCTCACAAATCTGAGAAAGAGGTTGTGTAGGGGACCAGCACATGTTATTGTTACCAACTACTCCACATAACTCACTGTCCAATCACATTGCCCAATCTTGAGCTGCTTATAAGCCAACCCAAGATCCAACTTCAATGCTGAATCTGATCAGGATTGACCTGCTGGATCTAATTTCCTGCAGGACTCAAATCACAGGAAATCTTGACTGACCGTGCCACTGTAAGAAAGCATTCAGCCTGGTAAAAGGAATGACAGGTTTCTCTACTTACATCCTGCCATTGTCGCAATAGGCAGGAGCACCTTTAATTATTGTAGTTTCTTTCCATGTGAAGCTAAGGTCAGATGTTCTGACTTTGGATGACAGTAATGCAAGCATATAAATTAGTTGAAGACAAGTGGTTATGGCAATCTTAATCCAATGCACATGTGAGTGTGAGATCTGAACATAGCATTTCCTAGTTTTCTGTCTAGTGATCCTTCTGATGCTTGTGATCCACACACACAAAAATAAATAAAAAACATTCAAAATCAACATAGCTACACAACCCCATGGAGAGCACCAACAATTGAGCAAAGTTCAGAGAAAAGAAACCTTGCATGTCACAATATGAACAGATCCATGCACACTTGCACCATCACCATATAGATTTGAGCCCTTCAGCGATCGAAGGGCGACAAAAGCCTTCTGCGATGTAGCATCAGTGGGGGTGCATAAGATTTTGGTGCTGCAGTTGAGAGTATAATAGCTGGGGCTTCTTATCTTGGTCCTATCCTTTTCTTGGAGCTACTTAGGAGCATCTTTGGCACCTTTTCATACTTGAACTCCATTGGCCTAAGTGACTTGGATTTGTTTGGCATGCCAACAGGCCCCACAATGACAGTAAAACTAATGACAGGGGAGAATCTTAAATCCCCTCCCTCCCCATCTGCCTCACCAGATTTGATGCATGCCAACCTGTTGCCTCTTAGCAGAACCAAAAGCTTTGGCCTTGGCCTAACAGTAGCTATAGCAGCAGGAGATCTTGTGAGAGGAAGAGGAGTGGTAGCTTTGGCCTTGTTTCTTCAGAGGAATTCAGCAACAGGAATCCTTTGTGGAGGTGAGCACCATGCTATTATGATCTTCCTCACTATTGCTTCTTCTCTCATGATTCTCTTCCTCAAGGAACTGCACTTCAACTTTCATGGAACTTCGCGAAGCTCGTTCTTCCATTGTGCTTCATGCTTCTTGTAATTTCATGTTCCAGGAGCTGTTGCTGTGTCGTTTAGAAAGTGTAACATCATGCTTCACTTTGCAAAGAAACTGCCGCTGTTCTTCCTCTTTTATCTTCTAGAACCTTTAGTAGTCCTTTTTAGGAATCATAGTCAAATGCATGCATATTCTTGTGCCAGCCAACAAACAACATGCAGAATTAAGGTATATGCATCTCCTTTTCTAATTCTTCCATAATTCTGTCTGCAAACATTAAACATTGCTGCCATTCAAGGGGTAATTCTGTAGGTTTCATTTGAGTCATGAAGCTGTGGGAGAATTCATGTCTCCATTAGTTACTCTGTTTCATTTAATGTACAGGCAGCTAGACACAAACTTTTATGGAAATTCCAGTACAATAAGATCCGTAGTTAAAGCGTAAACCCCATCTTTGATACAAAACCTGAAAGAAACTTCTTAAATTTCATCTTAATTTACTACATAATTATTTGTCTGTGTGAATGTTCAAGTTTCCTCTAGTGACCTACAGAAATGTCAAGTTTACTATACCTATCTACTTCCAGCATGCTTTTTTCATCATTGTATCCAAAACAATATAAAAGTTTGCAATTTGTTCACAGGAGATGACACATTATCAAGAAATCTCACCCAAGAAAAGCTAGAGTCCCAAATATTATATTTGTTCTACTGAAAACCAGTGTACTTGCAAGCATAAACACACACAAATAAATGATTGATGTTAGGTCACATTACATTAGTGTTTCCATAGGTTACTCGTTTATACCTAACTAATGCAACTTATGCTTCGTAGTATCACCTGCTTGATTTAATTTCAAAGCCGGGCGCTTCTCTGAAAACAAGAAACTTCTCCAAACAAGAACAAAAGATTCAGAAGCTTCACTTGAAAGGTGTTAGCACTTAGCAGTAAACAGTGTCCCAATCACAGCATGAAAAAGGATAAGAGAAGGAACTCACAAAACCAGCACTTAAACAATGCTTCAATTATTGCAGTGTAGATGTAATGTCAGCCACTGCAATTGTTGCAACAGCAACCATTAGTACTCATCATTTTTGTCATCTTCTCATGAAACAGTCACTGCCCATGCCAGTGAGTTGACAAGAGAAATGGAGAAAGAACACATCAAGATGGCCATCCTGAGGCAGGAGCAGACATTCAGACAACAGGTATACCAAGTTACCAACAATGCCTGATCAGAGATAGTACCATCCTCTACAATCCTTGTGTACACTGTACAATAATCTATTCTCTTGTCCGTCGAAGCAGGTTTGTGAGCTGCATCGCGTATACCGGGTTCAGAAGCAACTGATGATGGAGATGCAGGCTGTTAAGATGGCCCAAGCTCAAGTGAGTAGAGAGACCCAAATCAAACCAAGATTGGAGATAGATCAACAATGGTGCAGTAACTCAGGCGAGAAGAAGGTCCCCTTCATCGAAGATTTTGATCTTGAACTCACACTAGCCACTGGGGCTGGTAGGAAGCAAGAGAAGCCATCCAGCTCAGATTCTGGTGCAACAGTGTCGTCGTCAAATTCTGCTGAATCAGATTCAGAGCGGAGGTTCCCTGAATCCAATGTGACCCTAAGGTTTCCGAATGAGAACAAGAGGCATGATGATCAACTCATGCAGTCCCCTTGGCTCTATCAATGTTTAAGTCTGAAGACAGCATGATGACTTAGCTATGGGTAGCTTGAGCGTTTAAAAGCCCAAAAGTATCAGACAAAAATGCTTCTTATATGTATATGTAAATGACAAACTAATTCGGATCAAATGGAGGAATGAGGTCAAAAGAATGTGATGAAAACACAGAAAAAACAACCAACACGAAATGCTGCTCATAAATTCTACAGAACTTTAGCAAAATACATAATCATTTTTCAGACATAGGGGGAGAAAACATACATAAACATGTTAACAAAAACTGCACTGTTTGTAAAAGATGTTGAAGCAACCTTGTTTGGTCTCACTTATCTTGCTGAAAAGAACAAATTTACCCAACATCTCCATAACTGGTTAGTGGTTACAGTGCATTTGGTGAAAAATGCTTGCTTCTGAGCCGCAGAATGAGAAACCTTGGAAAAAAATAGAACAAATGCCTAGTATCATCTATCATCCAGGCTAAGTGGCCTGGCAAAAAAAAAGAGAGGAAAGAAATAAAAGAAAAGAAGCAGGTAGAACCAAGTGGCACTATACACCACTAAAGAAATAATATATAGGTAGACAGTAGATGTCCATATCTGGTTCTAGCCTTCAATTGAGAGGAGCTTAAATGAGTAGAGTGTGATATGGGCAGTTTGCAGTCACATGTAGTTCCAGTAATGCCTGTGAAGACTATCTTGCAGGAATATTAATAGATAACCCAGGCAACAGATGGAATTCAACTTCATTCAGCTGACTATGAACTCATGGCCATTGGCCACATCAACGTCTGCTTTCTTTAAGCTAGCCATGTATGTTATGTAGATGGTCCAAAGAAATGAGAAGGAATTGCTCACTAGCGGCTGGGGAAAAATGCAGTTAATAACTGCTGTCAGATAATGATTTCAATTAGGCACAAAAATGTCCAAAAGTAGTTGTTACCTGTAAATGAACAGGGATAAACTTGAAAGTGACAAAGTCACAAAGTGGCCAGTATATTAGTCCACTTTTGATGGTTGGAATTAAATCCCTCTTCAGTCTCGCAATGATCTCTGAGATGGTCTCACCTATGAATCATATCGAACCAGCAATTAGAGCAGTAGAGCACACAGGATCTTGCTACCCAAAGAAGTTTCAACAAGAAAAGCTTCTATTTCGAAAATGTAGTGGGAAAGGTGTACTGCATGTAAGCTTATCTAAACATAACTTCTCCCATCATGCTCAACAGTATATAGTGGGGACAAATGTTTACTACATGCAACCTTATCCTAAAATCAGTAGTGTGGTCCATGATGCATGGATCAGATGCTTCACCAGAACATGTAATAAAGATTGAACTGGTGATACCCTAAAGTCAGCAACTGTTTATCATATGAATCTTGGATCAAATGGGAAATTTCATATGAATCTTGGATCAAAGATTACATGTTTTTGCTAAGTACATTACTATTTTTTATCATATGAATCTTGGATCAAATGGGAAATTTCAAATTGTATATAACAAATTAAAATTGTGAACTGACGTGTTTCATAGTACATGAGGATGTATGTTAGACAATCTCCGAGTTCATCTGATACACTTTCCTCACTTCTTTTGATATCTCAATCGCTTGCAGCCATGCAAACACATTTTGGTACAGAATTTGCATCTTTAGTCGCATTTAGTGATATATACTCAACACACATTGCAATATTGCATACCAATGTATACATGAATGAGAGGCATGAAATTGAAACTTAAACATGAACAGAGCATATCAGCATGTGGAAGCAGATTTTTTAAGTTTTAGAATGATTCTGACATGAGAAAGGATACAACATAGATGATATAGTTATATCTTTGAAATTTTAATCACCCGTCGACCAAGTTTAAAATAGTAAATATCCATATAGTCCCAAGGCCCTGAACGAATCAGATAAGCATGAACACAAAATATTGCCCTCAGTCATTTCCCACTCAAGACTTCAAAAACTGCAAGCCTACTTTCACATGGATATCTTGTTTGTGTTCATACAATACAGACAGCGGGACAGGAGATTTATAACTAGCATGCACAATGTTGGTGATTTCTATCCAAGACATTAATTGTTGCACCTTACAGAAATCATATAAGGTGGTCCCAAGCCAGGAGGAGAGAGGATCCCTTTCCCCTAAAATGTTGTGATAGGCTTGGCGAGCCAATAGAAAACCTAGCCATTCAAATAGAGTTGAAACCCAAATTTTGGGTTTCAACTCTAGCCTACCCTAATTTGCTTAGGAAAGAATTTGAAGAAGGACAATCACTGCATCAGAGGTGTCTTACTGTGAATGCTAGACCACTAGTGTAGCAATATTCATGCATCTAACATTTTTTATTTGTTTGGAGAGGATATGGAGTCTGAAGAATATGGGATTGTTGCATTACAATCTCATATGCTTAGTTATCTCCTACTGCTGAACATAGATAAAAAATATAATACAAAGTACAAAAACAAAGTACGCCAACTGTGTCCAGCGTCAACTTGCACTCCTGCAGTCAGTACAAGAAGCATCGCAACAGTAGTTAAAGGGTAACATTTTAAGATAAGTTACAGAAGCAAGTCACAGGAGACCTATATTGAATTTTGATCAATGATTTGCATGCAAAAGTGCAAGAATACCAAAAAAGACCCAAAACCGATTCTAAGGTTCCATGTAAGTTCAGAGGCATATGCACATCATACCTTGTAACCCTGCATTGTATGAGTAGAAAACTGAATTAATAATTGGTCCATAAACCGCTTGCCCAAGAAACATCTTCTTCAAGGTGTTCACTACATCCTTCTTAGGGAACACTTTTGAGACAAAGTTGAACCAAAGATGCAAGGAAGGTCCTGAAATCAGCAGCCCATAACTAGCCATGCGCAGAGTCCTAACTAGATCAAGTGAATCTTCAGAACCAAGTGTGGTCATCTGATGACACAATGACAAAAACAAAATAAATCATGTGACAAGCAACATATTAAGGCAAAATAAAAACATTGTACTTGAGTTTTAGCCAATAGTGCAGTACATCATATCTTTTTAGAATTTTTCTTGCATAAATGAACATAAACTCAATTGAACTAAACATGAAATGGCAGCTACAAAACTCAGCAGATTTCTACCCAATACTACATTCTAACCAGAAAAATGCACTAGCTATGACAATTCTGGCCTAAATAAAAGGATCACACACATTCAATGGAAAATAGAATGCCTTCAAAAGTGGCAATCTGAGGAATAATCATAACAGAAATGGCCAAAACATTTTCATGGAGCACGAGAAAATTAGAAGCCAATACTGTGAATGGATATCTCATATCTACAAAGTTTCATTGTTTTATATTCACCATTTCTACCAGTGTCATTGTTTTGTGTTTGTACATAGTCAACACAGGTAGTTCAAGTAACCAATATTCAGATTCCCAAACATATTGCCCAAAATAGGTCCTATTGCAAGCCAGTTTACCAGCCGAGCCAATATCAAACAGCCAAACCCATACGCCAGAAGGCTGGCAGGTACATTTCCATGGTACATTTCTCATAATCAAATGCACAACAGAAGCAATTATTTATCATGTTCCAAATTTCTAACAGAACTTTGGTCCCATTACTTTGTACTTAACAGGTTTAGCTTTTGAATCGATTACCTAGTCCCTTCTTACAATATAGTTTTATTAATATCACTGCTGGTAATGCATTAAAATGTAATGCAAACATTGTAGGTACTCACCGCATTGTATATTTAACAAATAATATAGAGCACACTCTCTATAGCATATAACACACAAAAAAATATTTAGCGCTTATACAATCACAAAAGACCAAGGCCGTGATACACAATCAAAATTGAATTTAATACAAGGGAATTCTACTAAAAACAATAGCATTCCTGTTCTAAAAACTCAGCGCCGCAAATATCACAACCAAGCCGCGTTTCCAGGCGAGGGGCAAAAGTTTGGGACTTTACACGGACGATCAAGTGAGAGATACCGGATCCCCACCTGGGAGGAGAGGTCGGCGACGATGAAGATGGCGGCGGCGGTGACGCTCTTGGTCAGCACGGGCCGTGCCTCGATCGAGCCAAGGTACCACGCCACAACCCCGGCGCCGACCGCGCCGCCCCTCCTTCCGACGGGGCCCACGATGGGGACTGCGAAGCGCGGAGCAGCGGCGGCGGAGGGAGGCGCGGGTGGAGGCGGGGGAGGGCACGAACGGGGCTTGGCGGAGATGAGGTGGGATCGGACGTGCGACCAGGGGGCGCCCGGGCTGCGTCGGAGAGGGAGGAGGTGGAGGCTGCCGGCGTGGAGGGCTCCGGCGGGTGCCATTGCGGCGGCGGCGGCGGCCGGGGGTGGTTTTGCTTGGCTGCCCTGCGTTCGCGGGCTGGGGTTCGGGGAGGCCGCGCGAGAGAAGAAAGAAGGAATTGCAACGGCCAAGAAAGTTTGGAATTTTTAGCATCTTTGAAATATACAAAAATAGTCAATGGCTAATAATATGAAAGTTTGGAACTTTTATCATCTTTTAAATACAAAAATAGTCAATGGCTAATAATATGAAAGTTTGGAATTTTTATCACCTTTGAAACACAAAAAATAGTCAATGACTAATAATATGAAAGTTTGGAATTTTTATCATCTTTGAAATGCAAAAATAATCATGGAATAATAATATGAAAGTTTGGAATTTTTATCATCTTTTAAATACAAAAATAGTCAATGGCTAATAATATGAAAGTTTGGAATTTTTATCATCTTTGAAACACAAAAATAGTCAATGACTAATAATATGAAAGTTTGGAATTTTTATCATCTTTGAAATGCAAAAATAATCATGGAATAATAATATGAAAGTTTAGAATTTTTATCATATTTGAAATACAAAATTAGTCAAGGAATAACAATATGAAAGTTATTGGATTTTTTATCATCTTTGATATACAAAAATGGTCAAGGAATAATAATATGAAAGTTATTGGATTTTTTTATCATATTTGAAGTAAAAATAAGTAAAGTAATAATAATATGAAATTTTAGAATTTTTATCATCTTTGAAATACAAAAATAGTCAATGAATAATAATAATATGGAAGTTATTGGATGTTTTATCATCTTAAAATACAAAAAAGAGTCAAGGAATAATAATATGAAAGTTTGGATTTTTATCATCTTTGAAGTACAAAAATAGTCTAAGAATAATAATATGAGAGTTTGAAATTTTTATAATATTTGAAATACAAAAATAGTCAAGGAATAATAATATGAAAGTTTGGAATTTTTAGCATCTTTGAAATACAAAAATAGCCAAGGAACAATAATATGAAAGTTTGGAATTTTTAGCATCTTTGAAATACAAAAATAGTCAATGACTAATAGTATGAAAGTTTGGAAATTTTATCATCTTTAAAATTACAAAAATAGTCAAGGAATAATAATATGAAAGTTATTGGTTTTTCTCGATTAAAAGCTAAAAAATTGTTAATTTCGTTTTTTTGTTTTTTTTCTAGTAAATTTGGTCCCAACTATATCTGTTTGTGAACTTGCTTGACAGTTGTCTAGTTCCTGGTCAACATGGCAGCATGACAAGTTTCATGTGTCAAAGTAAGTAAAATTATTTCAGGACTTTAGGATGCAATGAACTCGACCTAAACTTTCCGACCACAACGAAATTTGGGTTTTTTAGATTTTATATTGATTTTGGGTGTTTGTTGTTCTATTTTCTTTGGAGCCATGAACTTGTCAAGAATCCAAACTGACGATTTCTGAGTGTTCTAGCCACATGCAGAATTTGTGCATTCCTTCCAATTGTTCTTGCAAACAGATTGTGCATTCCTTTCTGTTGTTTGTTCTTGCAAACTCTTCGTGATTACAACGATAATTATAATATTTTTGACTTAATTAAGTGGACAACATAAAGTTAGATGAACTTTGTGCTACAAGTTGTTGCTTATGTAACGATTGACTGCACAAGATTTGTTAGGTTTCGCAAGTAACTCCGTGTTGTAGGTTGTTGTTTATGCAAAAGTTAGCTGTCCAAGACTTGTTAAGTTTGAGTATCTTCTACGCTGAAGGTTAGATACACCCTAGTATCACTCTTGTTGTGTGGCATCCAAAATGTAAGATGATTACTTCTTCCCCTGCAGCAAGAAGAGACAAGAAGCAATCAAAATGCTCGTCTTTAGTTTTGCACCACAGCTATATATGCATCCTGCAAGGGGAATCATATCCCCATGCCCACCACATTGGTGCAAAGGGATTGTTGATCATTCTGACCAGATAGAATGTGATCAGGTCAGGAAGTACCATGTGCGAAAATTCGTCCAGTAGGTAAACATATCTGCAATGGGTGCTTCTAACTCCAGATCAGTACAGTTAGTCACCAGAAGATCTGTAATTGTGAATCCACCTACCAATGGAGTCCACATGTCCGTTGAAATCCATACGGATGTCCTTCATAGCTGTAGCATGAAGATGCAAATGCTTTCTTCTAGCTGTGTTCTTTTCTTTGTCAATAAGGTAGCATGTAGCTTAAGTTGTGCTGCCTCATGATCCAAAAGTATCAATAGTACTGCCCCAGGACTGTACTTGGTTAGAACTATCTTCAGATTCTGGGAGCATCAGTTCCATTATGTTTTGTCCAAAGGGGGTGTAATCAAGCTCACAACCTCATTTTAGTTGCTCAAGTAGAAGCTAGTGACTGCGAATAAAATAATTCGTAATCTTCCAGACCAGTATTAAACACAGCTTACCACGATGTAATCCTGTCCAATCACTTGTAATGTACCAAACATGCAGGGTATGTAAGTTTAATAGCCCTGATCATGGTGTGACCATTGAACCAAAAAAACTAAAGCTGGTGTATAAATACCAGGGTTGGGGAGGTGAGGTACCAAGCAAGAAGGAACTGCCATCAGCCAGTTGATACCAAGAAAGCAAAATCTGCTAGTAGCACCTCCTGGTGTCCCTCCATCCTGTATTGATGGGCCGGCGTGCAATTGTGAAGTCGGCTGCTCTGCTCTGGTAACTAGTCATCCACTCTGAACCTGCAATGACAAGCTAGTGATCAAACTTCTGATTTGGTTGATTCCATCATGACGCTATTAAAGCATCACTGACCTTTGATGATGAAGCACATATTATACTGTAAAAATATTTGAATTGTCACAAGGAATGCCATATAAACTATTGAAATAAATGTATAAAATGCAATATGCAGGGAAGTCAAGAACAAACAAAGCTCTAACCTTACAACCCAGGTGCAGCCTTCAGAAGCAAGGTCAGCAGAGACAACATTGTGGGTGCCACACCCAAGAACAGGGATCTACTATCCGAAGGGCTTTGATTGGGTCATGGAGGATGTCCCCAGCAGCGCAGCTGCATTCCGGCAGCTGCACTGGCTCAGGAGTGGCGAGGCAGAGACGGCGAGCTCTCCCACATCAAATGATGCCACTGCCTTTAATCACCCATTTGTGTAAAAGCAAAGGTTTTGCACTGGAAGCATCACTTAAAGATGCAGTTGTGAAGCCCTGAGTCCCCTGACCATTGTGCAAGGTGCATGCATCCTATGATACACTTGACTGTTGTTCTGATTCTCAGTGTGCAGGTATCACAACTTGCATGCACTGGCAGTTCAGGAATAAAGTCTGCCTTTCTTTTCTCTTATTTGTTGGTTAACTAACATGAAAAGTATCTAAAAAACTCTCCTTGATTGTACATCCTGTACACTCGGAGCTAATAGTTTCGAGCTTATTATAAAACATTATCCTAACATCCATAAAAATGAAATAGCTTTAAATTTCATTTCCGCGGAGAAACAAGCGCGGAAAATCCTAACATTGCCAGAGGTTTCAGTTAAATTCCCTTCGTTTTTATATTTAGATTAATCTTATACCTGGTCCATTTCAGTAGAAAATGGATAACTTACAAATACACGAACTAGAGGAACTTCACAAAAGTACAACCAAATGCTGCCAAAGTGCATTCAATCCAAAGAATATAAAGTTCACTTCATAGTTGGAAATCCTGTTTATTACCATCATTCTAGTTAGAACAACAAAAATGCCAAAGTTGACCATAAACATCGAAATGCTACCAAATAAACATGCAGGTATGTGATAAAGCCACAATTGAGGTAAGGAAGGCAACATGGCTTCTATGAAAATTATATGGCACAGCCATACTATCCATAAGGACGAGACTTTTCAACATGCTCTGGAGAAACAAGACTAGATGCTTCATCTCCTTCAGTCTTTTTCTGAAACTCAATGCCCTGAAACTGGACTCTAGAAGATCGATACTGACAGCCATAAGCTTTGCCGAAGCCCCATCCTAGCCCAAGACCAACTCCGCATCCCCCACCTTACAAGAAAATAAACTTAATTCAAAATTGAGTTACTCTAGCTGATGTAGAATAATACAGTAAAATATAAACATTAGTACCGATGCCCAAGCCAAACATATTCAGAGGCATTCCTGTTATAGAAAAACAAGTGAGTGCATTATTTTCTAACCATCAAAGGATAAAGTAAAAAAACACTTGAACACTAACATTAAGCATAAGTTTTAAACCATTTCTTAACATATAAATATAAACTCATAATAGAATATAAAGTGCTCCCAGTAAACTTTGCCTCATAATAGAATGTAAATTGACTCAAGACAGAAATCGGTCACAAAAACTATTTCTATCGGCTGTTTTAGGATCTAGTATTCCATTATCTAAAATCAGCTGTACGGATTCAATTAAAGCAACTCAGAGACGAGTTCAGACTTCATAGCACTAGGAAAGGACAGCCATTCTTGCACCCGGATTCCAAGAAAACATAGCTAGGTTAAACCTGACACCAAGTTACCAAGAGCTTCCTCGAATTCAGTAGGGCCAGCTAAGATTCACAATTCCACTCCCACGTCTACAATTTCAACAGGGATAAACAATAAAGAGAATCCAATAATAAAGAATCTCCCACCTCCGAACCCCCATCCGACGCCGAACCCGCACCCGATGCCGAACCCTGCAACGAATCGAAACAGGAAGAGAGAAAAACAACGTCAAGAAACCGAGGACACAGGCGGGCGCGCCTCAGAACAACAGCAAGATCGGGTTTTGACGGCCAGGAAGAGCTCACCGAGCCCAATCCCGGGGCCGGTGAAGGTCGTGACGACCATGTGCGGCTACCGCCGGCGGCGCTCCGTTCCCCCGGCGGATGAGAGAACTCGAGAAGCCGAAGGGGGAATTGGTGTTGGGGAAGGAAGACGATGTGATGACGTCAGCAGATTCATGGGCCGGAATGGGCCCATCGTCCAGGCCCAGGCCCAGGCCCGCTACCTGAACTGACAGCCACCGACATGTGGGCTCGGGCTCTGGCCCCACCAGTCAGTGACTAATCATCCAGTTACCGTTTCTTTTTTAGGCGGAGGAGCGGATAAGGCGAGTTCGAACGATCTACCACCGTCCGATCTGCCGCGCCTGCGATATCGGACGGCTGACGCGCGTCCACCTGGTCTACTAATACTCCCACTGGCCAAGTGCCAACCCTATCCCCAAACCCACTCGAAAACCCTGCCGCTGTTGCTGCTGCTGCTCCGCGTGCTCCGGCGATGTCGGCGACGACGACGGCGGGGGCTATCCGCTCCGGAGAGGTCCTCGCTTGCCCCGTGACGCTGCGGAGGGCGCCCGTGGCTGCGGCGGCGGGAGTGGTGTCGTTCCGGATGAGGAGGGTCTCTGCGGCGGGGCGCTTGGCGGTGAGGGTGGTGGCTGCGGCGTCGGCGGAGGGGGCGGCGGAGGCGGTGGAAGTGGCGAAGGGTAAGGGCAAGGGGAAGAAGAGGTCGGCGAGTGGGATCATGAAGCCGAAGCCCATCTCGCCGGAGCTGCGGGAGTTCGTCGGCGGCGCGGAGGAGCTGCCTAGGACGGAGGCGCTCAAGATCATCTGGGCGCACATCAAGGGCAACAACCTCCAGGTCTATCACTCCACCCCATCTGTATATAGCATTATAGCGTTTACTTTTCATTTTTTGCTGTTTACAATTTTTGTTCCTGAGATTTCAGTGTAATACGGATTACTTTTCACTAGCGCGTGTTCGCGCGAGCGTGTGTCATTATTTGTGGATGGTTTGCATTTAGTTCTGGTGCAGATTCATCATTTGGGGAACTACGAGTATAGCTATTGGCCTATTGCCTAATGCCTATTAGCTAGTGTTTAGTGAGGTTGATGTACTGAAGCCTCAGCCCTCAAGCCTGTGGTAAGCAATCTATAATGTGAGGGTAGAGGATGTTACTTGTGCATCTTGGGCCACACTTGGTGTGTGTTCAATCCTATCCCAGAAGTGGTGTATTAAAGGGATTCGGAAGTATCCGACTCACCGCCTGCCTGTCTTATTTGATATAGACATGATCGTAAATGAGTATTGAGATTAGCCTTGATCTTGTAATACTGGCAGGTCATTGAGCAGTGTCCTTGTGTAACTTCTTAGGAGTGCTCTGTGGTCAGCATGCCTATTGAAGATAATTGAGTGGTGCACTATGAGAAGCGGAACTGAATTGGTCCGTAAGAATTATGACAATGCACATGAGGAAACCCGAATTTAGCCATCTTTATGATAGATATAATTAATGAAATGGCCCAAAATTATGATTTTATTTCATGTTTGGGCCGTACGTCGCATTAGCCAAGGATTTAGGACATTCGAAAGCCCATATCGCTGGCTCAGTTGCTCACTTGACACATTGGCATATCAGCTGCTATAAAACAGTAACTAGAGATCCTTTACTTTCACCAATGTGTCTGAATTTCCTATGGCTTTTTTACTTGTATGGATCCTAGTAATGCACGTGGTCCAACTAAAGCACAAAGGGTTGAATCATTTACCAGGATGGTAGAAAGGATTGCAAATGTAAAACATCAAATCACTCTTGCACATAACCTTACTTAAAAACAAGAGGAAAATTGAAATCTTGTAAAAATAATTCCCAACATTACATCATCCTGGGCCTTTTGCATTCTATTAAGGATTTGACAGTTGCAACAACACAGTTTACATAGTAGAAAGGAGGGCTGAGGATGCCAACTTGTTTCCATGATTTTTCCTTATTATTTTGCAAACTTTACCAAAAGATGACTCAGTTTTGGTGTGAATTGTTATGACCACACAACCCGATAGCTGCAAGGACCACAAGCACAAGATGCTTTTGTTGGAAACATGTTAATAGTTTACTCAACATGCTTTGCTAATAGATTCTACTCTACTCATTATTAGCTTTGCAAATTGTATGATTACACTAAAAATTTGTCCTGAAGTGCTGTTAATTAATTCTTATTTTGGAATCGAAAATGCTATACACACGACTAAACAAGCCGATTCCCGGACGACCCAATGCAGCAAATGGCACTACTCCGCGTATCTTGGCCCGGCGTTCTGTTTGGTCGTGCGAAAGTCAGTCGTGTGTATAGCAGGACTCTTTTGGAATTTCTTCCTTGCTGCATCATTTTGGGTGTCGGATTTCGCCAAAAGGGGAACATCAGATTTCCTGGGCACCAGAAACTTGCACTATAAAATACAGCTATGTTGTATCACAGACCATCACAATGGCTTATCTTTGCAAGTTACAGTTTGTGTCTAGTTTCATGGAACATACATTTTGTGAATCTATATGTTTCTGTGAACAGGATCCAAACAACAAGAAGATAATAGTCTGTGATGAGAAACTGAAGAAGATTTTTGGAGGGCGTGACCGTGTGGGATTTCTTGAAATATCCGGGTTGCTCAATCCTCATTTCCAGAAATGACAGTATTTATGTAAATCTTGCTCTTTTTTGTATTAGTTGTGACTTTTATCAGTATCTTTATCTAAACCTGGTGTGAATGGTGTCTTGTGCTGGTTTAAGAATAGTAAACGTGTTCTCTGAACACACATCTTCCTCTAGTATTGGCATTAAACAGTGTGCTGGCTTTTGGCTCTTCATTAATTATCAGTCATTTACCAGTTATATTTACATGATAATGATTCTGAAAAAATTACTGTTACCCTATGTGGGGATCCAGGCTTGCTAGACTGGAAGTTTCAATGGACATCATCTGATTGCTGTTGGGGTTCCATTGGGCAGAAAATATAAAGACAAGATTGACGCTTAAAAGCTAAAACGAATGCTCAAATTATTAACAATGTTGCTGTCGCCTTTCTGATAGCTGCTGGCCTCTGAGAAAGATTGTTCACTTGTTCCTACCAGGCTATCACATCCCTAACTCCAATTTCCTGTTTGGTATTTTGCATGGGACGATAGAATCCTCTGCAGTAGCAGGTGTCACTGGCTTAATTCCTGCACGATACAGTCACACTGCCATTCAACCAGCAGTAGTAGTACCATGTACCTGTTTTGATTGGAATTGTTGGAAAAGTTGTCTATACATATGACAGCAGTGCACGGTTTGGCTAGGGAAAACTTGAACTCATCAACCAGCTCAGAATTGATAATAGGTCACATAATAGTACAAACCAGATTTATGTCATTTTTAGCAGCTCTATAAGCTGAAATAAACAGTGTATTGTGAGAATTAGGGTGCGTTTGGTAGGGTTTCAGCTCTAGTTTCTTTATACTGTGAAGTTAGAGTCAAGCTAAACATTTTTCTTGAGAAGTGGATCCCGTCGAGAGTATTGGTGGAGCATGGTCTAGTCAGTTTCAAGTGCTCGACTCCAGCTTCGATGTGGATTTCAGGATCTGGATTTCAGGATCCGGAGCTCTATCAAACAGGCTCTTAGTACTTATAAAATCTGAAAATGAACAAGAATTTAGAAACTAAAAAACACTAGCTTTTTTAGATTTTCACCGCTATTTGTTCCGACTAGCACAAATGTGATCTAATGTGCCCAAATTCAAACAAACTGTATTTTCAACCTGTAAGGAAGTAGCTGACATCAAGAGAACGTACTTGCATCTAGCTGTTCCAAATCATGGCTGCACGAAATCCAGAATCAAAAGTCCAAGAAAGTTGAAAGTTGTTGAGTGCCGCCAATAGTTGTAAGGCCATCTTTCTTTTTCAAACACTTGATAGTTGTAAGGCTTCCAAGCATATGCAGACATGAACTTATATCCGTATAAACCCAATTAAGCAGCGATATGTTCTATATAGAAAATATGAGCTGATGCAAAAGTAGCCTTTTTTATGAAAACAACTAATCCATATATATATATATATACGGGAGCGCTATTCTACATGTGTGTAGAATAGTTATTCTACACCGACCACTTTCAGTAGTAGATTTTCTCAGTAGAATATCAATTGAGTACTATTTTTTTCTCAGTAGTAGATTTTTCAGTAAAATAACTATTCTACACTCGTGGTGTAGAATAGCATTTGTGTATATATATATATATATATATATATATATATATATATATTGAAAGGCATGGCTGCAGATCAAGGAATTAATCCAGCAAGCTAGTGAGTTGAATCCAAGTAGATGTTCCTCTGACAAATCAAGGCCTGGTTGGAACCGGTAGAAAGATGATTAGCTTATGAATTACTACATGGATTATAGTTTAGCTCATATTTTCACTATGGATCAAATTTTCTTATTGTTTTCAATTCTAGCACTTTAAACCATTTTTACTTCGATCAAAATTAGTGTCCAAGGTAAAAAAATAAAAATAGGTCCAGAATAAAAAAATAGGCTAAACGTGATACAAAGTAAAAAAAATAAAAATAGGGTCCAAACTAAAAATATAGGCTAAAGGTGATACAAAGTAAAAAAATATGGTAAAAAGAAAACCCAAAGTGAAATTCACTTTAAAAAAATAGAAAAATCGTCGGCAAACTACAATTATAAAGAGATCAAAGCTCATTTATATCACAAGTGTTCATACAAATGACGAAAATTTAATATTTTTATATAAGATAAATTTTTAATTATGAGGTCGCACGATACGATAGGATAGGATGGTAAAAATGTGAATCCACTTCTTCTTGACGATTTTAATGATGAAAAATTATCAAATTTCTTTGCATATGACATATATAACGTATATGTATACATATACACATATATACATGTGTATGTGTATATATATATGTGTGTGTAAGGGAAAAGATGGAGGGAGAGAGTGACAATGGGAAGTGCCACGAGGATAGTGAGGATGGCGCTGCACGCCTTCTTCAGCCATTACCACCCAGCGGCGGCGCTGCTGGCACTCCCGTTCTCGGCGTCGGCGCTCGTGTCGCGCTCGCTAGCGCTGCTAGCGCATAGGCAGGTGATCCTGCCCACGCTCTCGCGGCGCCTCAGGCGTGTCCTGGTCGCCGCGGGGTTCCCGCCGGCGTCGCAGCTGCTGTTCCTCCTCAACCACAGGCTGTCGCAGTCCGTCTTCTCCTTCGTCGTCACCCTGCCGTTCTCGCTCTCGTTCCTGCTCCTCGCCAAGGCCCACGCCGTGCGTGCCACGCGGGAGAGGGGCCGGGGCCGGGGCCGGGGCCGCGGCGAGACGCTGCTGTTCCACAGGTGCTACCCTGCGATGACGACGACGCAGCTCGCCAACTTCGCCGCGCTCCTGTTCACGCACGCGGCGGTGTTCGCCGCGCTGCTCGCCGCATTCAACGCCGCCGAGGCGCTCCGGCTGGGCTCCGACGGCAGAACCGTGCTCACGCTCTCGGCAGCCGGCGTGATCGTCTACTCCGTCACGCTCGCCAACGCCGCCGCGGTCTGCAACCTCGCCACGGTCGTCGCGGCGGCCGAGGGCCGGGGCGGCTTCCACGCCGTCCTCAAGGCGCTGCTGCTCGTCAGGGGCGACGCCGCCACCGCTGTCGCCGTGGCGCTCCCGGCCAACCTCGCCACCGCCGCCGTCGAGGGGCTCTTCCAGCTCAGGATCACTAGGCTGTACATGCTCAATGGAAAGATAAGCTCTGCAATGGTTTGTGAAGGTTTCCTGATTGCCTACATCCACTCTATGATCTGTGTTCTTGACACTCTCATCACTTGCATGGTGTACCAAACCTGCAAGGCCAGGCATTCTTGTGACCTGTTGGAGTTGGAAGAGAAAGGGGATTTAGCAGCCTGAATTTCTTCAGAATTTTAATCACTAGAGCCTAGAGCAAATCTCACACATGATGTTGATGCTCATTGATAAAATTTTTTTGACTTTTGGTTTATATCATAATTTCTGATTCTTGGGACAGAGATGCTGTTAGTGTTAGGAAAAGCATCAGGTCCATCAGATGGCTAAGGTGGTGATCAACCTGTAAATAATTGGAATAGTAAAATCTACAACATTTTGTGTCATATGAATGGATAATTATACTTTGGGTATGCATTATAATATTATATAGTTGCTTAAGATATTGCTCAAATTAAGTATGTTGTTTTGCTGTAGTTAAGGCTGCTGCTCTGTTGTTTCTCTTGCTTTCTGATGGTGCTTAATTACTCTCTTTTTTCACTAAGCAGACAATTGCATTTACATCTCAGGGGATCTCTGCTAATTTGGTCAGACACATTGACTGCTAGTCTCTTTTTTCTTTCCTCACACCAGAGCTGGATTTGGATTGAATTTTGGTGGGTTTGCACTTTGCTCAATTTTTTGTGTACTGCACCCATGATCTTTTTTGTCTGAATTTTTGAAACTTTGCATCATGGTGAACTCGCTAGTAGGGACGCCTGTAAACTCTGCCGATTTTTGTCGGTTTTTACATCATGATTCATCAAGGACATGTTCCAAAATCATGCCATGTTCTGACATCCACATATTTTAGCATGTCCCATATGACTGCAGCTACTCTTAACTAAACATTCAAAAAAAATAAAGATTTGTATACAATTTCATAGCAATAAGATCCTGGGCACTCCTGTTTTGGCCCCTGCACATCCTGACATGTTACCTAAAGGCACCAGCAATTTGGGTCAGTTGCTAGGACCCAGAACACACCATTTTTCAAGTGCTCCTTTGCTTGATTTCAAAGCAAGGCAATGGGCATATGTGTTGCTAGTTGCTACATATCTGCACTGCATCTGCTTGCAGAGGTCACCAGCCTGGCTGCCCTAGTGGTGAATGAGTTGTAAAATTACCAATGATTTCTACCAGCCTATTGGTAACTCTCTGTCCTCCAATCCAATCCATGTTCTGAATTCAGATCTGGGAAAGATGGTTACTAGTTACTACCACTTGTCTCATGCAGCTTCCCACTGTCATAAAATGCTAGAACAGCTTTCTTCCAGTAGAGACATGGGCTTTAGGTACTATTTAAGCACAAAAGATGGATCTGGGGACTAGGATACATAATAAATGGGTGCACCAAAAGTTAGGGCATCATAAAGAAGCTAACCTCTTGGAATTACCAAATGGGAGAAAACTACAAAGGCTTTACTCAGTGTAACTGTCTTTACTTCAGTTATAGCATGGTAAGCTGACAAAGGGATACACAGGGATCCTCTGGATCTGTTTGGTTGACCTCTAGATTCTGAAAAAATTGTTGTAAGATGCTGGTCGTGAGCTGAGAAAAAAATGAAAACAAACAAACCAATATCACTTATGTATAGCATGGCGGGTAATTACGATGTAACTTTACACGGTTATGTTCAATTGTAGTGGGTTGAGAATATGTAAAATCTGTGTTAAGCAACTTTCATTTTACACTTTAATAATCTAGTGCTTTTTTATGAATCTGAGCTGTTTGAAAAATCTCAACCAAACACGGCTTAGTTGACTTATTTGCTCTTCTGAAGTCATGTGACCAAGATTTTCTTATTGGGTGATGTTATCATGCTAGAAGAACATAATTTAACCAGAGAAAATTAAATTCAGCTTCAAGTATGTTTGAGAAAGCCTACACTTATGATGAATAAAATAATTAAAGACAGATTACTACAGGATCAAGTGTCACTGTCAAATTTCATTCTTAAATCATCCATGGAGGGTATGGCCTTATGTTTCTTCCAAAAGGTTCAAGATCAACTGATCAACCAACCAACCAAATAGTACGCAAGATTTTGAGCAGATGCAGTAATATTAGATTAGGACATTCTGGCCAATCTTGATGGGCGATGTGCCTGAAATTTGCAGTGACAATGCTCACCTGGAGATCAAAACAGCAGCATGCTAATGTACATAGATTATTAAAATCCACATACTTATTATATTTAGTAAATTACAAGCATCCACAAAATATTCCAACAGGGAATAGAAGCATGAAAAGTGACAAGCTTGGCATGTAAAAGCTCAAGCATTATGTTGGAAAAAGGTTGAATCCAATGCAAATGGACAGGTAGAAAGTTAGAAGTGCAGATAAACTGATGAAATAGTACCTGTGTGATGTATGGGACACATAAAAACACAAGCAATTTGGCATCAGGGGTTGAAAGAATCTTTACATATTTTTCCATGGTATACCCTTATGTTGATTTGCTCTTTTACAAATTACAACATATACAGAGATACTGGAAAGCATCTGTATATTCACTTCTATATTCAATCTTATTACTGTGAAAATAGGAACTTGCAGGATAAACAAATTACAAAGTAAATGTATGTGACTCATCCATCTACAGCATCACAATGTATACAGAGCTTCCACCTAGCTGGCGTTATATTGAGTATGCTTCAAATTAACAGCATGTACAGGCTATAAAGGTCGGGCGTCGTTTCAGCAATTCTGTTTATCCGTAGGAAAACTCGTATAATGATATTGTTGTATTTTGAACTTCAAGAACAAGTTTGAAGCCGTGTGACTGAGAATTGCAGGCATCCAATATTTGCCTGAAGAAATCAACCAAATACCAGTTTGTACTCTGCAATCAGGATCCCAAGAAAGTTAATCGCACAGTATTATTCTTCGCTTTTGAACTGTAAAACCCCAATTGGCCTCTGGTTAATGTTGCTGAAGTCTGCCCTTGTAAGTGAAGCTTGACTTCTAGACATGCTATTCTGCATGTTCGGTTGCGAACTGTTCGAAGGGACTGAATTTCCTGCATTCTGGTTGCTGCCCCTACCAACCGGTGGTTCATGGTTATGTTTTCCTTCATAAGTTGTTATGACAGCCTTGGGGTCTGACGAAGCCCTCTCAATGTGCTTCCTAACATTGCAACCAGCATATGTGCACTTGTAGTAACTCCTACAGGTAGAGAGATAAAATTTGAAACAAAGCAAAAAAAAATACAAATTAAGCAATGAAACACCTCATAGTCAATATATAAAAAATTAAATGTAATTGTTCAGCAAATTGATAGGAAGTACAAAAGCAGGTAGATTTTTTCTACAGTTTGGGATTATCCAAGAAAAAAGAATAATTATATCTTCCATCTGGCATGGAATGAAATCAAAGATCTGTGCTTTGGAAAGTCAAGAGTGCAAAATACATTAAAATGAAAAAAAAAATTGTTGAAGCACACTAAATCACAAAGTATTCAAAGTAAGAACGAAAAGAGGATCCAACGGATGCCATTACTGCTGGAATATGTTTTCCTCCAGATAATAGCTTTTACATACACTATAAGATCAACACAGAAACAGATAAATCCAATTTTACCAATACCTTGCCTGCTTTTGGGATTATAGGGTAGTATAACAGTAATATATATGAAAATGACAAAGATAAATCACAAAAGGAGTGTTGCAAAGGTAACCAACCTTGGATGAGGGTTTCCTTTGACCACTTTCTGCCCATACTTGCGCCATCTATATCCATCATCCAAAAGATCAACCTCGCTGGTTGTTTGCACAATAATCTTAGCTTCTGTTGAAGTCCTCTGTGAAGATATTTGTATATTCCTAACAAGAAGGAAAAAGTTTAAGAAAACAACACTGTAATAAGATAGTGGAGTTCTATTGACAGCTAAAATACCTCTTTTTGTTGTCACTCTCTTTATCATCTACTTCGTGTGGCCTTGATTCACCATCATCCATATCATCTCCATCACTTAAGCCAGATAATTGGTCAGACATTCCATATACAGCTTCCTGATCTCTCTTAATGCCTGACATACCAGACACGGTATCATTGGATTGCTCATTTTGCTCAGTTGCCAAAGAGCTGCCATCTTTTCCCCGCTTATTTGGTGGACGTTGGTGATTGTGTTTGCCTTTGTATATGATCTCAGATATCTGACCATCTTCTGCATGCTCTACCTTTTTCTTGACTGGACAGTTGAGGTGAGTACATTTGTAATAGCTTCTTGGGCAATCACTGCCCTTCACCACCTTCTGACCATATTTCCGCCAATTATAGCCATCATCAGCAGGCTTATCAACAGGGGCATTGACTTGATACCTCTGAGACGCCTCAGCGGATTGAAAGGCCACATTCTCACTATTTGTTGTTCCTGTCACCATGTCTGAAATTCCTGCCATATTAGCAGCTGAATTCATATGTTGCATAGCTTCAGATGATGTTGGAGCTGCTGAGAACGATGGCTGTTCAGCATGATCGAACATTCCGAATGGAGAATGGCTTGCTTGGGCTGTGACTTGAGCAAGAGCCTGCTGGTGTGACATTCCAAATCCCCCCTGTAAAAATACATAGCATGCTTCATCATCGATAAAATTCCAGTTTGCATTAATTGTTTGAAACTAGAACGGCACTCCAACCACAAAATAAAAATGTATAAAGTTTTTTGTTCTTCACCATCAAATGGTTCAATGTAGTCTGCTCATACCAAATGAACTTAGTTCAGACTTCAGAATTTGTCTCTACAGAGTAAATGCCCAACTAGACAACTACAAAACCTCCACATGGCTCCAGTGCTCTACCCACCAGCCATTGTGAATAGAATACACAAAAACAGTGAGCTATTCTGACAATAGAGATGCTCTCCAGAGCAAGTGGGTGATTACTATACCCACTTTAGACTGAGTAGCGCATTTTGGAAGGATCCTACCACGCATGAATAGATCAAGGCCATCAAAAGCATGGAGCTAACAACACTGTTTCACCGGGAGTTGTCCCATATGTACTAAGATATCATGCCCACTTGTAATTGCATCATGCACTATAAAGAACAATTATTGATACTAACTAGGTAATGTGCCAAATCACCACTTGCTTTATCTAAAAACACAAGAACCAACACCTCTCTTTGTAGGTTAGGATTCTCTATTGCCCCCATAACGCCGCATGCAAATATAGTAAGGTGACTTAATGTGTTATCGGGCAAACCAGCAAACCTATGGGGCCGATCACCACACTAGGTGTTGTCACCTATCAAGGTGAATTAAGACCTCGTGCATACACATGGCAAAAAAAAAATGGAGCATCTTTTACAACAATCTATGAACCTTGCAATAAGGAACCTAGTGAGCGCTTGAATTCTTACGATTTCATCAAAATTATCCCTATAACGCCATCAATTTAATGCATAAAAAATATACACGCTTGAAGAAAAGCGGACAAAAGGGGGGAAATATGTAATGTGTTTCATCAAAGCTAACCATGCTCAATTCAAGAACACCGCAAAAGAGGGGAAACGAGGCCCAAAAATCCAGTCTTTCATGTAAAGCTTTAAACTTTGCAGTGAAAATGCAACAAAATGAAGTAAGTTCATGAGACGTACCATGGTCGGCGAGAAGAACAACCCGGGGGAATCGAGCAGGCCGGAGGGGCTGAGCCCGGGTGGCACGGTGAACACAGCCCCGGTCCCATCCGGCGGCGCCACCGACAGCGCCGGCCCGGCCCTCGCGACACCACCACCACCTCGCCCCCGCTCCGCCTCACGCTGCTGCTGCTGCTGCTGCGGGTGGGATGCAGGCTGGGGAGGCGCGAGGTTGCCAGTGAGGAGCTGCGTGAAGCTCGTCGCCCCCGAGGCGCCTCCGGAGGACGACGACACGCCGCCGCCTCCGTCTGGCTCGGAAGGGAAGAGCGCTGAGGCCAGAGTGAGCGGGCCAGGGCTTGCGTCCCCGGCGCCGGTGAAGAGCGACTCCGCCACCGAGCGCGGCGGCAGCGCCAGGCGCGGTCGCGACGGCGGCGGCGGGCGCGCGGACATGCTTGCCGGAGAGAGAGAGAGAGAGAGGAGAGAATTGGCTTCTTGGCGTTGACTTTTGTTGGCTGGTGATTGATTCTCTTTTCCTTCGTTTCTTGTTTGGGTGAGTATGACTTTGATCTCCTCTTGTCCTCTCAGAGGGAAGAAGAGCAGAGAGATGAGTATTTTTTTTCTTTTGTTTGATTTTCTAAAAAAAGTTTTTGAGAGAGAAAGTTGTTAGTTGCCACTGATATTAATTTAGAAAAGTATTACTTAATATAATCTTCGATATAAAACTTGAATTATTAATTTATCTTAAACAACAATATTAAAAAAATCTATGATTGCTTTTCTCCGTCTCATTCCGAAAGTAAAACATAAACTCAAAACCTTATTTTATTTTTCTATGATTGAGTTTCTCCATCTTAAACAATTTTATTTTTTTAATTCATATATTCTAAATTCCTTTGGGATTAACTTCTAATCTTATGTTTATCTCGTTCATTTATTTCTTAAAACATACGGTCAAAAAAAACTTAACTTAATTACTTGGTCCAAATATCCAATCCACAGGAAGGAAGAGGAGGACACATGAGCTAACCATCCAGGTCTCCATTGCATTGATGGAGTGAGGCAGGACACTTGAAATTCCAGCTTGCCGACCAACTTGCAACCCCATCGATGATCGATGGAACAATGTAGTGAGCTTTTAAAGCTTAGGCGTCAAAATAATGGTAGTTGATCTAGTTTGTGTTTGGTTCGGTTTTTCTGATCATTTTTATACTCTCTCTTTCTCATTATCTCCATCATCTAAGCGTTTTTCAGATTTTCCAGAATCTACATCATCTAATAGTTGAGTCATTAAAGCAGCACATCGTATTATGTGTGAATTGATTTAAAGTCTACATGCATAGCTTTGACTTCCGCTTTTGTTTCTTATTTTACTAGTACTTCACATTGTCACATGCACATGTAGATTGAGGGTGCGGAAAAACAAAGCAACAAACACAACATACGAAGAGAATTTAAGCTCCATATCTCTCGCCTTGGTCATCGTGTCAAGTTGTTAGATAATGGAGATAATGGGAAGGAGGGAGTAACTAAATTTTTAGTAAAATATATCGTATTTTAGGGTAATTCAAAAATGTATAATTTTAATATAAAGATTACGAAATTTTATGATTATAATAATTTATTTTCAAAAATGCATATAGCTACCAAAATATAAATTCATAGCTATTTCAACCAAACAACTTATTTTTCCACCTTTTCACAACTTATATTATATCAGTTTTTCCGGAATCATCAACCAAACATCAAGCACAAACAGTGCAACGCATGACTCGTCAGCGACGTCGTAGGGATTTCACATCAAGCAGTTGAGCTTACGAAATAATGCATGCCCTACTTGCAGTTATGCACCTAAATTTCCAATGTACAATTACAAGTTACAACTTGATAGATCTTTAATTAAACGCAAGATCTGGATCACACGCAGATCGAGCCATGGCAGCTAGCTGCAGAGCTTCAGCTTACAGCTTAGCATGGACAAGTGTGTGTGTGTGTGTGTGAAAACTGAAGGTGACAGGCGTCAAATGGAGAGCCGGGTCAACTGCAGCTCATAAAGTCATAGCCAACTTTGTTTCAGAGATTGAATTTAGGATTAGGGCTTAGAGGGTTTTCTCCTCGTTTTCTTTATTAAACTCGTTGTGTATTTGATTCGTCACACGTCGCAATCAAGAACCCTAGCTACCGCCGTCAAGCTTTGGTTTGGCTGCATGCTTTCAGCTCGAGTTGTGCGCGACTACTTCCTTAATTTAACCTTGTCTGATCTGATCGATGAATAGCTTCCTGCTAGTCTGGATGCTACTAATTAAGCCTCTTGATAATGTCAGCACTTTGACAAACTTATTTGATAAGTATTTATGTTTGGGTAGCACAAGTAATACCTATTTATATATTCAGGGTTAGGTTTAGATAAATTCACAAGAGCCAATAATGTTGGAAGTCAAATTCATATAAACTTTTACTACACCCATGATCTGAAAGTAGGGAGGACGATGGAAAACCCCTTGTTAGTTCAAAGTGTCATGTTTGTTTCAACGGGAACGGGAGATTTTTTTAGTTAATTGTTGTTTCCTAACTTTTGGATTCTTGCCAAAAAACAGCTTCACATTATGAGATTATCTTAAGATTGTCAAATTATCATTTTTTTTTCTAAACTAACATCACATTTGCTTTGTTTTACCTGCAGGCAGCAGCACCAGGTAACTGTCAAAAGTTGCACCTGCAGCCTGCAGGTGCTAATAGTGGCAATGGTAAAAACAGAATAAGGGTATGGCTGGAGAATGCATGAGAAGGTTTATCACAATGAGATTTTCACCTTAAGCACAAACCCAACTCCATATTGAATGTTGCTACCAACACCCCCCAGAGGGTCAACAGAACCCCTAGGAAATGGTGTTTTAGGGTACAGGAACTCAAGAAATTTAGGCCGGCGAATCGAGAGAGCCCCAGATAAGTAAGAGCCTGACTGGGCACCAGTTTTGACATGCAATTCCTTAATGGTTGTGACTCTATGTTTTAAGGAATCTTTGTTCCTACATACCCAAACCGATCATAACTTAAGAGACGGTAGTAATAACATACGGGGAAACCGGAGAGTTTTACTTCGGGCCAATGTCCTTCAGTGCACAGATCTGCTCCTCTCCCATGGCAGACATGACAGTCACCACCAGGTCCTTCCCTTCCCCAAAACCATCCTTGATCTGCACCGGCAAAAGAAAACGGTGATAAAAAAATAGTAAGGATCCTATTTATTAAACGCAATGCTATGAAGAAATAAAATTGATCGGCCCTGTTTGTTTCAGCTTGGTATTATGATAATCTAGCTTATTGGTTGAAATTGCAAACAAAATGCAACTTATTGGGCTAGCTTATTATAATCTGCAACCGATATTATAGTAATCTAATAAGCTGATAGAGCATAGCTTTTTTCAGTTATTATTATAGAAAATACTAAAATAGGCATTACACTTTTGTGAAAATTACTCACTGCCATCCCATACCAAAACAACAATTGAGTTGTGAAGACAGTAATGGCCAGTTTAACAGTAATGTACTTCCTTGAAATAACAATTGAGTTGTGAAGACGGTTATCTACAATGCTGATGAGTAAAACAACAGATATTAAAAAGTTGCCAGATTTGGTTGCCGTTTTAAATATCAATCAAGAATTGGTACAAGTATATCAAGCCTGCTTCTAATTTCAAGTGTAAGAAGCCAAAAATATATGCAAAACATGTACATACCTGACTAAGCAGGCTGTCATCAGTAGGGAGCTTCAGGTCATCCTTGGTGTTGCCATTTTCAGTCAGCAGACTCACCTGAAAACGGTTTGAATCAACACACCATCTAACAAAATGAACACACATGATCCATTAAGAATAATCAACTTACAAATCCATCCTCAGATATATCAATGAGCTGGTACTCAGTACGATTCACATGCGGGACCTGTAAAACTTCATGTTTTTAGTGTCTCATGAAGTAACATTAACATGGAACTATGGAAGAGTTGAAGACATGTACTGACATCACAGTTGTGAGAAGAGGGCACAATATCTTCAAGCTTCTTGCCAGTAAAGATATCAATAGCAACAAAATGGCACTTGGCGTGACCATGCTTCCCAGTTTTAGAGGTTGAAACCTCGACAACCTGCATATTTATATTTGTTTCAAATGCTTAACAAATGATCCATCAACACAAGACTAGATGGAAAGGCGAAAGTTCAGGCCTATAAAACAGATCTTGACACCCAAATTTGAAAAGGGAAGACTCAAGGAGTCAAGGTAAATGGTTCTTTTAGGCAACTAGAGTACAATGAATAAATTGCAAACCCAACGTAACAAAGAGAGTCATTGCAGCATTGCTAGCATTAATGAATTGTGTAACTTAACAATTCTTAGATTATAAATGTACTTATGTACTTTCACACATATCATTGAGTACTACAGTTCACAGTGAGAACTATCACCAAACCCTTGACTATTTACCTGGCACAGTGAAAGTACCAAGTTGAAGAGACGTTTGCCACCCTGCCACTATACCAAGAAGTGGTCCAAGAAATGAAATTGCATGAACTACGGTACAAGATACACACCACAATAAGTCACCGCAATGGTTAAACTGTGAGTGGTACCAAGTTGCAGACAGTGTAGCTGTCAGCATATGCCACTGTCCACAGTTGGTGCAAGAAATGAAAACCCTGATCCTTTGCAGCATGAATACAAAATCCAGTACTACGCTAAACAGAACTAAGTCAACTAACTAGTGAGATTAGAGATTACATTATCATTTTGCAGCATGAATAGAAAATATAGTAGACTAGTACTGCACTAAATAGACTAACTTGTGAGATTACATTTATCAATTTTTCAGAGGAAACATTATCTTAGCCACACTGTATAAAATAACTCAAACTTACACATTGGATTTACAATATACATTAGATACCAAAACAGCTAGTGATCCTAGCCTAGCCATATGCAAACTTAAACCATATCTAACAGCAACATCTACTAATACGTGAGAATTCAACCGTACTGTAACACACACAGTTACACATTGAACTAGAAAAAAAATTAACTTTCCAACACAAAAGATTCATTAGCACATATCAGCACTAACAATAAACACGCAAACACCCCAAAAAAGCACAGCCTAGTCCAACACTCATGCAATTTTCTCTGATTCAAATTGCACCATCAGGCATTCAGGCGATAAAAAAACTGCAAATTTACACTGAACAATCAGCAACTGGGATGGCGAGACGACCATACAGATCTACACGAGCTACACCGAGGGGACGGAGATCTAATCGAACACAAGAAAGGGGACGCCGCGCGAGCAATCGAGCAGAGGACGGACGGACAGATGTATGGATGGATGGTGTACTACCTTGCAGGGGCGGTTCTTGATGACGATGAAGCCGTTCTTGCGGATGGTGCCGGCCTGCTGCGGGTAGGTCTTGGAGGCGCCGGCGTCGGCCTTCGACTCGAAGTGGTGCTCCTCGGAGTCCGACATCTCCGCTCCTCACTCCTCGGATCAGAAACCCCTGAAAATTCCAGCAAATCGGGGAGTCCACGATCAGAGAGGATGGCGGAGGTATCGATCTGCGCGGAGGATAAAGGAAGTTCAGGTTTTATTACGGCTTGGCACCTTGCGAGGAGTCCGCGAGAGCGGCGGACGGCGGCGGCGGCGGCGGCGGCGGCGAGAGGGAGGAGGACGGAGTGGCAAGTGGCAACGAAGTGGATTATATTGAGTTGGGGGATGGCGTTATTATGCACTTTAGCCCTCCGATTATTTCCTTATTGTGTATTGGGGCTATATTTTTTGGCAGAACACATCTATGGTTAATGAAAATTTTCAAGTTTTAAGTTTAAATTTGATTTTTTTACTTGTGTTTGATTGAGATGCTATAAAAATGGACTTTTCTGTTGATAATTTGACTGTTGTAAGGAAGCATTCTACCTCTGATAGGATATGTCTTTAGTAGACGGATAATTTAACTATTTGTCGCTCACTTCATGTGTCAATTAATAGAGCCCATGTCAATGACTCACTCATATGTCAGTGACTCAGAGTGATAATTTTATTGACATTTACATGTTAAGATTGACAAATAATTAAGGTCTATTTTGATTTTCATAGGAAATGCACATTTCAAATCTGGTATATTAATTTTGAAAAACACTAATTAAATCACAATATAAGGCAATGAAACTTCGTATATGTTAACATAATCTCCCGATGTTTTGCTTGGCATACATAATTGAATTTTTGACCGATAAAAATGGAATCGATCAGCTAAGCTTGGAAGGTATATTATTATTTCTATGGAAGGTATCAAAATATGAGATGTAGAAATGGTTGATGGGATTTATTACTCTTGATAATAAATAGTTTTGATAGGGTGTATGTGCAAAAAGGTAGCCGAACGCCGAAAATATCTGGGAGCGATCACGTGGGTCGTGGGACCGCACGCCCATCTCGCGTCCGCCGTCCGATCGCTTCCTCGGTCCAATCCTGGCCGTCCGTCCGTCGTGGCCCGGATTTCTCCCGAGGGGGTGATGGAATTATCCTCAATCCCAAAATAAGTTTGTTTTTAGAGTATCTCCGAGAGTAACTTTAAAAATTAATTTTTTATATAATTTTTTGGATTCATTTTTGAGGATACAAATAGTTTAAATATGTTTCTCTCCAATAGAGTCCCTAAAGTAAAGTATGTGAGTATGTTCCCTACAAGTAGAAAATACAATGATTAATTTTGAGGATACTTTATTTTTGGGAGTCATTTAGAGTATCTATTGAAGGAGATTTTTTAATTCTAGTCCCAAAAATTTAGAGAAGAGAACTCTTTAGAGCTTCTCTTGGAGATGCTCTTAGTTTATTGTAAGCCAAATTACCTTGAGTTTGCCCAAATTTATAGAGAACAGTATGATAATTATATATGGTAGTAAATTATTATCATTAGATTCCTTATGAAATATTTCTCAAGTTGCTTGTTTGGCATGGCATATATTAATACTTGGTTACACTTAAAATAGTTTACTCACAACAAATTAAAAAAATGCAATTATACAAGAATGTTAGGTGGTTTGTATGGTTCTTTCCCTCCTTCCATCTCCATATCAAGCAACATTTAATAAATTTATTATAAAAATAAAGTTTGATATGCACCTCTCTAACTCATAATTATAAATTTAAATTGTCAAATTGTCAACATGGGTCACAAATCACAACTGGCTGGTCAAAGTGTATGCATGGATCTTTTGCAACTGACTCACTGTGCGGTGGGCCCAACCATTTTTTGTAACGCGGAGTGGTGGGTGCAGTTGACCAGTCAAAGAAATGGCGCGAAACCCACCACGCCTACCTAATCCCGCCGTATTTGACCGGCTCCTCCCTTCTCCTTCCTCGCGCCAAAGGTCGCATCTCTTGACCGGATCGTCTCCTTCCTATTTGCGCGCGCCATGGCGGATCGCTCGACCTCGGTCCATTGATCTATCTCAGTCAGCGTGCCTGACCTGAGAGTCTGAGAGTGAGACAGACGAGATATATACGCTTCACGTCTGACCAGACCAGCTAAGTAGCTAACTCCGGCTGCTTCTTGAAGGCTTGAAGCTACCCAGCTTCTCTTGTAGCTCCGACCGGTAGAAATCCATGGCGCGCGGCGAGTGAGCCCTCTGCAGTTCAGCTGCCCTGCTCAGTCTGTCTTTCTGTCATCGTGTGGATCGACAACTATGGAGGAGGCCGGAAGCAGCGAGGGGCGCCGGTCGCGTCGGAGCGGCGACGCGAAGGCCAACGCCGCTGTTCCGGGCTACCTCCGGCCGTCGGCCGGCTCGTGCCATCACGTTTGCAAGTACGGCGGCACGCACACCTTCGAGGAGAGAGAAGCTTGCAAGGTCGCCCAGGCGAGGCCCCGCAGGCAGCAGCAGACGGCGCCGCCGGCGCCGGCGCCGGAGCCGCCGCTGGCCAAGTTGCGGTTGGGGTCGTCGCGGAGGCGGGTCGGGGATCTCATCAAGCCCGAGAAGGCCGGCAAGCCGGCGGCGGCCATCGCCGACGCTGGGAAGAAAGACGCCGGCGGCCGCGGCGCCGTGGTGTGGAAGGACATCGTGGCCTACGAATCGTCTTCGCGCCTGGAGAAGGTCGCCATCGCCGGCGACGTCAAGAAGAAGGATGTGACCAAGGGAACGAAGAAATCATCACATGGCAAGACCAAAATCGTCAATGAACAAACCGACGACCTTATTACTCCCAACAAGAAGCAGCCAGATGGGTCTCTGAAGAAGAAGAAGCTGATCGGCTCGGCCGGTCCTAAGCTGACCGGGAAGCTTTGGTCGCCGGAGCCTCGAGCCGGCGAGGTAGCCACTCCACCTCCTGCCAAGAAGATGATCAAGAGTAGGAGGAGCGTAACGCCAACGAAACCGAAGAAAAATCTCATCGAAATTCAGGAGAAGGATCGTAATGAAGAAATTGTTCAGGGAGATGAAGCGGTAGCAGCAAGTGATATCAAACAAGAGAAATCACACCACCCTGTTACTCAGGAGGAGAAATCCAGCAGGGCGGCAATGGCGCCGGCGCACCGGAGAGCCAAGAGCATGAGCATCACCGGCAGCAAATCGGTGCGGTTCCCCTTCACGCGGCAGGTTAGCAGGAGCTCGGCCACCTTCAAGGTCGTCCGGTCCAAGAGCAGCAGAGCTTTGGCGGCGGCGGCGGCGGCGCCACCGGAAGAAGAACACGAGAACCCAGCGCCGGCGACACGGTTCAGGCTCTTCAGGAAGGGTGACGCCGGCAGCAGCAGCCGCGGCGGCGGCATTCAGCTCAGGATCAAGAGCCTCCGGAGGCGAGGCAGCATCTCCAGCAGCAGCACCGCCGCGGCGGCCGGGTTCGTCGTGCCGGCGGTGGCGCTCCGGCACCAGAAGACGCTGGAGAAGAAGAAGAGCCGGAGGCTGTACAACAGCGTGATCGAGGAGACCGCCGGCAAGCTTGTCAAGGCCAGGAAGAGCAGGGTGAAGGCACTGGTTGGGGCCTTTGAGAGCATCATCTCCAAGATTGCAAAGTAGCAGGGTTCAGTGTAACAATCTCTAAGAGAGTTTTTCATGGAGATTTTGCTGGTTCTTGGCAATTGTGATTTGAGTGCTTTGCTTGGTTTGTGTAAATAACCCCTGATGATGGAATTCTGTATAATTTTTGTGTGAATCAAGCCCAATTGTGTTTGGAGCTGTAACTTCAATTTTAAAGATACTTTTATTGTGCCCAAAAGTCGATTTTTCCACGTTCTAAGCTTGCACGATTCAGATTTGATATAGATGCTCTCAGATTCGATATAGATGCTCTCATTCGATTCATGGATGCTCATGGATGAACATTTCAATTGATTCATGGATGAATGTTTCAAATGATTCATAGATGAAATGTTTCACGCTTTTATTGCTGGGCACAGTTTCAAGTGATTTTTAGTAGAAACCGAAACGTTTCTGTTTGCCAAAAGTATCTGCAATATATGCCGCACAATGAGGATTCTTTTCAGCTCATTTCTATGATGAGGTTCCACAGCGAATGAGATGGGCAAACAACACTCCCATTTGTGCCAGATTTTATAGAAGAATTCAACATTGAATCAAATGCAACAACAAATACTTGGAAGCAATTACGGATCAGCGATTTCCAGACGTAGCATCATCCATCGCCTAACAAATTCAGACAGATTCCATTGGCATATACAAGTACATGAAACTACATTGTACAACAGATTTAACCAATTCTTGTTTGTGGTTAAAGTGACCACTGAGACACCAGGTTTGTTACCCTTGCTAGAGCACATATGAATCTTTTGTCTCTGAAAGCCAGAAAATTTACTGATTTCTTCGCTCACAGGCTGATAATGTTAGCTTGGAACCTGCCTTCAATGATGCACACCACAGGCTTACTTCACTGCATCATAAACATTTTCTTTGCAAAAGAAAAGAAAGACCAACTCCAGTTTCAGCACAAGTAGTAGAACAAATATATATATATATATATATATATGAGCTATGCAAAAATGATACTGTACATACATGGGAAGATCTGACAGTGAAATACCTGTCTATCTGTGTGCAACAGCTGGCGATAAACTTTAGATAGTTCTAGTGTCAATGAGATTTGCATCCTCGTCGATAAATAACAACACAGCTGTCATGACAATCCTGTCAAATGGATCAGATATGCGAACAGTTAGATTATGCAACAGAGACTTACCATCATACTGGCGGGCATTACATTCTTGAATGTTTTAAGTTATCATATCTGGAGAAAATTAATCCTCCACTACAAGCTTAGGACAAAAAGCAGACCACGGTCTTAAACAAGAGAAGGGAAGGTCATGATAAGCTTGCCTCTTACCTTTATAAGACTGGATAAATTTGCATATTTCAAGGGCTACTCATGACGGTTTGTGTGTTTGAAACCATGGTATAGAAACAACCACCTATTTGGTTTGATGCTAGGGTGCCAGACTTACATGAACCAGGAAGACGGACATAGAAATTATCCCAGCGCCACCAACAGGTGGTTCGATTTTAAAACATTTCAATATGAGAAACTTATGTAAAAATGATCGAACTGAAGCAATTCCTACCCATAATATGGAAGGTTCAATATTAACTGTATAACCTTTAATCTAGATATATACTGGAAGGTTTAATGTTATCTTGATGAAACAAAAAATGAGGATTCTCCACAAACTGGGTGGGACATACAAGGATTTACCACCCTTACAAGTGCATGTGGCCCTATCACTCACATCTCAACGAGAAATTGAGCGAGAGATTTTGATGTGCCAATGAATGGAGTATCACATCCACAAAATCCACAATTTAGAAGGAGTGCATAAGGTCATACAATATTTTGACTGGGAATTTAAATAGAACTATCTTTCAGACGGACAATCATATGCTGTAGCAGGATATGCAGATTCCAATGATACAAAAATTAATGAATGCAAAAAAAATATGAACTCAAACCTGTAAATAGTTATAATAAACAAGCTAAAGTAGAAGGCAAGCTTGATCATCCTGTACTTTTTCTCCCAATTCAGCTGCCGGAATATCTCAGTAACATCAACAAGGTGTTTCCGATCCATATACCTGATTTAAAAAGACAAAGCTTTTCTTTAATCGTCGTAACAAAAATGAAAACATGATAAGGGCATGTACATAAAAATACATGGTTAACATCTTAGTAGGAGACTCTATGCCATTGAAACACAACATCCAAACATTTTTGATATAATTATTTTTTATGCAGGATATGATTCTTAGCTCAAGGAAATACTTGTTTTGGACATATATCTAGATGAAAATGCTAAACAGTTATACTTGATCTCAACAAATGCAAAACTCAATTTTCAATGAAAATTAGCTCCAACAGCACAGAAATACTTGATTTCAAGCCTTACTTGCAAAAAAATCCAAATTTTACCAAACACCAGAATAGTCACACTACATGTACAATTACAAATGGAATGTCTAAGTACAATATCACCAACGAGAATAGAAAAATTCTTAGCTAGCTGTTCCTTCGAAGCTTGTAGATTACTTCAAACTCTATTTATCTTTTTAGTTTTTAAAGATCAATTCGTAATTGTTCTGTCCTTCACTCTGTCCATAAGTTGAACAAATATGTAGTGCACAGTAATTAATTATTTATTTTTAATGATGCCTACTGAAATCCAATCCACACAGAAACTTAAACGTTTTTTTAGAAACTAACTAACCTAGTACATCAATCAATCAATACAAAGTAACATATCAACATGATAGCACTGATGACACAAGAATAAAAGTTTGGATGGATTAAGTTCAGGACTTGTAATAGCAAGGAATACATACAATTTTGCATGGTAGTATGTTACAGGTGCCATAACAAGCAACGGGAACCAATGCAGTGTCAAGAGGAAAGAAGCACACAATGCCCCTTGGAGTGAGTATTCTATAAGGACCACCGAATTGATGCGAGATGAAGAATCATATGGGTTGATATAGTCAAACTCCAAATCAGATAGACAGATAAGCTGGTACAGAAAAAATAAGATAAAGTCAGTAGAATTAATGACAAGAAGAGAGGCAACCTATCTTGCAAGATTGCAAGAAGCTAAGCAGACCATATATCTATTCGCACCACTTGTACTGAAGTACATGTTAGATCTATGTATCAGTTATGAAAAATTCTTAGAACTGCGACAAATTTACAATTTTTAGGCCCAAGTTTGTTCTGTACTATGAATTCAAATTATGTTGGGCGTGTTAGTGCATGACACATAACACCAACTGCAGTACCACAACCACCAAGAATCCTCTAGTTAATTAGTCTAGATGGAGATGCAATAATTATTAAGTACCAATCATCGATCATTGTACTTTCACAGTTGGAGCAATGCAATCTAAACGTATAAGAAAAAGGAAAGAATTTTCCATCTAATTTGGTAGCAAACAACCAAACCTATTAGTGCAGAAACTTAGTATCGGTTTAACCAAATAGACAGGCATTTTCATACGATTTTTTCCTTCAGTTCAACAGTATACATGAATCGCCGAAATCAAGAGACGGAAAAAATCTCACTCGCAGTTCACTAAACCTACCACCTATCCTCCTGCCTCGCCCATTGACCACCTAATGAGGTAAGGAACAACACCAAAAACTACACCTTTGACCCAGTCCCGCATCAAATCGAGTAAAATTCCGACAGAAATCTAAGCATACGCAGCCAAAACTACCCGGAGATTAGCTGGTTCGCGTCGGATCTTGGAAACGATTCGCGGTTTCTGAAGTGAAACGGGAGGAGGGGTGCCGAGCTTGCCTGGTAGGCGGTGAGGCCGATGAGGACCATGATGGAGGCGAAGGAGAAGAGCCACAGGATGAGCTCGATTGACATGGCTGCCCCCTCCGCACGGCTGCCAAATTCCAAGAAACCGCGGGTTGACCTGACCTGACCGGCCTCCCCTCCGCTCCTGTGTACACGCTCCTCCTGCTTCTGCGGTCGAATGAGCCGGTCGGCCCCGAGGGACGAACAGCACGCACGGGCGTAATGGCGCGGCGGTCGCCGGAGACAGGGAAGATGGATCGCGGATGGACGCGAGGAGGGAAGTCAGAGAGGAAAAAAGCTGCTCCTTTTATTTTAGTGGAGGGGTCAGGCACCAAGCAAAGCAAAGGTGGAGGAGATTCGCTAGTTCAGCTCAGCATCACGGGAAATCTGAAACCTGATCTAATTAAGAGAATAATAATGTGTTTGTTTCTTGTCAAAAGTCAAAGGCTCTTATTTAGCACGATTATGTTTGATGTGAAATCGTATATACTTATGTCTAAAAAACTTAAAAGTGTTATTTCCTCTAGTCTTACATATTGTTTTAGAGTATTAAATGTAAACTATTTATAAAACTCATTCATAATTGGTGGATTATTCGTGAAACGAATCTAATGATCCTAATTACGCCATAATTTGACAATGTGGTGCTTGCTAATCATAGATTAATTAGCCTTAATAAATTTGTCTTGCAAATAATCTTTCGATTTTGTAATTATTTTATAATCAATTCACGTTTAGTTCTTCAAATTGACATCTAAATATACGATGTAACACGGTATCAAATCTACGGATGTTCTATCCTTCAAACCACCAAATCATTTGGTTTGATCGACAAAACAATTCAATCCCTAAAAAAAATGTTTGAGGTGGAAAAACACTACGAAAATGTCACAACCTTGTGAGCAATAAGTTTAGTGTCCCTTTGGTTTTGTTTTTGGGAGCAGGGTTTACTTCTTGGAAGCCAAAAACCAAACCAACCAAATGGCATATTTCAAGCTAGCAGCTTTTAATAAAGCAACTTTGGGTATAGTGAAAATGTGAAAACTCCTCCCTCCAGACCCACTTTCTGCGATTTTTGGCTTTTGGCTTCACAACCATACAAAATTTCATAAATTGACATTTCAAATTTCATACAACCATATAAAATTGGGTTATTAGCTTCCATGCCACCGTTATTCTGCAGTACGCCAAATATGCCACTGGAATTTCGCTATTAGCCAAGAAACCATTATTTTTTGCTGAACGATGCCACTGTGCCATTTTAGTCAACTTCTGGCACTACGGGCCCACTTGCAGGCAGCACACAATTCGTATTGCCCATTTTGCCCCTCACTATCAGTTACATACCGTACTCCCCTCCGACTTCGAATGGAGAAGAAGAGGGTGGTCGTCGGCGCCGGAGCCAGCGGGCTGGCCGCGTGCAAGCACGCGCTGGAGCGCGGCTTCCGGCCGGTGGTCTTCGAGGCCGACGAGGCAGCCGTCGCCGCGGCCGGTGCCGAAGGCCTGGCCGTTGCCGGCCCAGTGCTCCCAGGCCATGAGCTCGCCCTCGTCGGCGCCGGCGTACTCCAAGGCGGACACGCGGCAGCCAAAGCGGACGCGGACCAGCACGCCGAAGCATTTCGCGTACGAGGACAGGTACTCCGTCACCTGGTCGTGGTCCGGGTACAGATCCGTCACCCCCGGCGGCCACGTGTAGTCGGAGAACTCGAAGTACGGCCGCGACGTCTGCAGCCGCGTCGACGCAATGGTGCGCGCCCAGCATTCCCCAATGGGTACGGTATGTAACTGTTAGTGAGGGGCAAAATGGGCAATACGAATTGTGTGCTGCCTGCAAGTGGGCCCGTAGTGCCAGAAGTTGACTAAAATGGCATAGTGGCATCGTTCAGCAAAAAATAATGGTTTCTTGGCTAATAGCGAAATTCCAGTGACATATTTGGCGTACTGCAGAATAACGGTGGCATGGAAGCTAATAACCCTATAAAATTTCATAAATTGATGTTTCGAATTTCATACACCTATAAAAAAGTTCATAAATTGACATTTCAAATTTCATACAGTCGTACAAATTTTCATAAATTGACATTTCAAATTTCATACAACCGTACAAAATTTCATAAATTTACATTTCAAATTTCATACAACCATACAAAATTTCATAAATTGACATTTCAAATTTCATACAACCATACAAAATTTCATACAACCATACAAAATTTCATAAATTGAATTTTTTACACAGCTCACAGCTCAAAGCAGCTTGTTCACAACTGTTCAGCCAAGCAACTTTCAACTTTCTCACAGCTGACTTCCCACAGCAGCTTTTGCACAGCCCACAGCTCAACCCAACACACCCTGTGTGCAAAGCTCCTCAATGAGATTCAGCAACAGATCGATGGTTTGGACACTATCTCTGTTTTCTTTAGATTTTATTGCTAATTACCAACAATAACAACAGAATGGATCGGTTCTAGGAATTGAGAATTGAGATCACTTAAAATTTAAGGGTATGTTTGGTAGTAGATTCTAAAAAAGCTGTTGTGAGCTGTGGAAAAACTAATGTGAGTTGTGAGTCATAGAAAAACTGAGAAGCTGTTTGGTTAGAATAGTTGCGGATTTATATTTTGGTAGTTAATAATGTTTAGTTATATTATTAATATGTAATTTTACACGTAAATCATTTTAATCATGAATTTTTACTCTGTTCGGTCTTAATGGGTCTGGTCTCCATTTTGCAATGGCTGGTGTTTCAATTTCAATCTGTTTGAGTTTAGAACTTGCGTGTCTGGGTTCGTTTTGGTCAGCATGGTTTAAGTCTAGAAATCCTCCTGAAACTGTCCCAGGATGTGCGGGTTTTGTGTGATACCTCCCCTCATTTTGGTGATTTTCTGAATTTTGGATTGTGTTGGGAAATTTTGTGCTTTTGGTTGTAAGTCGGTATTCCCAATAAAACTGGTCATGTTACTTTTATCTGCTTCCAAAGTAAGCAGGCGCTCTCGTTGAGTTGTCTTTTCTCAAAAAAATACTTTCCAAGAGAGTGCTTTCTCATGCTATGCATATAATATAACAATGAATAAAATACACGTACGTATGATGTGTCATCTAACTTAACAAAATACATTTTGGGGTGAGCGGTGTCATAATAAGGGTCTGTTTGGGAATTTCAAATCCCGGCCTATTCCTTGGAGATGGGCCGGGATTTTGAACTAAAATTCCGGCCCATCCACAGGAAATAGGTGGATTTGGGTTCCCAAACAACCCCTAAGAGATGACGATACATGTGTGTGGCTGAATGAATGAGAAGAGGTTGAGACGAAGAGAAGACACATACACATTTTTCATAATGTATATGCTTACATGAGAAGTATGTTTTTTTCTATTTTTATACGTGTAAATATCTTTTTTTTTTCATATTTGTTTCTTTATAGAGTAATTGTTTATATTTTACATATGTGTTACCATTAACATGCCTAGTGTCGCATCACGTTTTATTTAGGGCATCCTAAATTTTGAAAAAAAAATCGGACGGTATTTCAACGCTCAATGGAAAATGTCTTATATTATCAAAAATATTTCAAACAGATATGATTATTTGATACACAAGGAAACAACTATATACAACACCTTTATTATGTTTCAATAATTGAAACTCAATATTTTATAGTTCACGAGAGTAAAATATTTTAACTTAACTTGTATTTACTGCACCATTTTTTACAAATCGATAAAAATTATATACTTCGTAACGGATGAAATGAGAGATTTGAGAATTTGTCATTTTTAAGAATGATTTTATATTTTTGCCATCTGGATCCATTGTCATTGACTCATTTAGATCTACATATCAGTCTTAAAAGTGACATCATAATCAAAGTAAGAGTCTCGAAAATGGCATCATAATCAAAGCGTATGTTTGGAAAGTAACAAATTATCATTTTTTATCAGATGAAATACCGTTATAGATATTTTTAAAAATTAGTCATTAGTGCGCAATGCATTACAATTTGCACGGCACGCGTCGGTCGTCCTCGTCTCCACCTCCGCCTCCGCCTCCGCCCCGACTCCCACTCCACCCAGATCTCCCCCTCTCGTCCGGATCTCCCCTCCCCGCCTCCCGCCGCCTCGCCGGATCTCCGCTCCTCCCCGTCTCTGGCTGCCGCGTGCCGCCCCGTTCGCTCGGCCCGCGCCCCAGACCGTACCGCGCGGGTAGGAAGGAGGGGGTATAGAGACCTTGGGGCCGCCGCACGGGCGCGCGCGCACCCCCGTCGCCGTCGTCGTCCACGCCGCTCTCCGGCCTCCCGCTCCTTCCTCCAGGCGTCCCGCGTCGCCTTCGCTGGTAACCCTCTGCTTGCTTGATTACTGCCTGGAGTGGCGCTTCGTGTGCTGCTGCTCTCAACTTGAATCCGAAGGAGGTGACCGTGTGCTCCACGGGATAAACCGAATTACCGAGCCGAAATCATTCGGGTTATTGGGTTCGGCGTCATTACATTTGCGTGTCCCGCCCCCCGATTTTAATTTTCTTTTCGAATGAGTAGAGATCATGACCTATCTGTAATGCCTTAATGCAACATGAACTGCTTCTGTTTGTAGCTCCACCGCGTAGCGCCTTGTAGAATTGTGAGGGAAAGGGTTTCTGTTCTAGCAAAGTGAAGTTGGGACTTATCTGAATAGTCTTGATTCTTTGGACTTGCTTCTTTTGAAAAGGTGTCTGGTATAGACCATCCAAAATTCAGCGCCAAGGATCCGGGAGCGACCTACCCCAAAGCGGGGAGTTCGCTCCTTTTCCTGTAACAAGGAGGGCAAACTCTTATTCAGTCATGATGGACGAGGACATGGAAAATGGAAGGTTGTATCCGGAGAGACCCAGAACTTTCTCTACAGTACGGAGTAAATCATCTGTACCACCGGTAGGGATTTCAGCACCTTGGCATACATTTATGTTCTTGGAAGTTGTTAGGAAGAGTATCAATTTAGATTTCAATCATCTTTTCATCAGTCTTGCTCACAGCATGTATATATTTCTTCTTGCTGTGGTAGTGAAGCTTCTTTATCCTTATGTTCTATTATTGCCAATGGTATATGTCTCTTCTCGAATGTTCACATTTTTTTCCTGCAATTGGATCAATGTATATGGCAAACATCAATGTGGCATGCTACAGATTACAGAACGCTGCATCGTGAATTTTCCATGTTTCCTGTGTTTTACCCACGTTTGTACTCTTTGCTCTTTACATCCTTTTGCTGTTGAAAAACTTACTATTGTAACCAAATAAAGTTATTTCTGCTCGTACATCAATATTTAGGCTATTTAGCTCAAAATTTGCTTAAAATTTCTATGAGGTTTGAAAAGATCCAAACGATAAGCACTTTATTTCACACAGGTTTACATGTTTGATTCTAGACAGCTTAATCTTGATGTGTATAATACATGTTTTAAAAATTCAATCTACATGAATGATTATATGATATGAACATATTTATTCATCTATTAGTAGAACTTATTTAAAATGGCATCCACAGCTGTTAAACTATTCTTCTACATATCCTTCAGTCTCACTTTTGGTTGCTGCAGATCTTCCGTTTGTTGATGAGGATAAATCCCCGTGCTTTCATTGTTCTTCTTCTTTTGGCCTTCAGTGGTGTGCTCTACGTTGGATTCAGTACATCCCCAATTATCGTCTTTGTGTTCTGCATATGTACTCTCAGTTTATTCTTCTCTCTATACCTCACAAAGTGGGTTCTTGCCAAGGATGAAGGGCCTCCAGAAATGTCTGAGGTATTAAATTTTCATCTGTTCAATGCACTAAGTATATACCAGTCCATTTTTCCATGTTTACTGCCATTTACAGTTCTTTGTTGTTTTGGTACCTCCGTACCTTGTTTACTAATGTTTTTAACAGGTGAAATTCAGTTGTGCAAATAATTTCATTTAGAAAATAAATTGGTTATGGATTATCATGTCATTATATTATAGCCTACATCCATCTTGCCCCCTTTTGAGGTTCAGGTTTCCTATATGTTATTCATATAACATACTGGGTCTGGTTTTGACTTCTACATGGCATATTGAGTTCTTTTCATAGGACTGTCAGATTTGTGCTGTATGTCTTATTGAGTGCCTTCTTGCCTTCCAGATATCTGATGCCATAAGAGATGGTGCTCAAGGATTTTTTAGGACTCAATATGGAACTATTTCTAAAATGGCTTGTATCTTGGCACTTGTCATTCTTGGCATTTATCTCTTCCGAACCACCACCCCACAACAGGAGGCATCTGGTGTTGGAAGGTGGCTTTCTATGTTAATCTGAAGCCTTATTTGTACATATATTTTGACATCTAATGAATCTCATGTCTACACAGGACAACATCTGCTTATATTACAGTTGCTTCTTTTCTCCTTGGAGCTTTATGTTCTGGAATAGCTGGTTTTGTTGGCATGTGGGTCTCTGTACGTGCTAATGTTAGAGTTTCAAGTGCTGCTCGGCGGTCTGCAAGGGAAGCATTGCAGGTTTCTGTTTTGTATTCTTGATGTTTTACATTTCATATGTTTGTCCTTTTACATTAGAATCTCAAATCATGACTAATTTCTCAAAACAGATTGCTGTCCGTGCTGGTGGTTTCTCAGCCATTGTGGTTGTTGGCATGGCTGTATTTGGTGTGGCGATACTTTATGCAACATTCTATGTTTGGCTTGGAGTAGATTCACCTGGTTCAATGAAGGTTACAGAACGTAAGTTTCTTCTGAATCTGTCACTTTCAAAACATGTATGTCTTAAGAGAAGTATTTCCTCTGTTCACTTATATTAGATGTACTTGGTTTTGGTCAAAGGGCAAGCAGCAAATCTAATTCGAAAGGATGCCCATGTACAGAATGCCGAGCCAAACCTCTGCAATATTAATTACAATATGTATGCTTTTGGAGAACCTATGCATCTGATAGCTACCTGATACCAATTGTTTCCAAAGCTAGAAAGTTGATGGCACACACCTATTGGTCTATAGCTGCAAACCATGGGTATTAGAGGAAAAATTGCAAAAGTTACTTTGGAAGATGTGTGCATAGTATAATTTTGGACATCCATGAGAAAAAAATTGATATTTTATAAAGATGATCAGAGGGAGTACTGTTTTGCTTCTTTATTTTTCACCTATGGACTCTGGTTCATTAGGCCTAGCTTTTGAAAGAGCTGTTTTGGTCCATCAATTTTGAGCCCAAGTACTGTAGAAGCCACCTATGTTGCTGATAGGTTGGGCCCAAATGTATGTTACAAAGGCTTACTAAATATAATGCTTCATATGCTCTTTTTTGTTTTATGTTATTGACCTTTTAGTCTCAAAGCTATAATTTTGCCACCATTTTGAGGACTGTATTATTACAAGATAATACAATATTAGTTGCATGGAAATACTTTCAACATATCAATGTTTTCAAATTTAAAATTTAATGTAACAATTTCTGAAATATCAAATAAACAGCAGGAGTAACTATTAACTAATAAATTGGAAGGACCACAGTTAGAACCCTGGCTGAAATTGTCCTGTTCCAGATTGATAACACTAACTGATTACAAGTGATGTGCTTGTAGTGTTAACTTGCAATTAGATTGTTATGCATATGTTACATTTTTTATTAATGTCATATTTTTTGTAGTACCTCTTCTCCTTGTGGGGTATGGTTTTGGCGCATCTTTTGTTGCTCTATTTGCTCAGTTGGGTGGTGGGATATACACCAAAGCTGCTGATGTTGGAGCTGATCTTGTGGGAAAGGTTGAGCAGGGAATACCAGAAGATGATCCTCGCAATCCTGCCGTCATTGCTGATTTGGTATTGATGCTTCTTTTTAAAGTCTGCGACTCTGCGTATTGTTTTATATCTTCCATTGTGAATATCTGATATTCTCTTTATTGAATATGCCTAGACATAAGTCATGTTTCTTAAATTTTATCAAAGATAATTCAAAGAATTAAATCCATAGCTGATGGGCTAATATTGCTGCACAAGGTTCGGTAGAATTCTGTTTATTAGATATATTTTTTCAACATTAAATATTTGTTGTCTGCACTGGAGTACACATTATGTATTCTATACAGCTAATTATCTGGTTGTGGTAATGTAGTTAACCTATACTTCATCTGCTTTTACTTTATGCTGTTATCTCCACTACAAATATTTAATTTGATGGTGGTAATGGTAAGTTCTACAGCCTCATCACCCCTCCCATCTCCACTCACAACTTAGAGGTGCATTTAAAAACTCATCTAGTGTTGGAAAATTAGTATGATATTCGGTTCTATACACATGAGCACACCACTAGTGTAATAAAACAAAGCTACTCAGGTTGGTGACAATGTCGGAGATTGTGCTGCACGAGGAGCTGATCTTTTTGAGAGCATAGCAGCAGAAATTATCAGTGCAATGATACTTGGGGGAACAATGGCGCAACGCTGCAAAATTGAAGGCAAGTTTCTTTTGCTTGTTATGCAACATCTCTTATTGGAACATCAAGTGTAATTCTTTATTGTTTCTCCAATAAGAACACTGGAATGTCAAGTGGCTTTGCTAATATGAATGTATACAGTTTCCTTGAATCTAACTATGCAAGGAAATGGTTTATTGATGAGCCTCTATGCATGAGTGATGCTCATATAAAATTGAGAACCACCGTTGCTTCTTTGGTCCTAACATCTCTTGTAGTACTACTGGTTTATAATCAGCATTCTTTACTAATGCAGATCCCTCAGGCTTTATATTGTTTCCTCTTGTTGTCCACTCATTTGACCTGGTGATCTCGTCTGTTGGAATACTTTCAATTCGGGGAACACGTGACTCTGGATTAATAGCTCCTATTGAAGATCCCATGGCAATTATGCAGAAAGGATATTCTATTACTATACTACTTGCTGTTCTTACCTTTGGAGTGGTAAATATTGTTATTTTGCCGATAAATTTACTGTTTGAGTGTATTGTGTTACTGTGCAGCAACTATTCTAATATTTCTGAATATACTTTGTTTGTTCTATGGGCTCGATATAGATATTTCTTTAGTATCAGAATATGCAAAACGGGTCTAGCATTCCTTGTTTAATTTCTTTGCATGTAGTATTCTCATTAACATGTTCTCAAGTAGTTTTTTCCTGAATGAATTATGAAAACATGAGCTAGCTTTTTGTTGATGTATTCTATTTACAGTAAAAGTAAAAACTAATGAAACATGGTTCACGGTTGAACACTCAGGGAAAAATATAGAAATATTGCATAAAAAACTGAAATAACAGAAACATCTACTCATCCAGTCTTGGTCGATACGGCTAATCCATAAGACCATAACCATTGAATGTACACAGAGAATGTTGAAACTAAGAACTATTTCAACAACAAAGAACTGTGAACTGAAATCAGCCCTCCCAACACGTTGCCTGGGCTATGTTAGTGTTGTCATGTTCTATCCTTTTGAAGTAAATACCAGATTCCTTTCTGCCCTAAAGTTTTTTTTAATTATTTACATGTGCTAAATTTCCAGTCTACTCGTTGGCTCCTATACACTGAACAAGCACCTTCTGCATGGCTCAATTTTGCCTTGTGTGGCTTGGTGGGCATCATCACGGCATATGCTTTTGTTTGGATTTCCAAGTATTACACAGACTACAAACATGAGCCAGTCCGCGCTTTGGCTCTTTCAAGTTCCACAGGACATGGAACTAATATTATTGCTGGAGTAAGCTTGGGATTGGAATCAACAGCCTTACCAGTTCTAGTGATAAGTGTAGCCATCATATCAGCATTTTGGTTGGGGCATACATCTGGATTAGTAGATGAATCTGGGAATCCAACCGGTGGTCTTTTTGGGACAGCTGTAGCTACAATGGGGATGCTTAGCACAGCAGCATATGTTCTCACCATGGACATGTTTGGTCCTATAGCTGACAATGCTGGTGGTATTGTGGAGATGAGTCAGCAGGTATTGTACTCATATATGTCATTTCAAACTAATAATTCATCTTTGTTGTAGGTCATTTTATATTGTATCTGTTAATATTCTATACTTATTTTTCCTGCACTATTTTAATCAACCTAAGCTGTTTTTTTTTCACTTTCTATGTTTTGCCAATCATCTAATTGAGTAAATTCTGCAGCCTGAAAGTGTTAGAGAAATTACAGACCTTCTAGATGCTGTTGGCAATACAACAAAAGCTACTACTAAGGGATTTGCTATAGGCTCAGCAGCACTGGCTTCCTTTCTCCTGTTCAGCGCATATATGGATGAAGTTTCTTCTTTTGCACAATTGCCATTCAAAGAGGTATTTATTTCTTTGGACAAATAGAATACTTAATTTATGTGCTCACAATATATAATTATATATAATGAACTTATGTAATGGATTGCAGGTTGACATAGCAATCCCAGAGGTTTTTGTTGGTGGTTTACTTGGCTCGATGCTTATATTTCTGTTTAGTGCATGGGCTTGTGCTGCTGTTGGCAAAACTGCACAGGAAGTTGTTAATGAGGTCAGGAGACAGTTTATTGAGAGGCCTGGCATTATGGTGAGTACATGCTTATCTTTAAGTTCATCAATTTCTTAATGCCTGTGAACAATGATGCTGACTTCTAAGATAACATCATGCAGGACTACAAAGAGAAACCTGATTACAGTCGCTGTGTGGCAATTGTGGCATCTGCTTCCTTGAGAGAGATGATTAAGCCGGGGGCTTTAGCAATTATATCACCCATCGCTGTTGGTGAGTTATATAGATGCAGGGGTTATTGCATTCTCATTCTGGTATTAGGTGCTTTCTAAAATTTTGGTTTTCATGGTTTGTAGGTATCATCTTCCGGATTTTGGGTCACGTCACTGGCCAGGCACTTCTTGGAGCTAAAGTTGTAGCTGCTATGCTTATGTTTGCAACTGTTACTGGTATTCTTATGGCACTCTTCTTGAACACTGCTGGTGGTGCCTGGGATAATGCTAAGAAGTACATTGAGACTGGCGCTCTTGGTGGAAAAGGCAGCGAGTCTCACAAGGCTGCAATTACTGGTGACACGTAAGTGTTTATATTACATGCTGCTTTCCAAATCTTATTTTGGGGCTTAACTTTGTTCCCACAGTTAATCAGCTCATACTAAATAGTCAAATTCTTTCTCTGAATGACGGTGTTCTCAAGTATGGGTCACACTTAACATTAGTTTGCTCTGCTCTAGGGTTGGAGATCCATTTAAAGACACGGCGGGGCCCTCGATTCATGTTCTTATCAAGATGCTCGCCACAATCACCTTAGTCATGGCTCCAATATTCTTGTGATTAAGCACGTATCAAGCTTGTTACTAATCCTGCGGCGAACTATCAAAGGGTCCTGTAGATGAGGTATTTACGTGAGTACTGGGATGTATTGACGTGTTTCACTTGGTATTATGATGCCCGATTGTAACAGAGAATCACCACCGCCCATTTTGATAGTGTCCATATTATACTCTTTTGCTCTCAGACAAATGATACTAATGTTGGCAATATACTGGACAGGGAAAATTACAAGGGCTTCTGAAATTCCCAGATTGTTTTAAATGCCCTGATCGTTCTCACAAATCTCTTATTTGATTCCCCTTTACGTTTTACTTTTTTGGTTTTGCAAGGAACACCTGGATTACTTGTTTAAATAATTAGAACTGGATACAACTCTGGATTCCAAGTGGAGCAAAGTAAGCGACGAGTGAACATCAGCCGTGCATGCAACACACAATGAATGGAAAATTGGATTTCCCATAAATAATTTATTTTTAGCATCTGGAATTTGTCATGCGAGGATTTGATTTTTAGCTTGTTTTTTATTAATGCATGTGCAATGAATGTGCTCTGGTTAACAAAGTGACACCATCCAATTATTGTACGATCAACGCTTAAAAATTAGAGCTAAAAGAATTAATAAAGAACACCTAAATCATTGTCCTTCACGTTACTAATTTATCAAGAATTGCTAGAAATAGAGTCTTTGTGTACAAATGAATTACTATCAAAAAAACATCTCAGTTTTCTGTCAGTTCAAGCGCTTTAAAGCAGCTGAGAGATGAGCTGCAGCAGGTGTGCTGACCAATTAAGAAAGACAAGATCCAAATCAAGGTTCATCCAAGAGAGCCAACAGACAGGGCTATCAGCCAGAGCAGATAGTGGCCAATGCATGAGCACATTGCTCAGTAGCAGACAAGCCCCATATATGTATATGTATATGGGTGTGTGTATATATACACACACACTTTTTAGATAGGTTTAGGGTTAACATTTAAGTTAGGCTAAGTACTATGGGTATAATTTTTTAGATAGGTTTCAAGTTGCTTTAGCTTTGTAATACGTGTTGAGTTGTTCATATCTCATCATGCATTTTTTCGACCTTTTCATATCCCACGCAGCTTATAATAGTTTTTTAAGAATCCACGACTTAACAAACACGCCCGTCGTTAAACTCAATTGTTAATTAGCTAGCTCTTAGTCTGTCACTTGTGCAAACGATTAGTTCGAGTGAAGAAGACCACCTAGCTTTCAGTAGCTTGTCGTCATTTTGTTCATTTTATATTGCACGAGGGGTAGAAAAAAAAAGAGTTCTTTGTTGTGACCCAGATCTATAAAGCTCCGTCCTTTACTTATTCAATCACAAGTTGTCTGCATAATACTCATGAACATATGCTTGATTTCCTCTTCACCTGTTTTTAGGCCAAGTCATGTGAACCAGATGAGGTCAACGTGCCTGGGAAATGGGTTGGAATGGCATGAATTTGTCCGCCTGAGGCTTGAGAGGAAGCATCAAGACTGAAATCTTCTCCAGCTCCGGCCCCCCTGCCGGCGTCGTCGACATGCTCGTCGTCGAGGACCGAGGCGGCGCCGTTGCCTTGATGCTGGCGTCCCTCGTCTTTCTGGGCACCTGGCCGGCTCTCCTGACTCTCCTCGAGCGCAGAGGCCGGCTGCCTCAGCACACCTACCTCGACTACTCCGTCACAAATCTCCTCGCCGCTGTCGTGATCGCCGTCGCATCCGGGCAGCTTGGACGGAGCATGCCAAGCTTCTTCACTCAGCTCACTCAGGTCACTACTTTTCAGGGTTCTTGGTTCAGTTGGTTGCAGAAGCTGCGAGCTATGGATTAGCAATAGCTACAAAACACAATAATGGAATTGATTCTCTCCCAAATGTCTCGAGATTCTTCAGCTTTATGTGGACGACATCTTCAGTAAGTTCTTCAAATTGGATGCAGGACAAGTGGCCTTCGATCCTGTTTGCGATGGCCGGAGGCGTTGCTCTCAGCATCGGAAATTTGATCTCGCAGTACTCGTGGGCACTCGTCGGTCTGTCAGTGACAAACATCATCTGCTCAAGTCTGGCTGTAGTTGTAGGTATTATTATTACCCAGACAAGTACAAATTCTCAATCTGAAACATATGTTCTTGCGATTTGCTGATGTAGATGGCCATGAACTCTGCCAGGAACAACCATGAACTACTTCCTCGATGGGCGAATGAACAGGGCAGACGTTCTTTTCCCTGGCGTCGCCTGCTTCCTTGTCGCCGTCTTCCTCGGCTCTGCTGTCCACTCTTCCAATGCCAAGGATGAGGAGCACAAGTTGAGCATGTCAGGAAGAGATTTGAGATTTGATCACTACCTATCTGATCTGAATTTCCGTCGAGAGGCCTTCCTTTGATGCCAACAAGTGGAATTTGTTTGCAGGAGTGGAGGCATCGAGCTCAGCAGTGATGTTGCTGACAAAGGTTATCTTATCTAAATTCTAATCTAATCAACAACCTGAAAAAGGATCAGATTATGGAATACAGAAGTTAAGAAAGTTGCTGCATTTTTTTTGGTCAGTGAAATTGCTACCTGATCAAGTGGATGATGATGGTGGAGACGACGATTTCGGCGCCGGCGCCGGCGCCGGCACCGGCACCGCAGAGTTCATCATGCAGGTCGAGAAGAGGCGATCGATCAAGGTGACCAGACTCACCATCCATGCATCCACTCTGAAATCTGAAGATTGATGAAGCTTGAAAGAATTCAAGAACTCATCTTGAGCTCCAGTTTGTGAAGTTGCGATACATGCTACAGGTGTTTGGCTCCAGCAGGTGGCTGTGCCTGGGCCTGGCGTTCCTCGCCGGAGTCTGCTTCTCCCTCTTCTCGCCGGCGATCAACCTGGCCACCAACGACCAGTGGCACGCACTGAAGGACGGCGTCCCTCACCTGGCCGTCTACGCCGCCTTCTTCCACTTCTCCGTCTCCTGTTTCGCCGTCGGCGTCGGCCTCAACGTCTGGCTCCTCTACCGCCCGGTGGCCGGCGTGCCGCCGTCCACCGCCGGAGCGTACGCCGCAGACTGGAACGGCAGGCACTGGGCTCTTCTTGCAGGCCTCCTCTGTGGCTTCGGCAATGGCTTCCAGTTCATGGGCGGGCAGGCTGCTGGCTACGCAGCTGCCGATGCTGTTCAGGTACGTGATCTCACCTCGATCACCGCCGCCTGCACGCAATTTCTCGCCGGATTTGCTTGCAATTAACTCATGGCATCTCGTCATTGATTCATGCCGGCCGTGTGATCAGGCGCTGCCTCTTGTGAGCACATTCTGGGGCGTTGTCATCCTGGGCGAGTACCGGAGATCGTCAACGAGGACCTACCTGTTGCTCGCCTGCATGCTTACCATGTTCATCGTGGCAGTGGCGCTTCTCATGGCCTCAGCTGCACACAGGAAGAAGACACCCTAGATTAGATTAGATTAGATTAGATTAGATTAGATTAGATTAGATTAGATTAATGGTGCATTTTCAGTCCACGAGGAGATCACAGATGCAACATTCACAACCAACAACAACTGTTTACATCACTATGGGATTACGTAAAACTTTGGGTGGGTTTGGTTGAGACGTAAATTTTGGAAAAGCTATCGTAAATTGTTAGCCGTGAAAAAACTGAGAAAGTGTTTGGTTGTAATAGCCATAAATTTATTATTTATGTTTGGCTAGCTCATGATATTTGATTACATTATTAATACGTAATTTTTCATGTAAACCATTATAATCATGAATTTTTGTAATGTTTATATCAAAATTATACATTTTTTAAATACACTAAAATGGTATATTTTACTGAAATTTCACATTTTCAAATTTTATATGAATTGGTATGATGTAATGACACGGTGGATAATTCTCAAAGTTGAACGGCGCCACCGCGCCCGCCTAGGTGGAATTAGACAATGAGCGCCACCCTAGCACCACACCGAGGGCTGCTAGGCGGGCGGAGCACCTAGGCGGTGGTGCCACCTAGCCAGCCAACAGTAGGAAGGTAGCTAGATCTGACGACGGCGCAACCAACATTGTCGTCGATGGCAGAAGAACGTTGAGGGGAATCCTAGCTAAGGAAAAGAGGAGGAGGAGAGAGAGTACCATGAAGGAGTGGAGCTCGAGAGTGAGAGGAGGAGAGCCTACAGAATAAAAAGGAGGGGAACACGTGGAGAAGAAGAAAACACCTCGAGAAGAAAAAATAGCCTAGGTCTAGATGTCGGGTCGTTGCTTGACTAGTGCTTTAACACCTACTATAACATTGAAAAAAAACTACTATTGAAAAAATTGATTGAATGTGGAACTTATTTGGTTCAACTTTCAACATCTGGTCGTGAAGTTGGTTGAAAATATGAAACAAAAATAGCTTAAACCAAACATATTATCCAGGAGTGAGGTGTCAAATTGTGGTACCTAAAGTTGTTGATGTTATATGAAGTGATATAGTCACAAGTATTCTTTCTCTAATTGAGCATTGATGACATCAGCCTAGCGTAATTCGGTGACCTCAATACCCCACTAAAACGACGATCATTAGTTAATTATTGTTCATATAAGTCGCCTCAATGAAAATAGGATACGATGGATAGATAGAAATTTTGTTAAGAGTAAGGATTGAAACTATGCCAAGAAACAAAAAATTAATTAGCATGTAATATGGACCAATCATCCATGTAAAATTCCCGAATGAAAAACAACGGTTAAATTTGCAATTCTACCACCATACGGTCACCAGTATAAAAAAGATGGCTAAAAATTATTATTTTTAACCTCGAATAATTACAATACCAAATTAATTTAATTAAATTAAGCATTGAATACATTTTAATTGTATATCATGGCTCGACAGCACACAAGAACAGCAAATCAGCACATGAATCTTCTAAACCAGTTCTGCATCGTCGACAAATTTCGTCAGGGAAAAAAACTGTCACGCGCAATCAAGGTTAAGTTGCCCGTGACAACCGGATCACCGCATGTATAATTCAGGTACTTTCTGTCGCACAGGTTGGTCAAGCGAGGAGAAGAAGGCGGCGCGGCAGGCAACAGACGGAGCCGAATCGCCTGGGAATCTTGAGGATCTTTTCATCTTTACGAGACCTCAGATCCGGAGGCAATGGAGTTCAGTGTTTCCTTAGCTGCCTCGGGAATCTTCAGATACGCGCGGCCCGCATCCCAGCGCGGTGGTAGTTGCCAGTTGCCCTCCACTCCCGTCTCCTCGCGAGCGGCGGCGCCGGCGCCGTCGTCTTGCTGCTTCCGCCGCATCCTCGCCAGTGAGCACCCCTCGTCCTCATTTCTCTCTACCCCCCACTCTGGGTCCGCCTCTGATGAAAGAGACGGGTGTTTTTTTTTGGGGTTCTCTGCTTCCATTGATTCCTCTCTTTTGCTTCCTCGCGACAATTCAGTGTGTAATTTGGAGATGATGCCTAGTGAGATGTGGTATCCAACAAAAGGGCCTTGATGATCTTTGAAATAAAAATCTCATCTTTCAGGGAGAACAAAGAGGCCTTGATGACCTCTCATAGAAAAAAAAACTGATCTTTCAGAAAGAAAAGAAAAGTTCTTGATATGTGAATCGTTAGAGAGAGAGGTGCTAATTTGTTACATTCTCATAAACGTGTGGACTCTGCCACGAGTGACGATTTCAGCTAATATTATTTCAATCGTGGGTTATTGGTTGGTGGAGAGGATCCGTGGGTCACTGTCGTCTGTCTCCGATCAATTATTTTCCAACTACTGACGAGTGCATGTATGTGTATTGGTTGTGTATTTCTTCACTTCTTTTCTCTCCATGTTTCTCTCCTCCATAAAGCTCCGATTCCATTGGCGATCTGCATGTGAGAAGGGCGCCGCAGATTCGTAATTGCTGTGTCAGTCAAACTTGTGCGGATCAAGTTGGACTTTCAGTGCGAACGATTCCATTTGGATTGATTTGTTAGACAGCGCCTTGCCACTATAAATTGCCCCCATGGACCATGTTCTTGCATGTGCTTCTTCTTTGGTTTCATGTCAAAAGGTAATGCTTACTTGATGCTCTCCTTCTCCTTCGTTCTGTGATTTTTTTTTTTCCAACTGGGAGCTGGATTCTTGGCGTTCTCAGCAGAATCTTATCTGTGGGGAACTGCGGATTCTGGGTTTCAAGAACTGGGTCTTTCCTATGGATGCTGGAATGAATTTCTTGATTCTTTGACCTGTTTTCTTGTGTTCCTTGTAATGATACTGTTGCTTCCTGCAAGAAGAATAAAGAGATGGAGATTTGTGTGGGAATGCAAGAAGATCATTTGTGGAGGGGGGAAAAGAACCCTGCAACACTTCCTGATTTTAGAAGATTTTGCGCATATGAACTGCAAAATCTTCAGTTTCTTGATCATTCCATCCAAATGAATAGCCCAAGTCTCTTACATGGTGAAAATATGTGTTTTGTTCCAGGTGTTTGAAGCCCCCCTGCCGAATTCCTTGTTCGCCATAAAACAAGGGCTCAAGATGTATATCATAGAGGACAAAGGAGGTGCCATTGCTCTCATGCTGGCCTCCCTCTTGTTCTTGGGAACTTGGCCTGCAGTTCTCACTCTCTTGGAGCGCCGGGGACGGCTTCCGCAGCACACATACCTTGACTACTCGATAACGAACCTCCTTGCCGCAGTTCTAATCGCGCTCACCATTGGTCAGCTCGGTGAGAGCAAGCCCAGCATGCCCAATTTCTTCACTCAGCTCAGTCAGGTTAACCTCTCTTATTAGTAGCTGAATTATCTCTGAAATTCTGAATAAATTTCTGCTCGTTGGTCTGCGGTTTTCTGACACCGGATGGTTTTTTTGCAATGAAGGACAACTGGCCTTCAGTGCTGTTTGCAATGGCAGGGGGTGTTGTGCTCAGTATAGGGAACCTTTCTACTCAGTATGCTTGGGCATATGTAGGTCTCTCAGTGACTGAGGTTATCAGCTCAAGTATGGTTGTTGTAATAGGTAGGTAAACTTCTCTTGTTAAAAGTGCAACAGGAGATATGTTAATTCTTTATGATCCATGTGAGGCACTGCACAACATATCTTTATTACTATTAGCGAAAGAACTGTATAATTAGTTGGTATAATCCAGTTTATTGCTCCATGATGAGGTTGGCTTCGTTTAAAATACAAATTGCTTAGAAAGAATGTGAATAAAGAATTGAAGACTGAACAAGGTATAGTTGGTTGGCATATTCAGAATAATGGGCAGCATGGAACATACCTCTCTAGTTTATTCAGTAGCTACACCAAACTAGTTGCTGCCTATATTATTATAATTATCCTAATCTCAGAGATCAAAATACTATGAGCTGTCCAACTTAATCATAAATTACATTCTGTATCTTCAGGCACAACTCTGAATTATTTTCTGGACAACCGCATCAACAGAGCAGACATTCTTTTCCCTGGAGTGGCATGCTTCCTTGTTGCAGTCATTCTTGGCTCTGCTGTGCATGCCTCTAATGCAACTGACAATGAGGAAAAACTAAATGTATCCACAAATAGCTACAAACTTGGGTAAGATATTTCACCTTTTTCCACATTGTTTAACCTAACTGGCTTACCTTAGAGGCTACTTAAACATTTTGCATAATTTAATTTACTGACACATGTGGTCCTAATAACTTTTAACTTCCAGGACAAGTGGAAGTGTGGAACCAAGCAAAGAAGTCACAGAAAAAGGTAAACCACGTCCTTTTTCTAAAATAAACTGCATTACCGTAAGTACTAGTATTGTCGATGCATTGCAGATCCTAGTTCTTGACTTTGCCAATTTCAGATGCAAATAAGGACTTGGAGAATGGAGCTTCTCCAAACAAATATGCTACCAAAGCTGAAGCAGGAACTGCAGAATATTTGATTGAGCTCGAAGAACGGCGTTCAATTAAGGTAATTTGGTCGCTGTCATTCTACTATCCTTATCATGGTTGTTGAAACAATTTCAAAATGTGGATGGCAGTTAGTCTAAGAGAAGCTGGAAGCAATGAACTGGATTGATCTGATGAACCTTTCCTTTCCACAGGTATTTGGATCAAGCACATTCATAGGGCTTGGAATAGTGTTCTTCTCAGGTGTCTGCTTCTCACTGTTCTCCCCAGCATTCAACCTGGCCACCAATGACCAGTGGCACACCCTGAAAGAAGGTGTCCCCCACCTGGTGGTCTACACCGCCTTCTTCTACTTCTCGATTTCGTGCTTCGTCATCGGTGTTGGTCTGAACATCCTGTTCCTCTACCGTCCCATGGCTGGTGTGCCAAAGTCATCCTTCAAGGCGTACCTGAATGACTGGGAAGGCAGGCAATGGGCTCTTCTTGCTGGCTTCCTCTGTGGCTTTGGCAATGGCTTCCAGTTCATGGGTGGTCAGGCTGCTGGCTATGCTGCTGCTGATGCTGTCCAGGTTAGTCCAATGCCATGTCTTATCACTTTTCATCATCACATTGTAAGAGAAATTCATCTGCACTGTACTAGATCCTTTGGAACATTCTTTAGGTTTAGCAATTCACACTGTCTTCAGAAACTTGTAATTTTCTGGAGCATGATTCTAAGTTCTAACTGATCAAGCATCGTGTTCATCAGGCATTGCCACTAGTGAGCACATTCTGGGGCATACTGCTGTTCGGGGAGTACCGGAAATCGTCGCGAAAGACGTATATCCTGCTAGGGTTCATGCTGTTCATGTTCGTCGTCGCGGTTGCAGTGCTCATGGCTTCATCAGGTCACAGGAGCACAAAGTGATTGGTTGCCTCAAATCCTTTCATCACCTGTTCTTTAGTGTTCGCAAGCGCAAACCATTCTTGCTGTCAGAAAGCAAAGAAGTCCTAGGTCCAGGTCTCCAGTTAGCAGATTCATGAAATTTCCATTTGGATTGAGATGTACATAGCAAAAATGTAAAAAAAAAATGAAGTTTGTGGATTTCTGATTTCAGGTTTGTGTCGGGTTATATAAATGTAATTTTATCCTTTCTGAAATGCCACTTGCCGATAGCATAGAAGGTTGGCCTAAATGTTATGAAAGAAAGTTATGTTTGATTCTGGTAAAGTTAGACCACAATTGTTTTGATACTGTTCCTGTTGCTGGTGGTGCCGATGAAAGTGACCCGAGTACGTTCAAATGCTTATAAATCATTTTTAAATCATTTTTATTGTACTTGTTATCTCTTAAAATAGTAAGTATAGCCTAAAAAACATTTTCATTATACTTGCTACTTAGCTTGTTATTTTAAAAATGTTATTATTTTTTTCTTCACACTTGTTACATCTTGCAAGCTAACCAAACTTATTATTCGTTTGTTTAATTGTTTTTATTTTTTTTGTATGTATATAAATTGATAAAATATAACTACATTCGAATAGAAAATTATATTTAGCAAATACATTGAAGTAGAATAGAAAATTATATTTAGCAAATACATTGAAGTGAATAATAAAATAGCAAGTTAATTTGAATACGAAGGTAAGGTTTACTATTACTACACTACGATCAGTAATTCAAAAATAACTAGTACAATAAAGATACTTGAGCTACTGCTCCTGAGCTCTGACATATCCTTTCAATGAAATATTACGACAATAATACTTGTCTAAATTCATTTTACTATAGAACGTTAAATCCAATACTAAATTGTTATATTATGAGACAGAGAATATATTAGCTTAATTAAATGTCACCAATCCGATTCAATTATAACTCTAGATCGAAGATTTCTTCGTAAATCTTCTGAGTTAGATTTAACCAACTCAAATCTAGAGCTACATCGAACAGTCTTAGTAAGAGAGAGATCCGGTATGATATCAGGAAGTAAAATTACAAGATGGTGTATTTCAATCAAAGAATAATAGTTGGTTCGTTTTCTCATTCTGTACCACAAAGCAACACCACACAACACCACTACGCATATCAAAATTGGGCCTATAAATAAACCATAGGACTTTTTGGTCGACGTGCTCATCAATTTATCAGCATCAACTCAGATAAACGCTAAAAAAACTACTTATTGACCGCTTCAGCGTTTTTTCTGTCGTGTCTTCAGCATTGCGTGACCTGTTTCTTCCAAGTGAGAAAATAGCTTGTTCCTGCAACGGGAAGTGTTTGCGCACAACCATAAATGTCTTTCCATGTTATGAATTATTATGATGGCAACATATGATGGGAAAGGGAAAGATGGAAAGCAGAAAGTTAAGCTTCAAGTGTACCTTGACTCAAAAGTACTTCCACACGTTTCACAGTCATTACTGGGTGCCTTTGAAACCTCCTGGTACAAGGTAGCTTCAAATGTTATAACTAAATAAAGGAGGTGTATATAATTATATCTACAGCCAATGTGTAGCACAATATCATCACAAAATTAATCCAATACTCCAGAAGCATATATAGAAGACCTTTGATGTTAAGGTCATCATGTTACACTAAAAGTAGATAGTAAAGTGTTAGACATAATATGCAACATAAGTAACTCTAGGGGTGGGCAATCAGTTTTTTCGGTTTTTAGGAATTTCGGTTTTTGAAAAATATGAACCGAATACTAGATCAAAATTAGTCAAACCGAACTGAAAAAACCAAATTATTTCAGTTCGGTTTTTTTCGGTTTTTACCCACAATGTGGCGGGATGCTAGAGCAGAGCGGACAGGCAGCCGCGTGGGCAAGCATGCATGCCGGCCGCGTCAGGCCATGTATGCTGCGTGGGGAGCAACGTTGGGCTTCGTTGGGAAGCCCATTAAGCCAGCACAAGGCCTGCAAATCTACAATCCCTGCATGCAAGTAGTCAAGCACCACACTACACACATGCCATGATGCAAGCCAGCGCAAGGCCTGAGGGCTACAGGATTTGGTTTTTCAGTGGTTTCAGTTTTCCACTTATGAAAACCGATGTTTTTAAAAATAAAAACTGAATATTATTAAAATAACCGAAATAATGCTTTTTTCAGATCGGTTCGGTTAATTTGTGCCCACACCTAAGTAACTCCGAGTGGTATGTTCTACAACAAAGATTATTGTACTTGATCTCTACAGATGGTTAAAAGGGTTTTGCGGGCGGACAAATTTTACTTCACAGAACAGCAATCCAACGTGTCAGTGTTGATAACATAAAAACCTTCAGATTTCCTGGAAACCCAAAGTTTCTTTACTAAGAAACTATGAAACTTTACTGATGTATTCCTCAAAAGTCAAAACATTTGGTTATTTCCTCTACACAGTATTTCACACAAATTTTATGTAAATATTTCTAGTAAGTGGCATCAGCAGTTAGTCGGTTCTATAAGCAATTAGACAGCTGCATATGTAGTTCACATAGCATTGAGCATGCTAACAGTTTTTGCTATCTGACTTAAACATGGAAACATAATACAGGGCTTCTAGTCACAAATTCGTAACAAGTTTCCTGCTAACTATACAAGAAGAAATATGAAGAAGCCTTAGCTTAAAAAGGAACAAGAGAATGTAAATGTACCTTTTGCTTCTTTCCCTTCGATGCACTCTTTTGTTCAGCAGATATAGTTGTGTTCTTTTCTGTGCTTTTCTTGTTCTTTTTGTTCTTTCTAGGATTGTCGTTTTTACCTTTCGGCTGATCTCCTCTACTTACCGAAGCACCGTCTTCATTAGAAGATGGACCTTCCATCTTATCATCAGCTTCATTTTCATCATTGGCATGCCTAGATCCCTCAGGTTGAATCTCACTCTTCCCACCTTGCCCATTATCAGTATTAGTACCTTCACCTTGTCCCTTCTTTGCTGCTCGCCTCCGGCGTCCTTTCCTTTTGACATTATTAGTTTCGTAGCTTACATCATCACCGTCATCATCCATGGCGCCACCTGATGAAGCTTCCTCTTGAAAAGCCATAAAACCACTCTTCCAATTCTTGCGCCTAGACAGCATTTCCTCCAACACAATGGTTTCATCATACGAACCAACCTTTTGCTCCCCATTATACAAGTTCTTATCACCATCATCTTCATCCTGCACCTCCAAGCCCTCGCTCAACTCTTCAGCCAACTCTTCTGCGGCATCTGACCAATCACTCTCCTCTGACTCCTGTGCAGGCTTAAAATCGAACCCCACATCAACTTCTTCTGAATCACCACCAGCTTCCCCTTCAGCCTCCTTTAAATCCTCTTCCTCTTCTTCAAACACCATCCTCAGCTCGGCCACCTTATCTCTATGCTTTTTGGATTGTTCATGATTCTTCCACTGTTTGTCTGACTTGAACTTCTTATTACATGCCACGCAGTAAAGCTCCTCCTTCCTCTTTGCACTCATCTCCTCTTCCTCGTCATCCTCAAAAGCCAGCTCATCCTCCTCCACCCTTGCCCACTCAGGCTCCTGATACGCCATAGCTCGCTCTTTCTTTTTTCTTTCCTCTTCCTTCTTCCTTGCCATATCCTCTGCCTTCTTCTTATCCTCCTCGGCCTTCTTCTTCAGCGCCATGTCCACCACCCTCTTATCCCTCTTTTTGCAGAAAGCCGTCAGCCCTCTGACAGCATCATTATACTCTCTCCGAGCCTTGCGCATCGCCTTCTTGTTATCCTCCTCCATGCGCCTCCTGGCCCAGCGGTTCTCCCCTCGCGCAGCGTCCCACTCGGCCGCCCACCCAAAGTCCATGACCGTGCCGAATCCAAGCCAGTAGTTGTAGAAGGCGGTGACCTGGGTATAGGGGGAGTCGAGGTTGCCGATGACCGGCGGCGTGGCGACGGAGTCGGCGGGCATGCCCATGCGGCGGGAGTACGCTAGCTCCTGCGCGAAGACCTTGTCGAAGACGTCCCCGTAGACCTTGTAGAATCCGCGGCCGGAGTCCGAGTAGCCGGAGAAGGCGGAGGAGGAGAAAAAGGCGAAGAGGTCGGGAACGCGGGAGGCGGATGCGCCGCCGCCGCCGCCGGAGGAGGAGGAGGCAGGGTCAGAGAAGAGGATCTGGGAGCGGTGGGAGTCGTAGTAGGCGCGCTCGTGCGGGTCGGAGAGGACGGAGTGCGCGTGCTGGAGCTCCTGGAAGGCGGCGGTGGCGGCGGCGGTGTCGGAGCCGGGGGGCTGCTTGTCCGGGTGGAGGGAGAGCGCGAGGCGGCGGAAGGCGAGCTTGATGTCGGCAGGCGAGCAGTCGCGTGGGAGGTCCAGGACCTCGTAGTAGCACCGCTTCGGCGCCGCCCCCACCGCTGACGCCATGGCCGCCGGCCCGCCGCCGATTGGGACACGAAACTAGGGTTTCAGGGGGGGGGGGGTGGTGTCTAATCTCAGAAACGAAACGAAACGAAGAATATATTTGTCAGTTCAAAAAACAACAAAAGTGCGTTTTCGTAAGACCAAAATTTTTATGAAAATTCAATGATTTGTCGTTTTTTAAAAATAATTTCAATTATTTATAACTTTGATCCATTATCAGCGCTTATATAATCTCGTTTATCATTCACGTAAGTGGTGAATGATTAAACTATACAAACTTTTTAAAAAGGGAAGATTGATGATTGCACTATATTTTTAGTGTGACAAAATATTTAAATAAAAAAAATAGTATATAGATGAATATTGAGAATTTATTTTTTCGAAAGTGTCATGGATAACACATTTAGCGTGAGCTATATAGCAATTTAGAGGATAACACATTTGTTACAAATATTTGCATATAATTTATTATATTATATTTTCTATATGCTTATTTGTAAACAAGTTATTTCTATGTTTGAAATTACATAATTCAATAATTTGTGGGGATTAAGGGTAAATTAATCATTTCATACCAACATACTCTCTTACATGAATTATAATCTAATCATCTAGCCAAACGATTTCGGTGATTCTGATTCACCACAGAATAACTTCACCAAAGAATAAAAAATCAGAGAATCAAAATATGAAGCTATACTAAACGCAACCCATGTAATCGATTTTTTAATTTAGATACTTTTCTTATCAAAATAATCGGACCGAATTTTCGATTGTGAGCGAGGGCCCACCTGTAAGAATTGAAGCCCGTTCCTAAAATGGTTGTAAAAGCGGAGTCGCTTTCCCTTTTGGGCCATTGACGGGCCGGGCCCACCAATCTCAGATTTCTCATACTCTACACTATCGTAGTATCATCCCGCCCACGCCTTCAAACTTTAAAACGAGGGGAGAAAAGTCGACACCCCGCCGACGTCTCAGTCTCAGCCTCCCGCTCCGGCCGCCGCCGCCGCCGCCGCCTGACCCGGATCCCGCCGGGCGTGGAGGTTGGCTCCCCGCCCCCTCTTCGTCCTAGATCCGGAGGGGGGCCCGCGCCTCCTCGGCCCCCGCTCCTCTCGGCACCCGTTTTCACCACCGCTCTAGGGCTTATCTTCTCCTCCTGTTCCGCCGCCGCCGCGGGGGCTGGCCCCATTAGTCCGGAGCCCTGGTTCCCACGGCTGCGGGGTGACTCCGTTTCGTCCAAGAATCGGGGCGGTTCTTTAGGGCGAGAAGCCGGGGTTTCTTGGTCGGCAATTTGGTTGTCTTGGTACGCATTGTTGAATTTCCGGCGCGGGGAGTTTGGTGTATTTCTTGCCCTTCCTTTTTGCGTGTTAGATCTGCTTGGTTTGTGGCCATGAGGATGGGGATGCACGTAAATTGGTTTGTGTTCGTAGCATTCCCAGCAATTCCTGCCTTACAGTTAGGTTGGGTAGTCTCCTGTTCAAAAAAGAGAGCTTAAGTTCAGTGTGCCCTCTTAATCTGATTTATAGGGTTTCTTGGCTCAATCTACTGCGAAGTTAGAGTTGCACCAGTTCATCACCATGAGAGAAAATGCTAGGGAATTTAACCTGAATATGAAATGCCATGATGTCATTTGCTAAGCACTTAGCTTGAATGGCATTGCATTTCTTCTAGATGGTACACAGTGCAGTTAGCATGGCCATGATTTTTTTACAAACACCATAAATCTCTACAAAAAGACTACCTTTTTAGTTAACAGAATAAACAAAACCATGAGCGTTAACATTTGAATTATAGGTCAAACTATAAGCATTTGTGCAAACTGACTGCTTATCTGATTTGTATGCCCTGGGATAATCTACTGTTTCTTTCAATCATGCCATCAAGGGACTGGTTAATTTTGATTTAACTTGTGCACTTGGGAGCAACTATGATCTTCAAAGCCTTTCAAAGAAGAACTGGTTGCTTTTTTTTTGCTTGCATCTACTTTGTTTATTTCACAATGATGCGTAATGTCTAATGCACTGCCATAACCTATAACATTTGATGAACTATTGCACGGCCATATTCACATCTTCATCCGCTCCACGATGTTATTTGGCCTGATTGTTTTCCTAATTGCTCACTGCATAGAGCCATAGACTCATCAGTCAAATTTGTTTTTACACATTCAGGTTCAAATGGCTGCAAGAAAGGAAAATCATGTGCTTACTGCTCGACAAGCATCCAGTGGTCGAATCACACGAGCTCAAGCTGCCGCAAATCGTGGAAGGTTTGGGTTGGTTCCCTCTGGACCACTACCTGCAATAACTGAACGAAAGCAGACAGCAAAAGGAAAGACAAAAAGGGGACCTTTGGATGAAGCCAATGGGGCAAGTACTATAACTTCAGCTCCTCAGCCTAAGCGGCGCTCCGTGCTCAAAGATGTAACCAATATCAGCTGTGCTAAATCATACGAAAATCGCAGTACGGTGACTAAGCTTCAGGTACTAAGAGTTCCACACATCACTGCATTATGCTATGATGATTTTTCGACCTTTATTTTCCTGAATATTGTTGATAAAATAAAAGGTAATTCATTTGTACCAGTCAAAGTCAAAGCCTACCCAAAGGGTTGAACGAATTCTGAACAAACAGCGGTGTGCAAAGAAGGTTCCTAAGCTACCCCCTCCTGCTGTTAGTGGAAGTTCCCTTGTGAATGATTCTAAAAGTGCTGAAGAGACGCAAAAGGTGGACCTTTTGGCACCAAGGGAGG